>JASVER010000179.1:714297-839318 GCA_030449065.1 Oceanodroma leucorhoa
CGCGGTCGGCCATCGCCTTCGTGGGGAGGGGGCCGCGATCGCCTCGGGGCGGGCGGGGGCCCGCGCCGCCGGGGAAGGGTCCGCGATCGCCTCGGGGCGGGCGGGCGGGGGTCGACCATCGCCTTCGGGGGGTCTGCGAGCGCCGTGGGGAGGGCTTGGGCTGAGGCGCCGTCCCGGGGAGGCGCGGTCAGCCATCGCCGTAGGTGGTGCGGCGGTCCAGCCCCCGCCGGGAGCGGCCGGGAGCCCGGAGCAGCAGAGGGCCCTTCGCACTCGTCCCTGCATTGGGAGCACCAATTCTGTGAGAAAAGCCCATCTACGGGTTTTTTTCGGGGTTGGGGGGGGGAAGGGAAGGGCGGGGGGCGGGTAGGGGGTAGGGCGCAGGAGGTAGGGGCGGGACGACGGCCGAGGGTCGGGTGGTGCTGTGGAGAGCTCCCTCGGGGGCCGGGTGGTGCTGTGGAGAGCTCCCTCCGGGGGCCGGCGTCCTTCTCGGTCCTGACCGCGTCCTCCTGCCTTTGCAGCAGCCGGTGGAGCAGACAGAGGCGGCGTCCATCGTGTGGCACTGCGAGGCAAGAGCGAGCGAGCAAGAGSAGCGGAGGAAGCCCAGGAGACGGAAGTGGAGGAAAGAGAAAGGCGCTCTGGGCAAAGGGACCTCCCTGTCACCGGAGCTGTGGTCACACAAAGGCATSGCCAGCACCTTTGGTGCCCTGGCTGGCTTTGAGCTGGGCGACCTCCCTGTAGCCAGGGCTTGGGTCTTTGCTTCTGTTGGCCTTTTGCCATGTTGCCCYAGGGTTAGGCGGCCTGGAGAGAGGGGCAAACCTGTAAGAAGGGTGAGAGCCACCATCTCTACACCCAGGGGGGAAGTGGAGCTCCTGAAGATGTGGTGKTGTGCTACAGCCAGGATGGCCGGCCCRTAACTCAGGTGCAGGTCAGAGCCTTGGGCTCCATGGGCTTGTTGAGCATGCCAAGCCGAGAGGAASTGCCCTGTAAGYAGGGCTGTGCGCGTCCCCTGCGCTCAACGGGAGGTGCTCGGAGGGACCCCCTGTAATCAGGCGGGTATCTCTGGCCCCGGCCTTTCAGAGGCGTGGGGCTGAGATGTGTGGGGCTGGGCGTGCCCTGCCCTAGCCCTCTTTCTCTCTGTTCTCAGCCCCAGGAGCAGCTTGGGAGAAAGAGAACCATGGGGCAAGGTGGGAGGCTGGGAGGAAACGGCCCCCTCCGGGCATCGGGTCATGCCTGCAAGCAGGGCCYGGGTCCTGCCCGGGCAGCCCTGACRCTGGGAAGCCCTTTTATTGCCTTGAGCTGGGCCACTGCCCCAGAAGCAGGGCCGGGGTCTCTGCTCTTTTGCCTCCCTCCAGGCTTCGGGGCACCATGGCGGTGAGAAAGGTGGGTCTAAGGTGGCTGAGYTTGRGGGGGTAGAGGGTAGGAGGGGGGAAGGCTGGCTGGGGGTCAGGGATCGCGGTGGGGACCTCCCTCCGAGGGCTGGCATCCCTCTGTCCTCCAGGCGGAGGAGCTGGCGCTTGACTGYGCCCTYCTTCCTTGGCAGYGGCTCCTGGACAAGAAAGACAAGGCATTGTGTGGAACTGCGAGGCGAGAGCGAGCGAGAGGGGGAGCGGCATCGGGCTAAAGAAGGGGAAAGAGAAAGGTGCTCTGGGCAAAGGGACCTCCCTGTCACCGGGGCTGCAGTCACACAACAGCATTGCCAGCACTTTTGGTGCCCTGGCTGGCTTTGCGCTGGGTGACCTCCCTGTAACCAGGGCTCAGTCTTTGGCCTTTTGCCATGTTGCCCCATGGTTTGGCTGCCTGGAGAGAGTGGCAACCCTGTAAGGAGGGTGAGAGCCACCGTCTCCACACCCAAGGGGGAAATGGAGCTTTCTGGACCCCATGCCCACCCTATAAACAGGGGAGGGCCGTTTCCCCGCCCCCCTCCTCTGGCCCCGGCGGCTTTCTGCCTGCTGGTGGCCTGGCCAGCGTGACCCCCTGGAGTYGGGGYGTGTCACGGCATTTGCCCCKTGGCCASCYGTGAAGCCCCTTGGCRTGTTGAGGCCCCTCTGGCCTCCATGCAGCCCGGGGGGCAGGTCTGAGGCTCTCCCCTCCTCCTCGGGGGTAGGGATGGCTCCCCAGACATTGGCTGCACAGAGCTCTCTCTCTCTTCTGGGAAGTTCTGTTTTTCCCTGCCTGAGTCTGCGTCTGTGTCYGTGTCTGCGTCCGTGTGAGTGAGCGATTGAATGAGCTTCTTGTTTAGGCCCCTGTTAAAATYGCTGCAGCGTACTTAGCTTAAACTTCCCAGGAGGGAAAGAAGGGCTCTGTGCAGCAACAGGGGGGTCCCCTCTGAGCCCRCGAGCGGAGGGAGAGTCCGGGCTTGCCCCTTCTTTCTRAGGACGGAGCGAAGCCGCTTAGTCGTAGCGCGGGCAACGCGACCTGCCTGTAGTCAGGGCCCGGGTCTCTGCCTGCGTGGCTGCCTGTCCTGCTGGCGACCTGCCAGCGTGACAGCCCCGTAGTCGGGGCGTGTGTCACGAGCCGTGGAGCCCTCTGTCCCCAGGAGCAGCCCGACCTCCCTGTAAGCGRGGCTGGGGAGGCTGCTTTAGGCAGCCCACAGGAACGAGCCCTCCCTCGCCCTYGAGAGGGTGCAGGTTGAGGAAGTGCTGTGCCCGAGGGCGCAGCCCCGCCTCTGGCGCTGCTTTTGGCTGGGGCGACCTCCCCGCAGTTGGGGTCGAGGTCGCTCCCTGGGCTCCTGAAGATGTGGTGTTGTGCTGCAGTGAGGACGGCCAGCCTGTAGCTCAGGCGCAGGTCRGAGCCTCRGGCTCTGTGGGGCTTGTTAGGAGCGAGCRCCGAGCCGAGGTGCACCGCCCTGTAAGTAGGGCTGTGCATGCCCCTTGTGCTTGGAGGGTTCCACTGTAAGCAGGTGTAAAAGCACTGTAAAGCCCCCTAGCCCCAGCCTTTCACGGGCAAAAATTTGGAAGTTGCACCTTCTTAACACAGAATTGGAATGGCTTCTAAAAATCTAGGGAACGGCACTGRGCCAAGTACCTCCCCCAGAGTCATAAAAACCATCCCAAAAGCTCCAAGGATGCTCTTGCGTGACTGCAGCCCTGGGGACAGGGAGGTCCCTTTGCCCAGAGCGCCTTTCTCTTTCCCCCGTTTCAGCCCGCCACTCCTCCTCTCGCTCGCTCTTGCCTCGCAGTTCTACACACGATGGATGCCTCTTCTTTCTTTCTCTCTTTCTTCTCCCGGAGCTGCTGCCAAGGAAGGAGGGCGCAGTCAAGTGCCAGCTCCTCTGCCTGGAGGACAGAGGGGTGCCGGCCCCTGGAGGGACCTCCCCGCAGCGCTCCCTGACCCCCGGCCATCCTTCCCCCCTCCGCCCCTTACCCCCCCAGGCTCAGCCACCTTAGACCCGCTTTTCTCACTGTGTGCTGCCCAGAAGCCTGGAGGCTTAAACAGCAGAGGCCCCAGCCCTGCTTCTGGGGCGGTGGCCCAGCTCAAGGCTTCCCAGTACCAACGCTGCCTGGGCAGGACCCGGGCCTCRCTTGCAGGCAAGTCCCCGGTGCCTGGAACGGGCTCCTTCCCCCCAGCCTCCCACCTTGCCCCGTGGTTCTCTTTCTCCCGAGCTGCTCCTGGGGCTGAGGACAGAGGGAAAGGGGACCACGGCACGGCAGGGCAGGGCAGGGCAGGGCAGGGCAGGGCAGCAGATTTAGGGTGGTAAGCACCACTTGCAGGCCCCAAACTCCAGCCACGTCCCAACCAGCTGCTCCGCGTTGAAGCGGCAGCTTCTCCCAAGTGATGAGGAACCCACCTCAGGAAGTTCTTCTGCCCAAGCCCCCAAAACCTCCCGGGAAAARCCCTTGCCAAAGTCACCAGCCACTGCTGCCGATTCACCTGCCTCCAGGACAGAAAGTGCCCAGCACTCTTGAGAGTGCTCAGCTGGCAGCCTGTGTGGGGTGGCCGCCCCGATAGCGGGGTGCGGCTCAGGGTGCCCCTGAATCAGAGAGAAGGAGCCTCCGTGGGCCTTTGGGACCAGGGCTGCCCTGCAGTCCCGGGCGCTTTGCAGTCCAGGCAGCGGGCTCGAGCCCCCTGTAAGCAGGGGTGCAGCCTCTTTAGCCACTCCTTTGCATGCCCAGCTTCATTTGCCCAGGGTGCCCGTCTCCGAGCCCAACTCCAGCACCAGATGGAACTCCGCAGGCAGCAGCGGTGGCACCTGGGGGAGCACCAGAGCACCAATTTGGTGAGAAAAGCCGATCTGCGAGGTTTTTTCCCGGGGGGGTGGGGCGGGTGGGGTGTTGCGGTATAGGGGGTAGGTGTGGGAGGTCGGCCGGCGGTCGGGTGGTGCTATGGGGAGCTCCCTCTGGGGGCCGGCCTGGCGTCCGTCTGTCTTCCAGGCGGGGAGGAGTGGGGGCTTCTTGGTCCTGACCGCATCCTCCTGCCTTTGCAGCAGCTGCCGGTGGAGAAGAAAGAAGAGGCATCCATTGCGTGAGGAAGGAACTGCGAGGCAAGAGTGAGCGAGAGGAGGAGCGGCAGCGGGCTGAAGAAGAAGGGGCAAGGGAGGGCACTCCTGGGAAGGGGATCTCACTGTCTTTGGGGCTGCAGTCACCTGAAGCATCCCTGGCACTTTGGGGATGTTTTCTGTGCCTCTTGAGCAGGTACTTGGCTCATTGCAGTTCCCGAGATTTTTAGAAGCTGCTCCGATTCTGCGTTAAGATGACACAATCTCCCAAAGTTGTCTCAAAACTACTKTTTGTACCTTGATGTTGCTGCACCAGCTGTGGGGAGCGGAAGGGCTCTGCASGCACCCGAAGTGTCCTTTGAGGCTGTGTGCATGCCAGGGTACGAGTACTCGAGAGCAGGGATTTTGAGGTGGTTTCCCCTGTTCTGAATGCTTCTCTTTCAGCACCTGCCTGGGGGAGGAAGCCGGTGGACCTCAGCCTCTGGAGGAACAYGTTTCTCCTCTCTGCCCTGAAACAGCTTCTGTCCCCRCCCTTTTCCCAGCTATTCAGTGCTGGAGGTACCCAATAAAACACTTTCTCCAACTGTGTGTTCCCCATTTAGCTACTTTCCCGCCCGACTGTGCTTTAATTGATGCCAGCAAAMTTGCACTACACATGCGATTTTAACCTTCAGCRACCATTGGAAATTTTGCTGTGTGTGTTGGTCCTGGCTGGCTGCAAGGGGAATCTCAGGGAGATCAGGTGGGGGTTTCCAGAAACGAGTTTGGTGGTAGGGCAGTGTTGCTACAGGAGTGATTTATGTTGGTTCATCTTTGGACTGAGCTGTAGCTGGCAGGGCACTAGTTCAGGGCAAGGAGGTGGATGTGTAAGCTGTTATGGGCAGAGATAAGGTTACRTGTGTCGTGCAATGGGACTGGTGTGCAGAGGGAATTGGGGCTGGKTTTTTGAGAGTGGCCAAGGCCCCAGCCCTCCCTGGCCATCTCAGCCTCCATCCTGTGTCTCGAGTCTGAGGAGGGCCATCGATAACTGCAGTGTTCCCATTCGCTTCAGAGAAGCACCGCAAGCTTGTGCCTTAGGAAATTCAAAAGAAARTGTGACAATTGCGAACTCGTGAGTTTGAGCGCCACTCCCACAGTTAAGGTGTTCTTCGGAGTGGACTGGGGTAAAATTGCTCCCCAGTTTGGGGCAAAAGCAGGAAAGGTTCATTTCAAGAAATGTRAGYTGCTGTTGTCAACAAAGGTGTAAATGATCAGCATGACTGCCTCACTTCTTAACCTTTTATTTTAATGCCATTAAAGTTGAGACAGACCCTGGATGTGCCTGAGCTAATKGCCAAGWAATGCAGCACACCTGTAAGCTCCGTGGAGGAAGTGAAGCTGCAGCAGCTGCCACTCTGCAACCATGGAGTGTTATCCTCCACTGCCTCATCTTCTCCTGAAATTTCTATAATAAAACTTGAGCATTTCAGTAAGGGTTTGTCCTGCCTGTGCCTCAACACGAGGGAATGGAGCCCCATCATGCTTGTCCTTGGCTCTGAAGTTGTGTTGGCTGGTGAGTGCCAGCAAGYGAGAGTGGGTGTAGCCAGGGGTGGTACCTGGGCCAGAAGCATCATACTTGGTGGGCAACTTTTAGGGAGCAGCAGGGAATCAGCAACAATCACACATCAGACTCTCATGCTTTTTTTTTCCCTAAAAGTCTGCAGAGCCTGGCTGGCTTTTTTCCTTTTCCTTCTTTCCCTAAAGCCTTGCAGTTGTGAGTGATGGGCCATTGCCAGAGCACCTCATGTCAAATGCAACRGAGAAGTAGCTTGCACTTCCACCTGGATCAGTCTTCCTYCAAGAATTTCTTCAGATCTGATATGTAGCTAAAAATTCTAGGTCAAGACTCAATGACAATTACCCTTCAGAAATGCTCATTTTTGTTTGTATTGCAGCAGCACTAAGGAAACCAGCACCACATTGTATTTGACATTGAGTTACCTACAGAGATGGTCCCTGTGCTAAGTCATTAAAGACATATATGCACCAGACCCAGATGAGTGTCATTAAACCCTTTTTACAGCTGGGGAGCCAAGGCATAAAGCAACTAAAAGCATGCATGCTGTTACTAGTGCTCACATGGTAATGATTAAACTGCTCAGACCAGCTCTTCAGTATTCTCTTGTTTCTTCAAATGCCCCTTGCAGGTATTCAATAGCATAGTTTATCCGTGAGGTAACCACTCCGGCTCACCATGTTTGTTATATTTCTGTTTAAGGATTTTCTCAGGTTCATGCGCTCATGTTCATCACATGCTAGTTCTGGGGTCTTGTCTGTTCTTTATCTTTCTGGAGTGTTTTCCACTCTTCTTCATCCAGCTCACATATGTAATGCTGCACAGGAGCTTGTGGATTTCTCTCTGTGTAAGGCCTTCCCTTTAAGTATCAGTCTGTCTCACTTTCACCCAGCATATACTGATGCCTCTGGTGAGGAATCCCATCCTCAGCACACTGCAATTGCTAAAGGATTGTTGCATTGCACTGTTTTTCGTCTTGTATTCTGTCAGCATTTGCCCACCCAGTGCTCGATATGAGGGAGAAGGGCAGCCTTATGGAAATGTAGACATATACCCAGCCTGGCTGAGCTCTGCACAGTAGCCTGGCATGAGTGCCTCGAATTAAGTAATGCAGCTCCTCTGCATACCAAATGAGTGACACTTAGGATCCACCTCTTGGCAGTAAGTGACATGGCTCATCTCAGGTAACTCCCTACCTCCCTATGCAAGTCAAAAGTAGGAAGAGCTCCTTTATTCTTCTCTGATACCGCCTGAGCAGGAGGCAGACAGCCAGGCTGCCTTTTCTGTCATGACTTCGGAGAGAGACTGGCAACTGGGCAGCTTAACTGTCTTCAATGAGGAGGATTTTGAAGATGACTGGATTAAAGTGGCCAGCGGAGGCTTTGGGCATGTGTACCAAGTCAAGCACAAGAGGTGGAGAACAGTTTATGCAGTGAAATGCTCTCCGTACCTGCTGCAGGACTCCAGCATGGAGAGGTAACCGTGCGATCTCTTCTAGCTCAGCAGTTCAGATTGTCAGTTAGAGCCATCTATGGTGATTTGGTGCTAAAACTCTGAAGGAAATGTTCACATGGCTGCTTCTCCCTGGGAAGTCAAGTTTTTGGTACCCAAAGGGAGTGGAAAAAACACTGGTGATCTGGAGTTCTGCCGCTATTTCTCTCTTATGTGTGTATGTGCATGTGCAAGTGGGAAAGGAGCACTTATTCAGAACAATTAGTGTTCAAATCTGAAGGCTGAAGTAGGCATCTTAAACATGGGCATGTGGATAAAAGCAGCCTGATTACTTATTTGCAGCTTTCACTGGACATTGAGACTAATGGGTATCTATTAAACTAAATTAGTCATTAAAATCACCAGGTTTAAAGCTGAGGGACAGAGAATTTCCAGCTGTTTTTGCTGGACTCGCAAAGCTCTCTGCTCCCTCACTTTCATTACCCTCCAGACATGCTCTTTTCTCTTGATGGTGCATCTGCACCTTCAATTTACTTTTTGCTCTGTCTCTCACCTGCAGAGACTCTTCTGCTGACTACTTTGGGTCTGGAGATAGAACAAAGCTAGGTAATCAAACCACTGCCGATACTACATACAATATAGGCAGTCCTGATGAAAAAACGACTGAGTTAATGAAGTTATTTGTTCTAAAATTTTACTCCGTTCCAGTTGGAAGGATCCTGCCTGGGTAAAAATCACATGCTCGTATGACTTTTCTTGTCATGTTACTGATAACAGTTGAGATGGTTCAATTTGAGCAGTGACTGTCCTCTTCAGTTTTCACTGCTTATGCTCTTCAGACGTCACGTTTGTGTTTCATTCTCTTTTGGGGAAAAAAAAAAAGTCAAGTTAATCAGTTTTATTTCTGCATATATCAATTCTAGTAAATCTAATCATATGGCTTTCATGGATTATCTCAGTTCCTAGTGTACACTCCAGAAGAATGGTTGAATGTGAACAGAAATGTTCATTGATTTTTTTTTTTTTTTTTTTTTAATATTTTGGCTATCAGCAGGATTTGAAAAACTAAATCTGAAAATCTGAGTTTGGGAAAAATATCTAACGGTATATGTGCCTTTAATAATCACTGTACCAGTCTCATAGGGACTGAAGTTTGTCATTAAAACAACTTTGCGCTCCAATCTGGTGTTATAAAAGGCTTTCCTACCTCTTACATATGTCCAAACAGCCTTGAGGCTGCTCTGACTTATATTTTTCAGTAACCACTGTGAGTTCTGGATTACAAGGCAAGACCGTGCTGTCCTGCACTATGGCTGTGCCAAAAATTCTTCCTTTTCATGGGGCTTGTAAGAAGGGCCAGCATTGGTCCTGTAGTCCTGTGCATCTGTGGGGTATTGTTCAATGGCTATTCCTACTTGCTTTAGGTTTCCATGTTTGTGAGAGGCAGACCTTCAGTGTGCAGTTTGTCTAATGCACACATACACACAGAGAACAAATTTGAGTGCATAGCATATGAATCTGTCACGAGCCTTCTCATGTATACTATAAAATGGTTCTGGTTTATCTGTCAGCACTGAGTACAAGCCCTAAATGAAAAACTGAAAGCTTTCAGGCCACTCAGTGGTTTGAAAAAAGCACAGCAGCACAGTTGTCTGGTAAGGGAGACAAAGGAGGCAAAAGTTTCAGAGGAGCTTTTAAAAGTCCTTAGCACTTCTGTCTGTGGGCTTGTAAAAACAATGATGTGTCTCACCAGTAGCTATGAATGAAAACAATGTTGTGGTGACTTCCATCTGCTCACATTGATGCATAACCAACTGCTTCACACTGTTCATTCAAAATGATGGGGCAAATTGACAGCAAGTTTATTAACCTTGGATGGTTTTGCTTGTCAGGACAAAACAGAAGATGGATTTTGTGGGATGATGAAAGACATCCCTGTGGGCACATGAAAGCAAGGAGTGCAGGTGCTCAGTGAATGCCACCGAATCTATGTATCACCTGAGAGAAGGAAAGAGCGTGTCTAGAAGCTGGCTCTTACTTCAACTTCTGTTAGCTGCAAAAGCTCAGGTCTGTTGAGGCTGAGGAGAGAAAAAGTATCACAGGGAACCCACAGAAAAAGAAAATACAGCCACAGATGCAGTCACAGTATTTCCCAGAGTGTTGAAACACTCATATTGTTATGTGGGAATCGCTCTGGGGCTCTTGCTTTTCTCTCTTACAAGCCTCATTTCTTGGGGCTCCCTCTGCTTGTCCAACATCCACCTTCTTGCTGTACCTTCTCACATATCTGTGCTAATGGTGCAAATGCCTTCTCCTGGGCTAACCTCACTCCCTCTGTTACTCCCCACAATGCTGGTCTGCCACAGGATCCAGCCTAACCTTCTGTGCAGGTCAGCTCTCACCAGCCCCTGGGGTGCCTGGGAGGGAGGCAGACAGGGGCTGTGCCCAGTGATTCTGTCCCAGGAAGGGAGCCAGCAATCACAGAAGTCACTTCTTTCTCCATGCCCATCATTTTCCTGGGAGCTGAAAGAATCAGTCTGCAACCCTCTATGCTGCAGGTTGCAACTATCTTCCCATGTTAAGCTTTTCTTCCGCAGTGAGAAAGACAATACCTGAGATTCCTCAATACAGAGGTACATTTTACTGTGGGGAGCCTGCTAGAGGAAGTCTGGCAGAAGGATTTGCTTAGCTGAACTATGTTTAGAGCTATTAGTGGCCTGGCATAATGTTTTTGCAAGCTCAGATTAATTCCCAGGGTGTGCTTTTTAAATGCAGTTTTGGCAGTTTACTGCTTGGCTGCTGTCAGCATTCTCTGGGCACCCCAACTCGTTCAGCAGGTTGGGAAATGTAAAGATTTAGTGAAACAGGTTTGCCAAAACTGGCAACAATGGACAGACATGTCTAGACTCCCTCTGGGACCAGATTCACCATGCTCAGGGACAGAAAGCTGCAGGCACAGGAATAGGTATACCTATGGCCAAGGCATGCCCTCTGGCCGTGCAAGCCTCCATATACTCAAGCTCAGCAGGCTAGTGTGCCATTGGACCCTGGCTGCCTGCGAGCAGTGTTCAGCCTATCACTGAGGCTACCCTGTGGACACGCGGTGTATGAAAAAGGCATGGTTCACCATGCTTTGCCTCCTCCCGACATACTTTCAGGGAAGCATCACTTGGCAATTTCACCACAGTGTGAAAACAAGCACATGGACTGTCGTCGCTGAAGGTCTTCTAAGAGCTGGACTAAGATGGAAGTTTTGATCTCTTTCTTTAGAAGCCTAGTGGTTGAATTTGCCCAAGCAATCCTTGGCTCATTTTGAAAAGCTGTAACACCTTGTATGTTAGATTTTAGTCTGCAAAAGATCATGATGTGGTTGCATTATCACCAATTCAAGAGGCAAATTGGAGTGGATCTTTTTGGGGTAGGCAGGGCTGCTTGGAAAGGCTGGATATCACTAAGCTACTATACAGTAACTTAGCCTGTGAATTGACTGATACCATTTCTTGGTTCCACTTTTTTTTTTCTTCTTTATTTTTCCAGGACCAGTATGAACTATCTAATGGAAGAGGCAACCAAGATGGAGAAAATCAAATTCCAGCACATTGTCACTATCTATGGAGTCTGCAATAGCCCTTTGGGGATAGTGATGGAATATATGGCGAGAGGATCCTTGGAGAAAATTCTTCCCACTCACAAAATGTCATGGCAGCTCAAATTCCGGGTTATTCATGAGATGGGCTTGGCTATGAATTTCCTGCATAGCATGACACCTCCTTTGCTGCATTTAGATCTGAAACCAGGGAACATTCTCCTAGATGGGAATATGCATGTCAAGGTATGACCTTAATGCTGTGTTTGTAGGGACAGGTTATTTCTCAAGTAAGAGGAAGGTTATTTTTGCCAAATGAGACCAGAATCCTGATAAGTTAGGTTCTTCAGGAACATTCAATGAAAGACTTCAGGAACACTTAATCAAAGAAAGTGGGGCTTATAAGAAGCAGCTGGTAAACAAATTACATGTATTCTCAAGATCATACAGGCAATCTGTGCCAGAACTGGGAACTTAAGGCTCCAACTTAGGAGGAAATGCTGATCTGCCAGACTCAGTGAAAACCTCCGACTACAATTTTACCAGGGTTTTATCAAGTTTCAGCTGCTAGGCACCTCCTCATATCTCTGATCATGAGGGATGGAGGTATTTCCCAGCTAATATAAGGAGAGGGGAGATTGTGAGCATTACAGGGGAGGCTCTCATTTTTTCTGCTTGCAGATCTCGGACTTCGGGCTGTCAAAATGGATGGAGCAGTCTAGCCGAATGCAATATATTGAAAGCTCTGCTTTGAGAGGTACTTTGAGCTACATCCCCCCAGAAATGTTTCTCCAGAACAGTAAGCCCCCAGGAATCAAATATGATGTGTACAGGTAAGGGCTGCCTTTCTGTTCAGAGGTCACACAGGGTTGCTATCTAGCTCTTACACAGAGCAAGAGAGACTGGCACATTGCCTCATTTTGTTTATATTCTAGCTCTCTGTCTTGTGTAATGTCCTTGGTGGGGAACACACTGGGAGTGACATGTGGCACTCCAACCTCAGTGATGGAGAGTGGGGGGGCGTAGGATTATCTATGGATAATCATCTGTCTCTTACCAGATCATAGAATCATAGAATCATAGAATCATTAAGGTTGGAAAAGACCTCTAAGATCATCGAGTCCAACCATCAACCCACGTCCTGAAGCACCTCATCCACACGTTTTTTGAACACCTCCAGGGATGGTGACTCCACCACTTCCCTGGGCAGCCTGTTCCAATGCCTGACTACCCTTTCAGTGAAGAAATTTTTCCTAATATCCAATCTAAACCTCCCCTGGCGCAACTTGAGGCCATTTCCTCTCGTCCTATCACTTGTTACTTGGGAGAAGAGACCAGCACCCGTCTCTCTACAGCTTCCTTTCAGGTAGTTGTAGAGAGCGATAAGGTCTCCCCTCAGCCTCCTCTTCTCCAGGCTAATGAATTTTATGATGATTCATAAGATCTTGTCCTTTTGGAGTGGGGGATGAAATCCTTTCATCCTGAAGAACTTCTTTCCTAATTTTCTCATTTCTCAAGAAGATGAAAGCAATAAGTGAATTTTATGTTTGTGTACATATGGGAGTGATTGCTCATGATCTCTCATTGCCTGCAGCTTTGGAATTGTCATTTGGGAGGTACTTATGCAGAAGAAACCTTATGCAGGTAAATATGAACACTACTTACATGCTCTGCACTTATTAAATATTTATTACAGCCATCTTCACAGAGAAAAAGCCCAATGCATGTTGCTCTTTTTCAGGAGCCAATATGATGGCCATTATAGTCAAGGTTGCAGCAGGAAAGAGGCCCTGCCTAGAACCCATCAGCAATGACTGGCCAGGGGAATGCCAGCAGATGATTGACTTGATGAAGCGGTGTTGGGACCAAGACCCTAAGCAAAGGCCAAGCTTTACAGGTGTAGTAGCTGACTGTGATATAGATTAGCCAAGAGTCAGCTGCATGAGTTAACAAGTGGGGGATAAGCTTGCATATAACTCTTTGACAGTTAAATTGCCTGTTGCCTTGGAAATGCTTGGTATCCATTTGCTGTCAACACATCCTCTTTCTCCCTCTTTCCTTCCTCCTCACGTGAGGATACGTGGAAGGCTTCCACAACCTTGGGTACTGACTGGGTTCTGAACATCTGGGTRATCTGCACAGCTAACAGTCTTTTTACTCTGGTAGATATCCCTGTAGAAACAGACGTGCTGCTGTCACTGATACAAAGCCTTGTAGTAGATCCAGAGAATGAGCGTCTTGTTAGGAAGATGTCCCACAAGCCTGCCATCTCTGGGAACCAGCAGGTGAGGAAGGCTTCCCAGTACCACTCAGAAAATTCCAATGAGTCCTTTCCCTGTTCTTACCAGTTCTTGAGAATGTGTTTCCTCTCTCATCACTGTTTATCATCAGACAACAAGGGCACCTCAGCAAGCTTTGCGCAGTGTGTTTGCATAGGTTGTACATCTGTAATTCATTTATGGGGATAGGAAAGTTGCAAATAAATTTAGCAAGCTGGCCAGTGTCCTAAATGATAGACAGTCTGAGAGGAAAACCCTTCTTTCTACCTGCTCAGATTAAGTGYGTTTGTCATGTAGGCCTCAGTCATTAAAAGAAGTTCAAGCAGACACAGMATCACGGGTGTTCTGCTCATGGCACTGGCACATGTGATCAGATGACCATTTTCCAGCTCCATGGAACTGAGGACATTCCAGTTTAAACAACTCTTACAGAACAAAAATAAAAAGGTTTAAATCCCTGTGTTTCTCTGACTAAGAAAAAAATCAGGTTTCAGGATAGTCATGATTTTAGCCCAGCTACTGGAGTGTAATTGTGCCTAGAAGTCAGTTGAGAACTATTGTTATTTTGAGTTTTTGCCTAGTTGTGCAGTCAGCAAGAAACAAGATGCCTGAGTATAGAGGATTGAGGAGGTGGGGGTGTTTGGGTTGCCTATACAACAAAGAAAATTACTGGCTGGGATGCTGCCATAGGCACGTGCTGCAATACRGAAGTAGAATATAAGTATGTTTGGGAGCAAATGAGTAAGAGGAGGAAAATCTCATTGATATCCAGAGATCTTTTTCAGGCTCCCACATTCCTGTTAGTGTCATGATTTGCTCTGCTGAGTTTTGGATGCAATAACAGGATTGGATCAAAACCACTCTAATGATAATACAAAATTCTAGAGGAGTAGCAAAGAAGAACTCTGTGCAAACATTATAGAATGCAAATAAGCAACTTTGTCTTATGGCTTTTTCTTTTCCCCTTTCTGAAAATGAGAGTGAGAAAGAAGAGTTCACCTTCCCTCAAGACACCAGAAGTGCTGGTAAGTAAGTAGGGGAATTTCTTTATAATTCAAAAATAAAGAAAGGGAAACYTACAAAAAATAGCCTATTTCCTCGTTTTCCAGTGATAAGGATGTGGTTCAATAAAGTTTTCCATGTGGGTGACTCTTCTTTTTAAGATATAGTTCCCGTGAGGGAGAGGCYAAATATCTCACTGCTTTCTAAGAGACTGCATGTAGCGGTCTTGCCTCATTTCATATTCCCTATCTCTAAAATGCCTTTTATTTCATTTCATACTATGAGGATTCACATGCTCTCCCTCCCATCTTGTGTACACCGAGCAATTTCACTTGGTCTTATTCTCTTTCTCCTATTTTGTTTCCCCTGCCTTTAGAAACCGATAATCAGGAGGTTCATATCCCACCTTCTTACAGTGAGGTTGAAAGTCCAGAGGACATCCTGTCTGAGGAAATCTGTAGAGTCCATGAAAATGGCCTCACATTGCTTCACCTTATGGTGATCCAAGGAAATGTGGAAAAGGTGAAGTTTCTCCTCAGCTGTAAAGCCAATGTGAACAGCCGGGTTGTCTGTGGCTACACCCCACTCATTATGGCTGTTCAGAAGAGGTCGCCAGAGATCTGCTCAGTTCTGATAGAACATGATGCGGACATCAATATGCCTGATGATGATGGTTGGACACCTCTTCACTTTGCTGCTCAGAATGGGGATGACAGAATTGTACGCCTCTTGCTGGACCACCAGGCACAGGTAAATGCTCAAGAGCATGATGGGTGGACCCCTCTGCACTTGGCATCACAGAACAACTTCGAGAATGTGGCCCGAGTACTGCTATCTCGCCAGGCTGACTCCAACACCCAGGAGATTGACGGGAAAACTGCCCTCCATTTGGCAGCTTGCTTTGGACAYGTCAGCTTGGTGAAACTGCTTGCCAGTCAAGGAGCAGACCTGGAGAAAAAGCAGAAGAACCATAGAACCCCACTTCATGTTGCTGTGGAGAGGGGGAAGTTCAGGGTAGTCCATTATTTGCTGAAGAATGGGACGTCTGTCAACAGCCTGGATCAAAATCATTACAGCGCCCTGCACCTGGCTGTGGTGAGGGGGAAGTATCTCATCTGTGAGAAGCTCATCAAATACGGAGCCAATGTGGAGCTGAGAACAGACAAAGGTTGGACTCCCCTGCACCTGGCTTCTTTCAAAGGACACATTGAAATCATCCACCTGCTAAAAGACAGCCATGCCAAACTGAATGCCAAAGGAAGCATGGACTGGACACCACTTCACTTGGCTACTCGCTACAGCGATGAGCCGGTAGTCTGTGAGCTATTGAGATGTGGGGCAGATCCCAACATCGCTGAGAAGTCAGAGTGGGCCCCCCTCCATTTTGCAGTCCAGCGGGGCTCCTTTTTGACTGTCATCAATCTTCTGGAGTGCAAGGCAGATGTCAATGCTAAGAACAAAGTGGGTTGGACACCCTTGCACCTTGCTGTCCTCAAGGGCAATATGGCCATTATAAAGACCTTGATTAAGGCTGGTGCTCTGCTTGACGTGGAAGATATCACTGGCTGTACGGCCCTCCAGCTGGCAATTAGACATCAGAGAGAAAACATCATTACGCTGCTTCAAGGCAAGGACTCGTTGATGAATAAATTAGGGCACAGGACTCTGGTGAATGATGCTAAGATTTCAAGACCCAAATTTGTTCCAGGAAGGACAGATTTGTAGATTCATCAAGTCTGGCATTTATGACTTGAGTTTTCCAATATCAGGTGCTATGCCTTAAACCACCATATCCTGTCATCTGGTGATTACAGGAAAATACTTTTTTTTTTTTTTTTTTTATGGAAGTTTCTAAGCCTGAACACTAAAAGAATAAAAGAAAATGGAGCTGTAGAAGGAAGCCTACAAGTTATTTTCCAGAGTCTGACCAAGTTTGTAGAACATTTTGGCTTGGTGATGCTGGCTTTAGGCAATGCTTTCCTGTTTTAATATTTACTGTGCATGGATGRAAATTGATATATATACTCCCTTTTCTTATGGGCAATGCTGAAACTGTGCACAGAAACCCATATATGTCTTCCACAGATTTTATTGCTTTTATTCCATGTTTTCCTACAGAGCAGATTGGTGTAAAATGGCCTTGGCACAGGTGGGAATTGAATCATGAGATTCTCACCTGCTGCTGGAAATAGACACTAAGCATATGGTACAGCAATGTGTCAGATTTTCTGACATCTCATTTTTGTAACAAGAATAAAATAAAACAAGGAAGGAAGAAAAATCACTAGTAGAAAGTATTTAAATKAATGCAACATAGAGAAAAGAAATTCCAGAATAATTCCGCTCCATCCCTTCAGAAAAAAAGAGCCAAGAGCTTTTTTCCTAARCATTTAAATTACTTATTGACTGCCTCCACACTTCAGACTTTAAACACTGAGGCTGTCATTAGAAAGATGGCTCTACAGATAAGCCAAAAAGTGGGTGCAGTTCTGAATCCTGTTCCCTGCCATGAGGGCTACTAATAATCTCCAGTCTTAACTACTAAATGCAACTGTGGGAGTTTCATAGACTGGTTAAGAGAGTTCCTACTTAGAAAAGCAGTATCTAATTTGGRTTGCCCCAAATTCTCATAGGCTTTTTTTTTTTTGTAAGAGCACTGAGCAGCTGAGAAAGTTAGCAGGTACTTTGTGGAAATGGATGGGTGGGACTTATAACAGTCAGCTGTAGGTATTAGCTTAAAAGGCTAGTCTCTAAGAGCCTTTGTGTAGTCTTTGAGGAGATGGGGTCTTCTGGAAAGTAATGCTTAAGGTATTGAATTCAATTGCCTAGATTCAATCTTTTCTGCTGAAAATATGCTTCTGTGTATGTTTCTGTGGRTGAGTAGAACAGGCTTTATGATAAATGCATCTTATTTTCATGTCTGGCCCTATTTGTGGGGGTTGKTTTTAGAGGTGAAGAATCAGGGAAGTTGCTCAACAGTAAGTTAGGTAGCAGTATAGGTCGCTCAGTATGCTGGCTGGAGCGCAAAGGAGGCTTCCTAGCCCCAAAGAAGAAGCTGTCRCTTAACAGATGATACATAAGAGAACTGGCTATTTTCAGTTCAAGGCTTAAGTCATGTCTTATTCTTGATCTCCATCAGGAAGATGTTCTAGAGCTTGATTACTTCTCTGGAGAACATATAGTCTTCATAGATTTGATTCTTTTGTCACAGTAAGTAGCACTTTAATGCAGCTTGTGATAATCCTACTATGATCTGCTAAGCACTTCCAAAATGTGCTAGAAAGATGCTGCAATGTAAACAAATAATCCACAGCTCTGCAGAGGAGAAGATGCATCTTTCCTGATGGACATTCTTAGCTGGGAGTTAACACTTTAGCAAGTGTTGCTTTTTATCCTTTACAGATGGAGAAATAGAAAAGTCTATTTGTGCATGCAGTGCACTTCAGGTCCCAGCAAGCAAGCCAAAGCAATAATGCAAACATGTGATTTGTTTCCTACAGTGAGAGAATGGTGGGCTCCAGACAAATAGGCTTACTAGGTCTGAACAGACAGCTGTTAAAGCTCCAGYAGCTGTGCTTGGGCTGAAAAGAAACATAACTGTGCTGGAGACTGTCTCCTCTAGCTGAACATCAGTAATTGTTCTTGTCTGCTCTGCTGGTATTCCAGTGTCATCTTTAGTGCTTTAGCCATTTGAAATGTTGTACTGGTTCTTTACCTTGTGCAAATGAAGGTGAATGGCATAGGAAAGGGAGTTCCTTTTCAGCTCTGGCCAACAACTAGAATTGCTCTAGTACAGGGAGGTTCTGTTAAGTGGCTTCGTCTAGGCTTGGTGTCTCTGAGAAAGCRTATTGTCCAGGAAAAGCTAGCAGTTGTTCGATCAGGACAGAGCAGAATGTCAGGTTTAAAATSCTTTGTGAGAATTAAGCTATGTTGTGATGTGTGAGTCATAACTATATTTCATTGTTTAATACAGCAYGCTTTTCCTTAGATTAGCTTTAACCCACCGAAGCTGTCTGGACTACACTAAATAAAAGATCAGGACGGATGATTGTAATGACAGTGCCTGCTATTAAAAATCACTTCCCATGCATTTATTTTCCTTTTGACGTTTGACCAATTGAACATGTCATGAGGACATTATTATAAACCGGGTAGAGACAGGGGTCAGCCTGCATCCCCATGGCAGGCCATGGGCTGCTTTTCTGTGGGAGAGGCYGGATCAGTCGCAACTCTAGAGAACAGCAGATGCAGGAGCAAGGTGCTTTCCTGAACCACRAAGGCAGGAAGCTGCCCAGTTTACTTTCCCTTCTATTGCAGGACATAGAAGCCTGGCTTCCAGGCTTGCCTGCTGCTTGAATGGGAGGTCCAGTACCCTGCCTTGCACAGTGGGAATACAATTAGTATCTGTGCAACATGGTCTTGTAATTATCTGCCTTCAGAACTTAAAGGAAACCTTCCAAACTTTTCATATGCCAAAAAAGCTTTCTTCTGGCTGTGTACAAGAGACTAGCTTTCTTACGTTATGGAGAGATACAGTTGATGTTGTTTTCAATTGAACCATTTTCTGTGGGGAAATGGATGATGTTACTTATGGAAAAAGTTGAAGTGATTCATTAAGTGCTGCCTGATAACATCCAAATCTTGAGAAGGTTAAAAAGCCCAACCTCTGTTAATTTCATTTTCATTTTTACATTAACTTAAAATATCGATGTATAATATATTTGAACTCTGTTTTTCACAAGACAGCAAAACAAAACTTTTAGATATTATTTTAAAATGGGTTATATTAAAATGATTCCTTTTTAGCATTTGCCATTGGTGAAGCAAGGAGCTGTGCAGGTTATGAATTAAAATGCTGGTGAGGTTTTATTTTGCAGGGAGCTCAAAAATGTACCCTTTTTTTTTTTCCCAACAAAAACAAGCTTGAGGTATTCAGAAATTCCTCGAGAATGGAAATAGTATTTGCCTACCTGCTCATGCTGTGTGCCTCCCAGAGCCATCTTATGATGCAGGTTTTCAAAGGGATGGAGGAGGAAAGGGGACATACAGATTGGGTTTAGAGGTTGCTATAATTGAGATGGAGGAACTGTGTAGCTTGTACCCATCATATGGGTACAATATGGAATGAACTTTCCACCACCTGTGCTAATACGTCCTTAGTTTCCTTCCTTTCTTTCCCCAATTGTATCTCCCCAAGGGACACCTTGTGTAATGTAAATATTGCATATGCATAAGCTGGATTATTTCAGACGACTCCCAGTAAGGTTCTTGTTCATGGATGATGTTCACTTTTGTAAGAATGGAGCACTATGCACAGAGAGAGCATCTGCAGAATTGACCTTCAGATGGGGGAGTGTCACTTGCTCAATATGGTCCCCATTCTTTTTTTAGCCATTATAGTATTTCCCTGCCAAAGAGCTAAAGCCATCTGGTTAGCTTTGAAGCCTAGCTCTGAAATCCAGAGCTGTTTCCCAGTGTTGGCTGCTAAATGTGCCCTGTCTTCAGTCCAGGGCGTGGGCACAGGCAGTGTTTTGAGAGAGGCTGTTTTGCTGCTAGTCCTTTTTCTTACTCATCAGTTGAAGTGGAAGAGAGGAAGGATAACGACATCTTTTGCATTAAGTCAGTGACAAAGGAATTGAGAGAAGGCAGGTAATTGAAGACTAAATGCCAAGGTCCCAAGCGACTCTCAGAATGCTACCCTCCTCCAGTGGACCTTTCACACGCAGAGATGCCTGAGTGGGGTTATCCATTTCTCATCAATCAGGGAAAGCCTGCAATTTAATGCACTGAAACGAGTCACAATTGTTGAGCCCTGTGAAATGATACAGTTCTTGTTCTGTCTGCTCTCTGTGCTTCTCAGTGCCTTGATATGAGCGTGGCATTCAAGATGGTTTTATTACTTATATCATGCAGATAGATAGCAGGACTGTGGCTAACATCTTCTATTTCTGATGGTTTTGTGTCACAGGAGAATGAAAAAGACAATACCTTTGCACACACCTTGCTGATGTTATAGTTGCCTTCTTGGATTCTGTGGCATGCAGAAGGCAAATTGCATTACATGCCATCAACAATGGCAAAATTGGGAATGGATGTCTGGCTAACACCTCCCCACACATTCTGGGGGATGATTCCTTCGTAGTAACACTTGCAATGGAAATAGTTAAACTTTGCTCCCATAAGAGTGTCCTTCAACACCTCATATTCAGACATTCTCATGAGGTGCTCTAGCTTCATTATTTAACAGGAGTATTTTGAAGCAAGTACACTTTTTCTTTGCTTAACTGCAATTGGGCAGCAGTGAGCTGTCTCCACAGAATGCTCAGGGTTGCACAGCGAGCATCCTTTCTCGTAAGTTCAGAACAATGGGGAGCCTAGGAGATTGGTGGCCCAGGCAGCCTCATAGCTATCGGGCATCTGCTGGGAGGCTCACAGGACGTGGCAGRCAGGAGAAACCACAGACCCGGGATCAAGGGGCAGAGGGAGAAGGAAGAAGCTGCTGAAAAAGTTAGTGCGTGAGGCCTGTTTTTCTTTGCCTTTGTGTTAAAGATTAAGATGATCCTAAACTCGACCAGCCACTGGCAGTGGCTCCTGTGTGGGGTGGAGAGGACAGGTGCTTTCTCTGTGGAAAAGCCCCATTAGCACCAGTAGCGCTGACCACAGCCTGGGACTCTGGTGGGAAGAGCAGGACTCAAACCCATGCAGCCACTGCTGATGCCACGAGCTGTGCTGCAGAAACAACGCTCCTTATGCTTAGCCTCAAACAGAGGGGTGTTTGTAACAAATCGGAAGCTTTGCCTCTGATTAAAATGTCATACTTCTCATACTCAAACAGCCTGGAAATCTCTTGCTGAGACCTAAGCTGTTTAGCTGTTGTTAAGCTGTCAAAGGCATAACACTAAAGAAGTATGAGGCATAGACAGATAGCTCTCCCTTGGTGTGACATTTTTGCTCCAGTATCACTTTGAAGATGTTTTTCTTAGCAGTGATGCTTGAAATTCTGCAAGATGATGGATGTGACTGGCAGCAGGAATACTGGTCTCCCCGTACTAGTAATGTCTTAAAAAAAAAGAAAAAAAATCCAGCAGCCCACATAACAACCCAAAACCTCTGCGGTAACTGAAGTAAGTCCAGGGAGGGGTTTTGTGGTTTGTGGGTTTTTGTGGGTTGGGTTTTTTTGGGGGGGGTGTGTGTGTGTGTTGTTTGGTTTTTGGTTTGGTTTTTTTTTTTTTTTTAAGTGCATGCTCTCAAGGACTCAAATTTGTGACAGGACCCTCTGGTGTTCATTTTTCTCCCTTTAATCTCCAGGTAGCAGACTGGTGGGGGGGGGAGGGAGGGAGGGAGGGAAGTGAGGAATGAAGGACTGACTTCTGCCTGCTGAGCACAGTGCATGTTTCCTAGCTTGCCTGCATTGATCGCAATTGTTGCTTTCACTGAGTTGTAGAGACATGGGAATTAAAAGCAGCATGGTTCACTTCCCCATGCCTTATCAATATGCATGCACTTCTTTGCTGATCTCTGTATATTCCTACATATGATGGCATTTGTGACAGACAAGGGGAATAATAGAAAAACAGTTGGGGGATGTGCTAATATAATACAGAAAATGGAGAACTTTTATTTTTTAGGTATCGGTACGTTTTTTACGTATTTGACCTTGATGTCAGCTAATTTCACGTGATCTTTTCTTGCTTCCTCCTCTTCTTGGGAGGCAAAGTTGAGAGGTTTAGGATACCAGAATCCCTCATAAATGCTGGCCAATGGCAGGCATTAAAACCTTAATTATTCCATAAGGATAGTTTAGGTTTTATTCTTGATGTTTATGTCCAGCTCTGAAAATTTTGCTGCTGAAATATAGAAAGCAGGTTGTATGGGCCTTCAGAAATCTGGACTCAGCTGTGAGTGCTGAGCTTTTGCAAAATTTCTGGCTTTACTGTATCACTGACTCCACCAGCTGCTTGTCAGACAGGAACAAAAGCAGATGTCCTCAACTGTCACTTGGTTAAAATGGAAAACTGGGAGGGAGACAGCATGGATTTTTTTTTTTTTTTTTTCACACAAGACAGCCTAGATCCAGTTTTGAGGACCTCTGCATGGTAACATAAAGGTAATTATAATAATATCTGTCTTCAGACATAATCTGTGTCTGGGGGCACTGGTAATCTTGTGGTTTGATAAATTTTATCCAATAGTGTCAACTAACTGTACAAAATTAGCAGGATGTTAGAAATGGGGAATTAGCCTAGAATAAATCTTCTCTTTAAAATTTTCAAAGAGAAAACCAAAACAAGAAGTGTCCCATTCAAGTTATATTTTATTGGAACATTGATAAGACAACATGTGTTGCTTGGTAACCAGTCCCAAGTAAAACAAAGAGGACACTCAGAGTCCTCCCTGGAATAATATCTTGCAATGAGGGCCAGTACAGAAAGAAAAAGCTATCACAAGGAAGTGGTGTTCAGCTGTGCTCTAATCTAGGGAGGATCCTTAAATGCCAATTTCACAACAAAAAGTAGGATATTCTTCTGGATTCATTTCTGCTGTGCAGATTGCTGCATTTGAAGCTTTGGTCCTAGAGCTGCTTGCATTTACCTGATTTGCACGGAGATAATCTGCTCTTGAGATGTTCTGCAAAATGGCAGCTGTGGGCATCGTCCAAAGGAGGAAAGGTCTGGCTGGGAGGCATACTTCAGACACTCGGACCTTTTCTGTACAGCTCTTTCTCTTAGCTTTAGCTGTATTGATTCAGCTGGGGGAAGTGAATGTCTCCACTGCTTAATATAATTTGAAATATTTACACAGAAAAAAAAAAAAATCTAATCCACATAACTCAGAAGCTCATTTCTGTCATCACTCTGACAGAAAAACAAAACTCCGCTCATATGTCATAGGATGTTCTCTGAAGAGCTTAATCAAATTTATAATGAAAATAACAGGGGATTAAGAAGACACAAGGGAAATACATTCCTCTTGCAGAGCATTACAGAGATGATAAAAGCAATTTGCAGAGAAAATTACCTGTTTGCTGCTCAGTTTCTATAGAAATTAAATGAGTCTTTACMAACTCTGGAAAACTGCATTCCAGCCTCCACCTTGTGACTGTGCAACTTGYAGCTTGTTATTTCTAAAATTAATCGCAGGTCTCCATCCCCCCCCTTTCTTCCCTTGTTCAAATACATTTTAGTCTTTTGTCCCTGCTGATAAATACACTGATGATTATATCATGTTCTTAACCAAGAACTGCCAATGCTGATAGCCAAGGCAGCACATGTCAGCAGTGTCTTTTGAAGGGAGCAGTAACAGGACATAAATCTCCTAAACAGCTCATTTCTTRACTGCACTGTTTAGACCCTTCAAAATACCAAAACTGTTGACCCTTAGGCCTCACAAAAATCATGTCTTTAAGGTATCCAAAGTTGCTTGGGTGAACAGAGTAGTGTTCCTCACTTTGCCGSTGACCTTGTTTGGCAAGGCAAGTGTAAGTGCTTCTCCAGCACAAGATRTTTCTTCTCTCGTTAGCATTAGCAATGTCTCTCTGAGCCTTGAGCGGACTGAAAGGACTGCCTGGAGCCTTGMACTGCAGGCATAGCTCTGAGCATTGCCTACAGTACCCCAAACTCAGGGTGAAAGGCAGCCATACGTGCTTGCCTGTGTTYGGGGCGTTTGTACAGCACCTTCAGYAGTGGATTCTCAGCACTCTAAGTTTACGTGTAAAAATAATATAAAATGTCACATTAATCTCCTTGTTGCATGTCTAATTTTCTGCAGTGTTATTTATTCTATTGCATATGGGTTGAGGGGGGAAGTAGATGGGGCGTTCCCAATATCTGGAAAAAAGGTGATTTCTGTGACAGGGTTGGGAAGGTCACTGGACTACTAATATTTGTAAAAGGCACTGAGAGCTGTAGATGGAAAGTAGAAAGGAAGTACCAGGTTTTACTTTGCATCAGCCCTATGTAGGCCAAACTTACCCTGGCTCTCTTTAGACCTGTGGTCTTGGATCAGAAGAAGTTTCTCGTCTTGATCTGAAAAGTGCCACTGGCAAACAGTGCTGTGCAGCACACATCTGTCAATGAACTCAAATGGCAGGGCTCCCCATGACGTCATTACTTTTCATAACAGATCTGACTCAAAAGCAACATCTGCCTATTGCTCCRAGACTGATACTTGAGGCTAGTTTGTTAGAGTTTCAGTTTGATTTGGGTATGGAGTGGGTGAGGTGGGTGAATCTTTTATAACTGAGCTGTTGCTTTTCCCTACCAGTCACGGTTGATCTGGAGGACAAATTTCAAGCAGCCTAGTGCTTAGAAGCATTTGGATCCGGGCTCTAGCTGGCAGAATAATGTAGTGCTACAACTCCCCGGTTTGGGTGAAATCTGAAATAGGGAGGGGAGACACGTTATGTCTACCACTGAACAGCCCTGCGTTTACCCAGTAAGCCTGTATGCAAAGTCCATGGGCAAATGAATAGAGAATTTRCTAAATACTTTGCTGATATTTGGCTGTGAAACATAACCCCGAGCAGCTTCCTTCTGTAATGGGCATTTCATGTCAGGGAATTCTACAGAGTGCTTACTCCTTGCCTCCTGATGGGATGACTCAGGAGTGCTACCCTGAACATCTCTGCGTCATGTAGCGGTTCCAGCCAGCATGAACCACGGGGATAGTTTCAAATCAATTGCTCTTCAAAACCTTCTCTTTCTTTGTTGCTCAAATCCTTCTGGAAATGAAACATCTTACAGTGTAAAGGAGCAACGTTCAGCTTATGTCAGTTCTGTGCAAGGTATAAAAAGGTTTTAACATAGCTGAAACTTGGGTTTTCTGTGATTTGTACTTTTGAAAGTGAAAACTGAATTAAAGCTAGACAGACAGTCTCTGGCATCTTGCAGAGTTAGACACGCATGTGTAAAAGGTATAATTCACTACTGATAYGATTTCATGGTGGTTTTCATTTACTCAGCACTGTGCATGGTAGAAGATGATGGAGGATCAGTTCTAGGGGTGACTGGGTTCTCGGGCAATTTCAGATGCCTTTATTTAATGAAACCCTGGCTGTTGATATACAGGGAGGGGGGCGCTTTTAAGATATTTCTATATGGATCTGGATAGGAGACTAAATCACAGTAACTTTCACTAGCTTTTAAAAAAACATACACAATCAGTATGATACTTTTTTTTTTTTCACATTGCTTTASTACTGCCCTTTGCATTGGGCTGAAGGTGCCACTGATCTGATTCTGGTGAGCTCTTTCTGAAGCCACCCCATGCTTTGTTAATTCACTGTCATATAATTTGGACATACTGAGCCAGCTGTCTGCATTCAATTTCCACTGCTTCTGTCCAAGAGATCCATGGGGAAATGGCCAGGGTGTGACTTTTAACACATATGATTCTAGACAAACATGACACAAATAAATTCAGTAAAGAGCAAATATATCAACAGAACCAAGGAATGGTCTTACTGCATCTCACATTCTCACCAGAAGAGTGAAAGCTAGGACTGTTATTGATTTCTTAAGTGCTGTCTGCATTCTTAGTGCTGTATCTGACCATAAACAATTTTTCACTTGAGAAATTTACAACCTAACTAACAAAGTGAGCAAGTGGGGATTTGTCATGTGTAGCATGGAGCAATAAAATATCTGATGAAAGATTTGTTTTGCAGGAGAGATGATTTTGTCATGATCAAAATGCTTTGTGTGACTTTTCAGTAAAGTTTAGGTCTTCTATGGGGAKCTCTTTACTGTAAAATGCTTTTAAATGCAATCTTTCAGTTTGCATTTATGTTTTGCATTGATCAAACACCAAATATTTCTGTTTCAATGCTATTCAATTCAAAATAATGCTCAATGTAAATTGACAGTGCTTTGGCATTTTTCTGATCTGAAATGAAAGTAAATATCATAACTGGAATTTCTTCTGGCTGGCCAGAACTGGCTTCTGAGGTCTTTTTGACACAAGTGCCATAGGGCAGCTATGAATATTGTGGGACAGCAGGATTGGTCATAAGGCTTATTCTGGGGAAAAAAAGGAAGTGGCATATCATTTATGAAGAAGGATCACCAGAACAGACGTCTCTCACTGATTCTGCATCCTTGCAATATTTGAATTTCTTCCAGAAGAAAGCTGTAGGAAGTATCTTTATTGAGGAGGGTTAATTTTATTTTATGACTAGCATGCACCAAGCGACAAATCTCACGATCCTCTTGTGAACAGGGTTAGAGGAAAGGAYTGGAAAGTCATTGCTATTATCTTGTGCCCTCTCCAGAACTGGGGAAAAAATTTATGTAAGAGATTGTTCTCCAAACTAAGGACTACCATCAGTCACAAGTACGTGATTTATGGTTCTCCAGCAGTTCTGCAATTTATCCCTCCTAATTAACTGATCAAAATGGCTCTTTGGGAAATAACATTAAAAGAAAAAGGACAGTCCTGAATACAGAGACACACAGTCTTTCTGGGGGGAGAAAAATTCCCAATAGATCTCACTGCAGCAGACATCTCTTCATCTTCTGCTGGCCTTTGGAATTTCTCTTACTGTTTTTGTTATTGATACTTGTGAGGGATTAGCCTCCACGGTAAAGAGCAGATGCTGAAGTCCCATTGTGCTGGATGCGGACCAGTGCTGGGCACCTGCACAGCAAGTAGCAGTACTTCTTGCCCTGAGGCAACTTTGGTCTTAGCAGACAACACAGTAAAAGTATGGGAGAAGGGAAGATCAATTGTTCCTGCTAGGAGGAGAAACTGCTTACATGAAGAAGGTATTTCTCTTTGGCTGTCCTTTTTATTTAGAGCTGTATCAAGCAGTTGCTCCTTTCTTTTAGCCTGAAAGAAAAGTGCATAGTTTGGTATTCACTGCAGCCCTGGGAAGTTCAGAGCCAGAATCAAGCCTCACAGTTGGCACTTGGCAACATCTAGAATGAAATCTCTAGGATTTTAAGGTTTCCCAACTTTTAAATTCAGTTCCAGCCCTAGGAAACTGTCTTCCCAACATCCCATCATCATCTTGTGTTTCATTTGCAAAGTCATTCATAACAAAAGATAGAAGAATGAAGGGATTTCACTGTTTCTTGCCCTTCAGATCATTCAGTTTTACTGGAGGATGGTCCAGAGAGGGTGAGGGAAAGAAAAATCTTTCCCCCAATAACAGATATCTGCATTAATTCAACGTAGGCAGGTGGATGTCATGCTATGGGAAGGAATCAAAGAGTTCTAGTTCTTTCTCAGCACGAATCCATCCCTGGTATTACCTGCATGCCCAGTCACATCTCAATTGCAGAATGATCTACTAGTGGTATCAAACTGGTCATAAGATCATATGGTCATAGCACAGTCTCATTCAAATTGCACCTCCTGCTTGGGATCCCACGTGTCTGCTTGTAAATGCACACTACTTTTCTTCTCTATTGTATCTGTTGCTCTCTTCTTGTTTTTAAAAATTACCTTCATTAAAACTCAGACTCCTTAATTTTTGTCCTGTCTCCACCCTGGTGTAAGACCTCAGATCTTTCAGCAGATCCAGATTTGTCTGAACCTTGACCTTTTCATTCCCTGCTGTCTCCAAATTGCTTGACATACTTTATCACATAAATAGATCTTCAAAGACTGTGTGTGTGATGATGCCTTGTGCTTCTACCCAGACAGATTCAGAATAAGCAGCATTCGACTCCATAAGGCAGTTCTACTGTTTTGCTTAAAGTTTTCTAAAGCAGTGGATTTTCAGAACAGAAACCTTTTGAAGTCACTACTTTCTTCTGGGAGTGTCTCCAGTGTTTGCTTCTCTAAGTGGCCTTCTCTCAGCAGTGGGAACTCTGAAAGGGGGAAAGCTCCTGCTTCACAGCAACTACAATTTATTTGTTTGGCAGTACTGGAATTATGTAGATATGTGATTAAATTAGAATTAAAATAATCCTACATTTTGGAGGAAAATAGATCTGAATAAATACAGCTTGGGGAAACAAGTCTATTTTTAGCAGAAATGCTTGTTTTTTTCCATGGCCCATTAGGTGTGGAGAATCAAGATGTTTCTGACAGCAATGATATGAATGTAGGAGGGGGTGATTTTARTGGAAGAAGAAATAGTGAATTCTATGTGTTTCTTTTTATTACAAGGAGGTGGTTGTAGGATCTGTACTGTATCAGACATCAGTGTAAGACTTGCCTTACTCCCTTCACAGGCTTTTCATGGCCTGACATAATTAATCCTCCTCTGGCTGCTCTCTTTCCAGACTGTCTAGCACTTACCTGTGCTACTCCCCAGCTTCAGGGAGTATTCTCTCTTCCTTTGAAATAAAACCATGTATCATTTCAAAAAGCAGCTCTTCACCTAGTTCTATCATTGCATGCAGGTGTGAGCTAACTTCCATTAGAGTAATGGAAAAAAAAATGCCTGACTGGGTATCAAGGAGCGCTTGCTGTTTTTTCCTACCAGGCTTTTCATGCCCAGCAAGTTTAACATCTTCTGATCCTTTCATCAGCTGCTACTTTCCTTTATTCTGGCTTAGAGCACAGCATGAAACCCTTCTCTTCTGCAATTTGCTACTGGCTTAGTTATAAGCCCTCTCTCTCTTATTTTGGGGGGRAAAAAAAAATCAAACCACAACCCAGCAATGATTGTTTTTAAAGCTTGACAGTACTTTGCATTCTTATAGCCCCAGAGAGGCCTGAATTCAACAGCATAGAGAGAGTCTGGGAAGGAGATATCATGGTTCAGACTCTCGCTTTAGCAATTTAGTCCTCTGCTCCTCACACCCTCTCTGGCTTTGGGAAAAGTCTTTTGTACCTAGGCAAGGCCCACAAAGAGAGATTTATATCCCTACTATAATGAGCAACATAGGCTACCTCAGCGGTTCAGAACCATTAAYCTGCTTCCCAGCAGAAGTTGTCTTGTGTTTGGGGTGGTCAGCAGGTATTGGAGCTGTGCTTGGGACATTTACCATATGCAGGGCAAGGACCCTGTGCAAAGAAAACCCCAGGCCTAGCCTGCCTCATCTAAAGAAAACCGCTGCTTTTGCACCTCTGACTGGAGCTGGGCTAAAATCCCAGAAATGCTGAAGCACCAGAGGAATGCTCCCATTAGACATACCATCAGAAAGCCTGCCTAGCACAAGAGTTGTCTCATGTGAATGAAGCCAGAAAAGCATCTGTGCTCTTTCTATAATAGGACCTCTGCATTTGTCAATAAACCTGATCAGCGAGCAGTTAGAGATGATCGCCTAACCTGGTTACTCTTATTTCTTGGTAGGATGCATAGTAAGAGGATGCAGCTGCCACGCAGTTCAGTAAAAATAAAGGCTGGGATGAGATCTGAGAAGACTGATGAGGGTGCTGGGGTTAATGGCTGGAGTAGATGGGAGTATTAAATTGAGAGAAAGAGATTGCCTCTCTTGACCTGAATCGAAAAGGCTGATGCAATTGCAGCACCGCTTCCATGCGGAGTACTGCAGATCTTCCACTTCATTCAGCAAAAACTTGCAAATGCTTTCTCTCATGTCTGGGTTGCAGCCTCTCCTGGCCCAGCAAACCCTGCTTGTTGTTTATGACAAATTCTGGCCTAAAACACACTTGCTGAAGCAGAGGAAAGGAGAAGAAAAGAGGGTGAAAAGAACCCAAACGAAACCCCAAACAAACAAAACCAACCAACCAAACACCCCCCCCACCCCCCACCCAACACATCTGGCTCTTTAATATTAGGATTTTGGAGAAAGAGGATTCATGGCCCTCAATTTGGACATGTGTCTTGTTCCACTGTCAGAGTAAGCAGTATGAAATAATGGAAGAAACAGACTTAGCCATCCCATACAAACCTGCTCTTATGGACTCAATCCATAATACTACTCTCCTCCTTGGAGTACTGCTAGTCCAACAGGTTAGCTTACTCAAAACCAGAAGAAATCAAGGATGTTGTCTTTACTCAAAGTAAATAGCTCTTTTTCTGGCAATGATTGAYGCTATAAGCAGTGTTTTGAATAACAGCTGGAAGGAACCCTGAGGATGGTATCCTGTCCTCCACATAAAACCATCCCTGAAACACATTTCTCTAACTTGTCTTTAAAAACTATCAGTTCCAGAGATCATTTCCAAGGGCAACTCATCCCACTGAACTACTGTTACAGTTCAGAGAAAAAAAAAAAAAAAGTGAAGTTTAATCTATATCTTCCTTGCTGTAGTTTAAATAAGGATGTAAACAATTCACACCTAAAAATAAGTCAGTCCCAACTAGAAGTAGACAAAACATTACCATTTTTATGTTACCAAGCCCTGGATCATGGGCCCAACTCTCTTGCATAGGTGATTTACAAATAGAATAAAATCCTACTAGAATAGAATTAATCACATAATGATGTAGAGAGGCAGTTGCTCATTGTATCCGTGTTGAAAAGCTGTGTTCTGTTTGGTTAGCAGGAAAGGCTGCTGATGCTTTTATGAGTCACTAAGTACTGCTGCRTTTAACAAATTGCTCTGTTTTTGCAAGGACATGACATAGTAGCTTTTCTTTAAGCGAGTCTCTCAGATTTACCCAATGGAGTTGGAATTTATGGACGTGAGTTACCAGAGTGGGGTTTTGAGTCCCAACCTGCAAATGTGCACCCATTTAATGAATTAACCTGTATTTATGCTTAGCTTAGGTTAACCAACTTCCACAAGAGATCAGGGCGAAGAGCTTAACTCTGATTTTATTACAACTCCCTTCTGTCTAATGCCACTTATTAAGGGGGACATGTGTGAACTCCTGGAATAAATATCCTCAAGCTTTTTTGCTCTATTGTCTGCAATATCTCTAGAATACRAATACCCCTTTATGATATACTGAGTTGCATGAGTATAATTCAGTTAACAGAGGCAATTTGTGAATCACACAAGTAACATGCAGCTATAATGAACTACCATTTATTTAATATGTAAGTGGTTAATTTCTGTTWAAAAAAACAATCTGGTTTGAAAAATGAAACATCAAGAAGATAAAAGATCAAAATCATCCAATGGACGGAAAGTTCAGCCAACCCCCACAGAACATGACTTAACTCTCCATCCTAGAGAAAACCCCAAAAAACCAAAACCAAACAAACCAAAAAACCACAAAAAACAACCACCAATACCCGCCCCCACCCCCAAAAAAAAAGTAACAAACCCAAAAACCCACACCCCAAACAACCTTACTAGTTAGAAAATATCACATTAAAGATTCCATCTTCATCTGGAGCAGTTATAGAGAGGAAGATTAGGCCAGGTCAACAATAAGGAGGTACAGTAATTAGCTGCAATAAAAGATAAAATGAGCCTTTGTTCACTGTTGTCAATCCTATGGTACGGTGCCATTACTTTAGGAAAAGAAAAATATTATGGGTACCAATAGAATTTAGCTTTGACAGAATTTGAGTTTGGGRCATATCTGGACTCATTCCATGGCATTTTTACTGCTCTTCAGCACAAGCTTATTTCTTATTAAGGCATGGGRGTGTTCTTATCACCATGAAGATTTTACTGCTATTCTTTGGACAAACTTTTCTGTCTGCTCCAAGCAAGAGAAAAAAAATCCTTATAAGGAGTTCAGGGAATTAATTTGTCTTTTTGGAAAAGACTCCAGTCTTCCAMAAGGTTTTGTTGAGACCAACCTGCCCTTATTTTGAAGAAATATTTGTTGTCTAACACCCAGCATGATTTTTCCCAGGAGAGCTGAGTAGGTCTATTTGCTGGCCAATATGTTGCTCCTTTTGAGTGAACACAGTTGTGTTCTGTTTATGGCTCGTCCCTAGAGACTCCAGCGAATGCASGAAAATGTCACAGGACATGAACCCACTGAGACATTTTTAAAAAGTAACAGGGAGAACAACAACAACCACCATCATCATCAAATAAACAGACAAAACCAGAGAAAAGGTGGAAGTTATCCAAAATCTGGTGAGGTTCTTGGAAAAGAGGTGTTTTCAAGGTGGTTTTCATGTTAACAAGATGTTCAGGATGTCAAGACACTTCWTGTTGCTGAAGGACTGGGTTAATTGGCCATTTCACCAGCCTAATTGGATAAACATATCCATACAGCAGCAACAGACGAAACCCACTTTAGCCTTTGCATCTGAGTAGGGGAGCTTTTATTAATTTAGAAGTGAATGGCTGTGCATGCTAACAGAAGTTGACATTCCTTCCCCAGCTTAGTACAGCTCTACTTGGCCTTTTTACCTAGCACAATCAGTTTGCCAAATGAAGGTTGCATGTGACCCCTTGCTGCCCTTGAGTGTCTGCTACGTACTGTAGCTGCTCAGTGTGGCATGCACTGCAGTTACCTTGAGTAAAGTMAGCTCTACCGTGCTTACTACTACATCTCCTCGATTGCGTGTTAGGGCCCAGCCAGGACAGCAAGGAAGGAAGGGATGCAGTACACAGCTCTTCACTTGTGCCCAGTATCCAGACATACAGTGGTATTCAAATGGAAACTACATTGCATCCTCTGTGGTTCAGCTGGCTGAACCAAGCATCCCTTCTACAGAAAGCCCACGGACTTGCTGTTCAACAGCCATGGGAATGTGAAACGTGCATCTGAGCACCAATTTGAAGTGAAGTTTGATCCAGAGACTGCCATTACYCAAGGGAAGAGGGAATCGGATGAGGAAGTCAAGTGTGCTGGTTTCCAGGATTTTAAAGCGAATAGGGGCTGTAAGATCAGCTCATTTAACAGCAAGTCACCTAGATTTTCTATATTAAATCCAAAGGTTTCAGTTAGACCTTTAAAACACTTCCAAAAACACTGATGCACAAATCAAGCAGGGTCTGTCAGACAAATTTCTCAGGCATCCTCTCTTTTGCATCCTTTGTTTCTTTCTGGCCAGAGGAGGTCTTGAAGTGCAGCCATGTTTATCTTCAGGCACCCTTGAGCTGTGCAGAAGCTGAGGTGGTGGCTGCACGTCCTTGCTTTCTGCCTTTGTGGCATATAATGCTATTCTTTGTCTGAACAATTTCTACCCTGAYGCAGGAAGACAACGCATTAAGAGCAAAGAGCAGAAATTTAAGTTGCCTTTTTCCTCTGGAATAGCTCCTTATTATGATGACCCTGGTTTGGGGCAGGAGGAAGGCCATTCACAGCTAAAGTTAGAGGCACTTATTTTATATGGCTCAACAGCTCTACAAATATTTGCAAGTTACCATCAAGTTCCTGGACTATCACTAAGTGGTTATGTTCACAACAGAGCAGTAACAATATACATACATCATAATTAGTCACTGATAAATGTACTTAGTCACAACCCAAATCTTTCCAAAAGCTGTTGGTTTTGAAGACAGTGTATTGTGATGAGTTTTGGTGCGTGTGGATAAGGCTGGTCTCAACTCCCARGGGAAAGACTGACAACCTGGAGACAGGAACACAGCGAGACTGTGATGTGAACAGACAATAACTAACGCTRCCACACATTCTTCTACAGCCAAACRCTCAAGTGAACCACATAGCAGGGGGAAGCAGTTCTGGCCCCTTCAAACTGTACTCTTGCTTGATGTCCAACCCCCTCTCTAACGTCTGGAGGATGATCACCACRGTGATGACACTTGAACTGTCCATGGCCGAGTTTAACTGAGTTCTTGACACTCCTGCTGCAGCTCCACTTTCAGCACTGGCACTCAGCTGCCACATATTGGCTCTGAGCACCCAGAGGTGACAGAGTGACTGACACTTGCTACGATTCATTACTATGGGTGCCAGTTTCCACAGTCCTGCTCTGAGCCTGTCCTGTGGGCGGTTGCACGTACTGGAGTGTTGACTCTTGCAGCCCATCAGCATAGGCCAGGGTAATTGCAATAATTAATTCTTTTGGCTCTAGTTGGGTTTCATGGGCCACGGCAGCTAGGCATAATTGATAAATCGCCTCTTTTATGCGGTATTGATGTAGGCTGGGAGAAAATACAGCCTTAAACCAAGCAAACAAAACAGATGCTTAAGATTGCCAGGTTTGCTGCTTGAACCTTGATGTCAAGTGAACTGTGCTCCAGATGTACCAACATAGGCTAAATAGCAAGGATTAGTTCCTTGGGAACTGGAGCTGCACTCTGATTTCAGGAAGAAACCTGCTTCTTTAGATAGCTTTGGCTTTTCTRCTCAAATTTTACTGGGGATTTTTTGGTCCTAAAGCTGACAGAGGACTTGAGAATAGAWATGACTCCCAAATGAGTGTTTTTATTGCATATGTTTCAGCTCATCTCTTCTTCACACTCTCCGTGCTGAAAGATCCACATCTTTGGTTTTCAGCAGAGATTAAAAGGTTTAAAACAGTGTAGGGGGAAGGGTGCCACAGTGGGTTAAGGCAGCTTTTRGAGAGAATTAGTGAATAAGGTCAGGAACAGGGGTGTCTGGCAGGTGCTGGGCGATGTACAGGAAGCATGGAGCATGCAGGGGTTTCAGGCAAGAGGATTAGATGAGGTTATGGGCTATTTCAGACTATTTGCCTAGGAGGATGCTCTTTTCTGTGAAGAGGAGAATGCATTCTCCCATTTCTGATAGCAGAAGTTGTGTGCTTTGTGTTCACTAATCATCAGTCATGTCTAAAATTCTTCCCTGCGCTGGCCAGCTGTCCCTCAGGTGAGGCTCATTCATGCATTCATTCTGCCTTTCTTTTCTTGGTATGTGCCAACCCTTCCTGTAAGCGTTCAGGCYGTGCTCTTGGGTCTCCTGATGCGATTCTCTGGGCTGAGCTCTCAGGGTGAGACTGTGCCTACACTGTCAGTAAGGGATGAGTTCTCCATCCCTTCATTTAGGAATCACAGCTCCCTTTGTTTTCCACAGCGATTTTTGGTTTTGCTTACTGCATCTGCCAGCCAGAGAGCAGAGGTTTCCGTCTGCAGACAGAGGTCTGGAGTCCAGACAGACCAGGGGTTTGATGGGCTTTGTCACTGCAACACTGCTTTTCCAGGCACTGACTGGTAGCTCCTTGGAAGGTCCTATCGGACTTCATTTGAAGACTTTTTGCTTTGAGGAATGATCAAAAGAGGAGGGATTCCCCAAAAGGTCTAAATAACCAGAGGGACTGGGTTTTATTTGGTGTTGCTCAGACCAGGGCTGTCAGTTTCTTCCACTATTAGTCTTCTAAAAGCCAAACAAAAAGGGAAGAAAACCTAAAATGTTTTCTACACAGATCCCAAAAGAAACAAGTAAAAACCTTTGTCCCACTGCTCGCCATGCTGTGGCATGGACTCCATTACCCTGGGTGCTGTACAAATACAGGGCTGTCTCCCTTCTGGGCCATGGCTTGGCCTAACTGTGTTTGTAGACAGAGGTGAAAATTTCAAATCCACTTTATTATGCCTAAAACATAAGCATGGATTTCATACTTCTGGGGAATGCATAGTTAGGGTGAAAAGACAGCTGGAGGACAAGTTTTATTGCAAAAATATCTTTTCTGCTTATGAATTAACCTGTCCAGCATGCTTGTGCACATACACACATGCATACTGTCAGCTTCTCCTCTTGCAGGCAGTAAATATACTTCCTAAGGCCTCTGCTCTCACCTCTAGCACGAGGATGTGCCAGGATGAACCCCCTGTGAATAGGGGTACCCTACCCCACTGCTGGCACCACTTTGGTGGAAGTGCAGTGATTGTTACTGCAGGGTGACAGCTTTACTCCGAGGCTTTTGGTTTTAAATATCTATTTCCAAGCACCTTGCTTTATTCAGACAGCCTGTCTTYGTCAGACTGGCTGCGTGAAGGAGATCGTCTCAAAATTAGTCTGCTTCATGGAAAACTTCCCTTTGGTTTTTTTTTTAATTAAGGAGGTAGAATTTACTAGCATTTTCCCTTTCACTGATATCTCTGAATCATTTTCCAGTTCCTAGTATTKCACTCTCTGTAATCTTCTTGAGTGATTCTGGTTTCATCTTTGAAGTAATTTACTGAGCTTGTTTATCAAAAAGGCAATCAGACATGTTTCTTACAAGATACCCTGAGAACTGCCACATAGACCTGAATATTTCCTTTGATAGGTGGGCTCAGACACACAGGCATGTATCCACGGCTAAACAGGTTACCATGCATTAACTGAGCCACAGTAAATCACTCTCTGCATAATCTTAACTCATAGCAAGTGCAAGGTAGGCATGTTAATGTAAACATAATGAAGGAATGTAACCTAGAGCATTTTACTGTACATCTGCCACCAGCTGAGAACATGCACAAATTCAATTACTGTAGCACAGTAAATTGCCAAGCCACAATAATTCAGTCATAAATCTACATTCCTAGGTTAATTTGGKGTGACTTTTGCATCTAGACTCCAGCCTTCATATATATTGCAGAAGCTGATTCTCTGTTGTTCTGCACTTGTACTGCAAAACAGAGTGCAAAGTGGGTGTACAGTGCTACAAAGGCATAAACATTTTTCCTGATGKCTCTGCTTTTAGCCAGCCTACTCATTAGATTTAGATTCTGTAGCCCATTTCCAAACCCACCAGTTCTGTTTTGGGTCAAACCCTTTCATTCTGTATCATTATCTGTACTATTCCCTGCTGGCGAACACAGCCCATGGCCCGTAGGGAGGGAGAAGCAGTAGATCAGCTCTTTAATATCAACTCCAGGTGTCATTGAATCATCTCATGCAATGGATTTAATGCAGGCCAGACATGGGCACATAAGTATGTTTTTAACCTACTAGCCAGAGCACATGACACCACATTTAAGTCAGCTTCAGACCAGGCATTGGCTGTCCCCTGCTGTGAGTGAAGTCATTCTCATGCCATTACACTGCAAGTATCTTTAAAGGAACCATAGCAGCTGCTTTGCAATCTTGCTGGTTTTTCTTTTTCTAGCAAACTAGAAGAATTATGCCTGATCAAAGTCACTTTTATTTTTGACTAAAGCTGTCCCAGAGGAAGGGAGGTATTCTGAGAGAGATGTACAGGCATATTTGTTTAGACTAGCACTGACTGTCCATTTTTTCACACAGACAAGCTCTCAACTCATAACCTGTCTCATTCCATCATATTTTCAGCTCCTGGGTTTTTGTCTGTAGCCTTGTACATTTTCCAGCTTATGGTTTGACAGAGCTCTTTGAGCTCATGCTCAAGAGATTTGCACAGAGATTTTCTTTGTTGCTGTTTGCTCCTGTGTTGTTGTTATTTGGAGAGAMGACTAGATTTCTTGCTAATGTTAATTTGGGGGTTTCTTGCTTTTTCCCATGGTCTAGAAAGAAGATCAGCTTCATGGCTGCATTATTAAATAAATATTAACAATGACTATTATGAAATGTTTAATGCAGTTACGAAGCCTGAAGATATGATCTGATTTTCTCCCATGTGAGGTTTGTAGCCCTTTACATCTGGTCTGCACGCAATTGAAAGGGGCTTAGGTAGTGGTTAAACCACAGGTAAATACAGATAGGAAGCAGAGATCTCAGTGAGGACACTTGTCTTCTAACTCCCCCACCCCGTGCAGCAGTAGCTATTAAAAGCCCACAATATCAGCCTCTGATTTTGTTCCAGTGATGCAGAAGTCCGCTCCGTTTATGAGCAGAAAGAAACAGCGCAACATTTCACACTGAACAGGACATCTGTGTGTGCCAGGTTCATGAAGGTATTGTTTGCCAGTGAGGAATGAGGCCCTGACTGTGCCTTGATTAAGTCTTCTGCTGCTGTCCGTGTTACGTGCACGTCCCACAGGAAAAAGGATCTGGACAGTGCCTGGATCCTCTGTCCTCTGGCTATACTGAGATCACARGTACAGTTTTATACAGCTCCCTGTCCTCTGCTCGCTCAGAGCCTGGGGCCTGTTTATTCTGAAAAGCAGCATGACTCGCTGTGGTCAGGAATCTGTCGTACCTTAAGGTATTCCTGTCCCACCTCTCTCTGTGGGACCAGCTCCAGGTGAAAAGGTGATGCAGCATCTGTCCCCAGCCCCAGGATGAGCTAGGCTCGTGTCGCTGGCCCCAAAGGGGCTAAAGGCGGCTGTTCTGGCAGGGCCGGGCAGTGCAGCCCCGCTGGGGTGTGCTGGGGAGAAGCTAAAGCCAGGAAGATGCTGCTGAAACGGGTGTGCGTGGAGTGAAGGAGGGGAGGGGGCAGAAGGCTTGTGGTGTGGGCACAGGGCTTGCTGGGGCGGGAAACCAGCATGTTGCTGAAGTGTCATGGATTCATAGCTACCCCTCASCACCGACTTCTGGGTTAGGCAGGAGACATGCAGCCCCCTGCCCTCRTGGGCTTCTCACGGTTAGAGCTGATGAACCTCTCACGTCTGAGACAGGGCCGTGGGCCTGAGAGGCTGATTTACCTCATCTGTTCTACGCTGAGGAGACTCTCCAGTGAAGTGACAGCAGCTGAATTCCACAATCACCCTGTAGAGCCTACTTTAATCAGCTTTCTGTGTATTTGTGGCTTCTGTTTTGCTTTACTTTTAGAAAACTTGCTGCTAAAGTACATCTCATATTCCTGTTACATGTTACAAACTCCCCTAGCAGTGTGTTAATATCTCTGTAGTGGCTTGGTTAAAAACAGGAGTGATGGCTTCTAATGTAGACCAAGCACAAAACCTCTGTGCTTTTTGTTTGCTTCCCTTCATTTAGTCTGGCATAAAATCCTGCAGCTGAGATTTAAGTGATGTAATCTTTACAGTCTCATCAAAGCTATGGATACAGTTGATTGCATGCAGCAGGGAAGCAATGCTAAGCTTGGTTAAATGTGCTCACTTGTTTTCATTATCCCACTTTTTTTCATGGACCCAGCATGGCAGCTTGGGAATGCAGAATGTTTTTCCTCTTTTAAAGGGCCTGGGTTTTGTTTTGCTTCTTAAATCTCTTTAAATGCATTTCTAGGTCTGTTAATTATTCATTATACCTTAATTATATTTAGTCCACCATCATCACTCTTTCTTTGGTGAACAAAGTTGTTATTTATGAGTCAAAAGCTATTTATGAAGCAGTCTGGTATCATCAGAAAGATGGGAGTTGAGGGAGCAGTTTTAGTTATTAAAAGAAGCTTTGATTAAAGACAGTGAGTTAATTTAACAAGTACAACTGGTTTTCTCTTTTTTTTTTTTTGTGCTAGATGTGCAGAAGAAAACATATTCATTAATCTGTCAGGCCTGACCTGAAACTATAGGACTCGCTCAAATGCCCTAGGAGATGGACAGATCAGTTCTGTTTTATTTCTTTTGAATGGTGTGAACAGTGGTGGTTGCTGGGGTTGTTTTGTAGTCCATAGGCTTTGCTGTAAGGGAGAACCTCATGGTAGCTGGCCTTTTATCCTGACAGGCTGGGGCAGGACACGCTAAAAACAAGCTGGTGGGTGTCCTGTTGTTTCACCTTGGAATATAATTTATTCTGTTGTGTTAGGGTGGGGGGGCACCTAATTGAGCACCTAATTTTCCGTCAGTCATGGTGGGATTGAGTTGGATCATACAGCAAGGAGRATTAAGCATCAGTTAAACTTAGTAGCTTTGGAGATTCTTGTTGCTGTATAAGCTGAAAACTTCAGGGCAGGGATTATCTTTCTGTTCTGTCTTGGCTCAAAACTGAGTAGACCAAGAACTGTGGTTCATGCTAAGGATCCAAAATGCCATTAAAAAGACATTTCAGTTTGTCAGTTCTTGGAGATAAATAGTTTTCTATCCTAGCAGTAGGAAGGATTTTTTTTCTTTCTTCTTTTTTCTTTTTCTTCTTTTTTTGTATAAAGAAAATAATCTTGGAGAAGAACCATCCATGAACCCCAGTTGTGTGGCAGCCTAAGCTGAGGTTTTACTCTTGTGCTGACTAAGCCTGGCTGAGGTTCACATGCATATATTGGATTAGCTCTTGCATAAATATCAAACATTTCAGCRGGTAGCTTGAGGAAACAGTGCAACAGTAAGTGCAGCATAAATGTAAACACTCCTAAACGAAATAAGGAYGTTCTCCAGCATAAAAGTCAGATGAAATGCAGAAGGAAAAAAGCTCGATGTGACTAGTTACTTAACCTTGGCATAAGCTACTGTGCTGGCTTTGGCTACACTGCCAGCCCAATGCAGTGTCTTCACCAAAACCTTTTATGGAAGACCAAGTGATAGAGGTGGACAGCTGCAAAACTCCCACTGATGTGAATTCTTATGTTAGGTGTGCTTAGCCAAATGAAGTCTATAATTACTTTTTTATACTTCTGCATAAAATACAGCATTAAAAATATTGTACTTATCATACAAATTGTCTGCAGTGCCATAGTGGTCTGACAGCTTCTATTTATTTTCTCCATGCAGAGAGATTGCGAGTTTGTATATCCCACACCACTGTTTATTGTTGCCAACCAAACTCATACAGGTTGGTGCTTATGTTTGACTCACAGATATTTGTTTCCCTTAATTTTTACAGCTCAGGTAGAAAACGATGTCCCAGTGAGAGCARTGACTTTCAATCCCCATCTTGAACCTGTACTGCTATGGACCAGATGTGAATGAGTAGTGCCAAAAAGTAAATACAGGCAGCTGTTGTGACGTCTGRAGTACCAGCATGACTGCTCTTCGCTAGGTACTTATCTGTTTTTCATCCCTTCCTCCTCCAAATCCTCCTCAGTCTGCTTCTGTCCAGAAGAAAAGAGAGACAGAGAAATTTAAGAACACTTTCTTTTCTGTCTGTGTCTTTCTGCACCCTTTCTTTCCCACGTCTGAYTCTCCTAGCTTTAGTCTAGACAAAAGCTAGAATTTTTAAGGATAGACTGGGATAAGGGAGAAAAAGAAAAAATGCAATTAATCTGAAAAACAAGTCAGAAAAAAGACAAGATTTCATCTGAAGGCCATCTTTTCCCATTACGTGTTCGTACGATGTATAGCATAACCGTAAGTCCCTAGAGTCTGACCCCTTACAGCTAAACATCATTGGTGCTGCTTCTGGTAAAAAGAAAGAAATAAGCATATAACATCAGGGTAGCTTGTGCAGGTCTCTATTTAATTACAGTGCTGCATGAAGACGTTTGTTGGTGCCACATGTACTTGTGATGGGTATTATACATTCTTGACTCTTCAGGGAGTCATGTTTTCACTGGAGATTTTCACCACAGAGGTCATGGCTTTTTTTTCTGTTTTCCTTTTTATTTCAGCAGGATTTAATAAGCTGGTTAGACCTACTGTAATTAGTTTACTCTTCAATCAGGAAGACAAACAGTATCATGACTGTAGTGGGAGCAAGCAGGCAAGCGCCRAATACAGTGCAGGCAGAATTCACTAGCTTCTTAATTAAAACCTGATCGGGGGGTGCAGAGAGCCACACAGGCTTCAGCGAGCTGTGAATCACAGGGAAGAAAAGCAGGAACAGAAAGACTCACTAAGCAGAACTAAAGCTTCAATTACAAATAATGAATCACAAAATAGGGACTATAGCAAGGGTCTTAAGTTATTCTTCAGGAACGAAGAAATAAAATCTTCTCACTAATGTGTTTTAAAAAACATATCAGTACCCTTACCATCATCAGCATGTCCTGCCATCTGAAGTCCTTGGGAAAGCAGTATTTTTTCCAGAGTGGAAGTAACAGTGAGGAATGTATTTGCCAGCCTCAGATCTGTGGGCAAGAGRCCTCAAAGTCCTGTATGATGCAACTGACTTCTCAGAACTTTCACAAGTTTCTACAAACACCTTCCATCACAACTATGGGCTGTTGTCATTGTGCCAGGTGCTGTACAAACAGATTGCAAAGACTGCCCTTGCTCTTGGCATTAGTTTATTCTTTGTAAAGCCAGAGGTGATGATATATTTTGGTCCTCTCTCAAAAAGAGTTATGAAGGCTTGATTCATGGGTGGAAAGTGCTTCAGTTTGTTGTCTTTAAGTGTAGATGTTTTATGGGAAAGGAAAACCTGCTGCAGAGGAGATGAACAGACATGGCATTTACCACTGCCCTTGGAAAGGTGGTATATAAATGTTCCCACAAGATACCTTTGAGTGTGGAGTGTTAGGAACGAGTGGCTTAAAATGTCATTGGGATGAATGATGGGCTGCAGGTAAATTCCTCCAACAAATACTTAATCTCTAGGAAATAACACCTGTTTTTTCTGGTCCAAGTTAGCAAACACATGAAGGATGTAGGCCCTTTTTCAGCAGCTTTTTTCCTCCACGACATTTTGGAAGTTTTTCATCTCGTAGTTCAGGTGAGTTGAGCTATAAGGTTCTGCATCTAGATTTAGAAACAGAATTTGCGAACAAGGTACACAGTATTGAAGATCATGATTTTGTCCTGGGTTAACACTGAACACAAAATAAAATTATGGCACAAAGTTAAGACATTATTCATATTCCACTTATTTTGAGGGCTCACACCAGGTTTTAATACAGAGCAAACATCACCTATGGCAACTTCCAAATGCTTTAAAGCTTTTTTGTCTATATGCATATTATTTTCTATTTTGATTCAGCTCCCCACCTGTTAGTTCACTAAGTCAAATGGCACCTTTCTGCTTTACAATTGTAAATACGTTAGAAAATTGAGCAGTAGCATGTTACTATTTTTCCACCAAAAAACCTACTGACTTTACATTATTCTTTGAATCTTTTAATTAACACCAGACTTAGTTGATCCCCATCACTGAGTGAACTGGTTAAAATTGGGGAAAAAAGAACAGATAACGTGTGCCTGAGATCTCTTGAGTTAATGTTTCCAATTTTCTGATTAAAAAAGGATTGGAAAGTTTCCTGTGCTTCTGCAAGAAGTGGTTTTTCCCTTGCCTATAATCCTATTAATGTACAAAGTACAGAGGTTCCCTAGCTGTGCATTACAATGCTAAGACAGAAGAGTGACTGGCCCCATCTTACATGTTCGTAACGTTTTGTTCTGACAGCATCGTGTAACACCTGGTTCACGTATGTCAACAAAATGTTGCTCTGATAAGCATGTACTTTCYTATTCAGTTAATACATAGGACCTATTTCTGCTGAGGGTATATGCTAAAATCCTTCACTAAGCTGGGATACGTTTAGGCATCTTTAGGATCACTCTTCATTTAAACTTATAGCTATGAACAGACCTTGAAGAGCTGTGTTCAAATGTTATACAAGTCCATGGGCTAAATACTAATAACTGGTTATCGGCCTCTTYCAGGAATACAAGGTTTAGAATGGAAACCTTTGGACCAAGCTGGGACTCCTGTTTCAATTTCAGAAAAAGGATGAGAGTGTGTGTTATAGCTGTTTGACACAATCTCTTCTTGATATACAGCTGGAACACGTTCTACTAGCATAGTCCATCCCACAGGAAAATGCTTTGTTAGCAATATAGGAAAACTAGAGAATAAAAGAAACSCCCCCTTGGCAGCAGTCTTTATCTATTATGAAGCAGAAACTATGTGAATATTCCACAAACTACATTGAGAGAAAAGGGATTATATTGCTCTCTGGATTGTGTTTTAACATCTTTAGAAAACAGCAGGTAACTAGAACTTGGGAGCCTGCCTCTGCATATGGCTATTGTAATCATCTAGTTCTCCAGATCCTATGTCCTACTGACCTATTTCCATGTCATTTTATTCATCTTACTATATTTTATTTACAGAGATATTACAAAATATATTGTGAACTGAGTACAATTAGTAAGAACAATGTGGATTTGGCAATGCCAGAGTCAGCGTGGTGAAATGATGCTGTTATGGGTTTTCAATTGTTTTAATCCATGAAAGATAGGTATCACAGGGGGTAAGGGATGCTGGAAACATCCAGACCTTTCCAGAGTCCAACTTGGACACAGGAGCGGGTCCAGCTAGGGACTTTCTTGGGGTTTTATTCTGGCTTTTTTCAAAACACACAGTTTTATCTCATTTACTGTTAATTTAAATTAGGCACAATGTTATTCTGCACTCTCTCTATTGAGAGACATAGGCAAATCATCTGAGGTGGTCCTTGGCTTCATGGCGCCCTGAAGTTAGGTGAGAAGAGCTGGACCTAACTTAGATGACTCGTTCAAGTTCACATCTGAGACGGACATGACTGCAGATGCCTCACCTCGCACACTGTCTTCATGTTTCTACATTCACCACACTAGCACTCCTCACCTAGTTTTGTAACTTCTTGTAAGAGACTGGAGATGAAATGCTGGTGGGCAGAAATTGCTGCTGGGCTGGCTGATGATAGATGATAGTTGGCGTTCTGTTTGCTCTGAATGTATACCGTGCAATACAAGGTATCACTTATTTAGTTTCTCTCTATCTATTTTTTGGCTTGGGCTTCTGTTCAATTCATCCTACTGTTCATATTTACACTGATGTAGTGGTCCCATGTGAGACTTATGCTCCCCTTCTTCCTTCTGCCCATTGTTGCCGGGATTGGATTTGTAGGTGGCAGAACCTTCTTAGCCCACTTGGGGACCTCTTAAAGTTTTTTCTCAAGGCTTCAGCAGTTTAATACTGGGTAAGTCAGCTCGAGGTGAAGGCAAAGCTATTGCATGGAGTTTCCGCAAGCTCTGTCTGGCTCCTATTGCAAAGCGGAAAAGATGGTCTTGTCTTTGGTGAGAATTGTATCAATGACGTAACACGCAAGCCAGTAGCGGCAGTGTCCTATCGCTACCTTCACATGGCTCTGCGACTGTCTGTGTTTAATGCACTCAAGGTTAGATGGCCACAGGCAAGAATCAAGTGWGTGTGCCTTGATTTTTGCTTCCACTTTAAACACAGTGTGAGGGTAGCTCTGAAAAGTGCCCTTGGGATTGGTGTCCCAGCGTCCAAGGGTCACCTCGAGGGATGAGAGAACCTCACACATGAAGATCCTCATTACATCCCCACCAAGAGGTGCATGGGCATGGCACTGTTGTAACACCGTAGGCCTCATGCCCAATACAAGRGCTTAAGACATCCCCATGGCTGCCCATTTGTGTGCGTGAATGCCATTGGTTTCTTTTTTCTCATTCTTAAAAGTGTGGTTGCTGTTTTTACTTTTAACAGTGGAGAATCTTCATGAAAGCCTTGCGAAATTCAATGTTGAAGGTGGTGTAAATAATTGGGTTGACAGCACTGTTGACATATCCAAGCCACGTAAAGGCACTGTACATTGCTGGGGGTATGTTGCAATCGCAGTGCATRTTCAGGATGTGAGTGATGAAGAATGGGAGCCAGCAGATGATGAAAACACCTGGAGGAAAAGGAAAGAGAKAGATTTTTATTGCTGAAAGCTGGACAGATTTTGAGACTGTGAGAACAGTAAGGTTCTTTTGGGTATAAAGGAAAAATATTTCCCTAAGGAATAAGCCTTTTGCTTGTCTGTTAAGTCTCATAGTCTATATTCTGAGTATTCAGGTACTAAAGAACTTCTTTGCTGATGTAATTAGACCAGTTACATCAAAAAATCTGGCCTTTGGAGATGCCAGTTTCTTGCTGAGCTATGCTGCCTTTTGTGTTCTAGAAAGCCTATGAGCTAGCTCTCTTGCCCCTGCGCCCAGCTGTCTTTTGGCAGTCCAAACACCCCGCAGGTGGACAGCTTTCTGAGCCTTTTGTACAGTACTGTGAACTGTTCCTAGCTGGGAAGGAGGTAGCCTTCCTATTGCCAGCCTCTTGCCTACGTATCCTCTAACATATCCAGTGAAATTATTTCTGTGGAGGCCTGGAAAAACAGTCTACACTGGACATTCAGACTGGTTACCCTAATCCTGGGTAGCTATTGGTTTTCTGCAAAAACACAAGAGGAAGCCAATGCGCACTCTCACCGAGTACAATGGCTAGCATCTGAGTGGCTTTCTTTTCCTTCTGTTGTGACAGTTTCCTCCTGCTCACAGTCTTGAGAGAGGTTCTTGTCTTGCCGTTGGGCATAGACTGGATCTCAAAGACCTTGGCTGTGTGGGGTGTTTCTTTGGCATGTCCATTCTTCTCTACTTTCCCAGGACTGTCCAAGGGTGCCTGCAGGGTTGAGTTGGTGCCGTGATTAGAAGCAACTGGCACAACCAACTGATGGTTACTTGGTGCCGCTGGTTTGATGGTGGTTTTCTCAGGGGGACTGGTACTGGACACCATCTCCATTTCCATCTCTTCTATGTGACTCTCCGCCTCCTGGACAAGAATCAAATGTCCACAACATAAAGACAGATAAATATACAGAGAGGAGCAATGAACATTCCTTACAGAGTGAAGCTGGATGATGTCGAAGAACAACTAATCCCTCTTCTCCCTCCCTACATTTTTGGTAGATACTTGGAGAAAGGGCTGTAAAGTGTTTACAGATAAGAAGATGGGTAGATGGGATCAACAGAACTGTAGTGAATGACTCTCCTTTATTGCACAAAGAGGCTAAGAAATGGGAGAGACACTGTCTGCGCTCCCCATAGATTTTATTTAGGTTTTCAGAATATAAATAAATAAAAACGAAATCAACAAGCAAAACCCAACAAAGCCAATGCAGTCCAAGACTTAAAATAAATAACAGAGAGGAGAAGAAAATCAAAGACACAAAATGTTAAAATGTCATGGCTTTTATAGCTGATCTTTAGGTGAGCTTAGTTTGGCTTTTTGAGCTGTATGATCTTAAACCCCCTGCTTCACTCTAAGGAATAGGAAGAATATTTAAATTTTGAGATTGAATGATAACCTTTGTTCTTAGTTTATTTTTCTCCCACCCTACATAAATTCATTTTGCATCCTGAGAGGAGAAAAGGGGAAAGCTAAATGCTCTGAAAAGCTACCACTTCTCTTTAACACTCACCACTTTGCGCTTATTAACTTGGAAACTCCCATTGGACTTCACAATAACTGTGCAGAGCTTGACGTCTTCTGGATGAGTGCATTTGTCCTAAGGGGCAAGCACCAGCTCAGAGGTTACACAAACAGTAGTAATTGGGAAGGGAAGCTGGTAAGGGAGGGACGTGGAAATACAAACACAGGGCATGAAGCAGAAATTAATCAGTGTGACTAAGGTGCTAAGAATGGTGGAAAACTACTCTGAAGAAGCAATAATGGAGGCAAGTATCCCTTGTGTTTTTCACCAAAGGAAGGAAACCACAAAGATCTGCTTATGTTTCAGTCTTATCCCTGTCTCACTGCCTCCTTTGCTTGACGTGACACTAGCCTCTGAGGCAATGCAGTTTGGAGGTAATATAATACCTCTGGAACTGTACATTCCTACTGGTTGTTTTGCATGTGCTGCGAGAGTAGCGTTTTGACAAGCGGTCTCACACTTAACATGCTCAGCTGGACTCCACTTATATACGTATCTCATGCTTTGAGAGGCTGTTTTCACTGCAGAGGTATCATTACCAGCGATGTAGTTTGCACCCCAGCCACGCAAACAATTTCCTTGAACTTCTTCGTCACAACAGCAGGACTGACTCAGAAAATAGTATAGCCTGTAGTCTTGGGTACCCCAACCCAAACTCAGCAGAGCCAAAGGAAATGCAGTCTGGTTAATGAAGCAGCTCCTAATGYAGATCTGCTGGTGAAACATCCCCTGAGATCCAGGAAGGCACCAGCCAATGACCTGATAACCCAGAGCGTGCAACTGGGACTCCAGAATGGCAGGACACAGCATTCACCTTTGTGATCCAGTATTTCACCTAGTCCAGCCACTGTCATTTGGGGAAAGGAGGAACTGCTTTGGGGAATGAAGTGGAGCCGGAAGGGGAAAGGATGGAGACTGCTGAGAGCAGGGCACAGGTCTAGTTACCTTCAGCGGGGCTTGCATGTCTGAGTCCAGGCCGTGGCTGCTGCGCTTGGTGTTGACACGCTTCCTGCGCTTCCGGAGCACTATGTAAATCTGCACATATACCAGCAGGGTGACAATGAAGGGAACGTAGAAGGAGACGATAGAAGAATACACAACAAAGGCAGGATTGGCAATGATGCACTCATTCTCATCTGGAAGACAAAAAGTTTCATGCTTGTTGTCCCTGCTGCTAGGAGCTAGCACTGGCTTCCCCTTCTCTCTCCCTCTTTCAGAAGGCATAGACATACCCAGAGAGTGAGGGGGTTGGGTTCTAGGGGGGACCACCATGTCAGCTGGAAGCGGTACCAGAACAGCAAACTCCCCTTGGGTCACAGGGAGTCACATATGGACCCAAAGTCCCTGGCTATTGCTTGCCTTCTAACAAAAAGCCCGCCAATCCCATGCTGTATACAATCCAGTCTTCCAATGAAACTGATGGCTGAACAGCCAGTTCTTTACTCTTCTGTCTCGGTGAAGCTATCTGTCTTGTGACTTTCCTTTTCACATGTTTTAATACAAGAGGGATTTTGATTTTGTAGTAGACAAATGTTAACGTAGCATTGATGAGTGTTGTGTAAAATTCTACATAACCTCAGTTCTGATGTGTCTAAAACACTGGTCTGGAACAGCAAGAGATGCAACAGATCCAGAAGCAGCTGACAGAAATAGTCTGGGATGTCACCAGGAGAGGACACCTGAAACAGGTATAGATACATCCCAATAAACCTAAAACCTGATCCCCATGTTTATTCCTGACCTGTAACAGAAGACTATCTCTGGACCCAGTAAAGCCAGGGAGGTGCTAATAGCCAGCTGCAGGTGGCATAACACTCACCTGTGTTGTTGAGGCCAAAGAGGAGTGGGCAGGAGATGGCAAATGAAAGCACCCAGACCACAGCAATCATGACCGTGACCCTGCGCTTCGAGCTGTAGCGGGTATTATACAGCATTGGCATTGCTACTGCTGTGTACCTGCAGTGTGAAGATACAAACCCAGTCTATTGTTATCCTGCCACTTCTGACAAACTTTGTGGGAAGTTACAGCTAGTTACTGTGTCTGAAAGCCTGGTCCAGTAATAGAATATAGGGCAAGTCAGATTTCACAAATCTCCAAGATGTCTGCATTCCCTGTTTTGGAAAGCATGAGGCTGAGGTCAGCTTACCATAGTATTTTTCTTCCACTCTCTCTGAGCTACTGCCTTCCCACTGATGTCTGCTCCATCATTCAAGTATATAAACAGAAGGAGTGAACTAATGGGGACGTATAGAGACAATTCCATTTACATTTGCAAGACCAGTGTTTCTATGTCTGCTTCTGATGGAATCCCTGCTCAGACCTCATTTAGGACCTCTAAATTGCTCTTCAAAAGACGTCAACAGCACTAGCTCTGGCCATTTTCAACTGTCTGATTCACAGGTAAAATTAGACCATATAAAGATGGTCGTGACTTACTACTGTGGATTTGACACAACTTGCTGCCATGGAGCCCTCACCTGTCAATGCTGATGGCACAGAGGTTGAGGATACTGGCAGTACACATCATAACATCAAGGGTTACAAAGATATCACAGTGGATCCGACTAAACCTCCACTCACCAACCACCTGCAAAGAGAGAATAAGGTCAGTAAAAGAATTCACTGAGGATATGCTATTGAGAGGGTCTAAAGGGAGAATTTTGCACAGAGATGTAGACGCATGCTGGTAGCTGGAGTTCTGCTGGTTCAAGAGGGATCAAAATTTTGTCTGCAGAAATTCCAACTGGAATCAGGTCATAGGCAGCCAGTCATATGCTATGTCAAGTAGGATTGTTTGCCTTTGAGGACTTGGTCCTGTCTAGTCTAAAGGTCTCAAATGATGGCATGGCCACAAAGGAAATACTCTGCTCCATCCAAATCATTCTTTAGAGCATTCCCCTGAGGGCTGGTGGGATTTTGTCCTTCCTAATTCCATCCTGTTACTCTGTATTGAGTTGGTCAGTCCAAACAGCAAACGCAAACCTGGGCTCATATTCCAATGACATAAGGGAGTACAAGTCTCCTCAAAGTCAGAGTGAACTATGTAGGAGATTAAATAGGTCTCTGAAGCATTGCAAAGAAGTATTAGGGAGGAAATACATTGATTTTATATCCTGAGCACCTCTAATTGTACTTCCAGCTTTTATTAGACACTTTTTTGCAATTATACCTAGCAAATAGCAGCAGTAGAGAAGCAGGAGCTTTTCTTCATTTATTAGTTTAAAAAATCAGGGTAGAAATTCCTCTGGGATTTTTTTTGTGAACGAAATGAATTTAATTCAGAGTGAAAATTCTTTGACAAACTACATGTTGTGATAAAGACAAAGAACTAATGATAACACTTCCAGTTACCAGTAGCCTTTTTCTCTTCACTTATCTTGCTATTGAAACTGAACTTTGCCAATTAATTTTAACAGCAATTATTAGGACTGCTGTATTTGACATGTGATGACAAAAGTATATTTCCCTCTCATAAAAATAAAATCCTACTGCATTTGAAAATAGAATGAATAAGATATCTATTCTTCAGTTATTTCTGCTCTGATATACATAACCATAGGCAGCATAAAGAAGGAAGAAAGAATGGCTGCTTTGAAGCCTGAGTGACAGATGAATACCCAGGGATTAAAAAAGCACTTAAGAGACAGTTACATCAGTAATTTTGATGAGAATTTGCCTAAAGGCAAAGGTTTCCAGCCAGATATAAGTCTCTGGAAAATCAGTTTCCTGAACACATAGTTTCAAGTTTATGGGAGATGCTGTAAACTGCAGCAGTTCTTTCTCTTAGTGTTTTCATTTATGTAGGAGAAACCTCAGAAGTTTGGAGGTAGAAGATTTGTTTGCATCGAGGCTGATTTTTAAAAGAATTTTCTTTTGACATTTGTTTTTGTCCGAGCTTGTGATACAAAGCCTAAACAAAAATGAAGATATTTACAGAACAAAGGGTTCTGGCCAGTTTTGATTTCAGATTGCAGACCCAGAGAGGGACCAGAGTGTGCCTAACCCATGTCAGTCCAAAGGCTCCTTCTTCGTCAGCAAGTATTTGTTGTGGTTTTTGTTGCTTCAAGCTAGCAGTAGGTTTAGCAGAGTGGATAAGAGCAGAAAGGGCAAAAGTAAATTAAAAAAAGAAAAAAGTATTGCTGAGATGTGCTGATTGTCCTACTTGGTAGACTAACGAAGCTGAGGTTCCTGACCAACTCCATGTACATAGGAGCCCAGAAAGGGGAAAGCATCTTACGTCATTTGTGCTTTATTCTTCCACATTAAAATAGGAAGTGGCTGAGAGACTCTTATAGCTGGGCATAAGAGAGCAAGAGCTTCTCACAGCATAAGCCTCTGCTCAAAATGGGTTGTCGGAAAAGAGGAATATAATAGAAGTGTGCAAGTAGTCCCAGAGGCATTGACTACAATCACAACCGGCCTGTGGTCATGTTAATAAGCTTTAGCAGATGCATGATGCTTTACATTTTTAAAGTGACATGAAAACAATAATTAACTAGAGTGATAATTAGTATTGTGGTTTCTCGACAGCCTATGTCATGTCAGTGGGTTTGTTTTGCTTTGCATTAGTACTTAATGGGCTAATTGATAATGGTTTCTTCCCCTGCTCTCCTCTCTGTTTTATCATTTTCTCTCATAAACAAGTGCCTGAAAATTAATTGTAAACTCAATATAGTTTCAGTGTCATGCTTTCTCACCACCTTCATTCTCTCTTGGTTATGACTGCCACCCGCATGCCAGCTCTCAGCTGACTGAAGAACACAGGCATCCCAGCGAAGGGGGCCAAGGGAGAGGGGCTATGTGTCTTCTCTTCTTCTTTCCTCTAGAGATGCATTTCATTCTTTCAGGCTATTTGCTGTTGCAAGAGTCATTTGCCATTAAGTAAATAGGTGGAAGTCTTGGGAGTATTTGACTTTCACAAACCACAGTGCCACTCAAATATGGCTCTGTATGCAGAAGCGTAGAGCTCTTTTGTACCAAAGTGACGTGCTAATGGCAGCAATGTGAAAAGTAGCTCCCTTGTGATTCTGTTTCTCTCATATATTGTGACATAAAAGCTCTGGATTTACATCCTACTTCTACAATTGCCTGCTCTTCTTACTACTATAGTCCTTCAGAAGAAATAGGGGTTTGATTACTATTTGATGCAGTTTATTAGTGTGACATCCATGATGTTGTGGCAGACTCATTCTTATGCTTGGGAATGAACAGTTCATCTATGTGGTTTTGAAAACAAAATTGGGGTCCTTTCACTCTTGACCCTTCTATTTAAAGGCCAGATTTTCAATGCAGTTGGATTGCAATTTAGCACTCTGAACAACAGTTTGTTTTCAAGTCAGCCTGTCATCTGCTATCATGTCCATTTCCTGGAAAAATCTGACCAACAGTTAGGAAATTAAAAACACTTTTGTTTTGGGAAGTTCAGGAGGTCTTGAAATAGCTGATGTCCAGGCTGCTAAACCTTCCCTCTCTATACCCATTCACYGGCAACATTCAGTACAGCAAAAGAAAACTGGGTCACCTACCTCCAGATAGACCACCCAAGGCATGACCAGAGTTGCTAGCAAGAGATCTGCCACTGCCAAACTCACGATCAGGTAATTAGTGGTAGTCTGAAGGGCTTTTTCCCTGGACACAGCCATACACACCAGCACATTGCCAAAAACAATGACAAAGATGAGGAGGGTGAGCAGCATGGCATAGTAGTTATACTGAGGCTTCTGCTCTGCATTGGACTCGTTGAGTGGCTTGCTCCAGTTCCTGTCACCGATGTCACCGTTGTACCAAGAGAGGTTTAGGGGATCCATGGAGGTAAAAGTGCCAGGTTCCAGCTCCACCCTGACACAAAGATGTTGAAAAGACAGTCAAAGGCCAACATGTAAAATAAAAATAAAACAATTACGCATGTGCTACCTCACTCTCGGGATTCTCTGGAGCCTGTTCCCCCTACCCTGAATTCCTGTGTGCAAACGGTTGGCTGACTGGAAATGCGATGAAGACCCAGATGGGAGGCTGAACTGATGGTCAGATACCTAGGCAGGGATTCAAGAAGTTAATTTCTATTTCCAGTTCATCCCCCAGCTTTCTGTGGCCAGGGATATTAGTTACTCTGTGTTACAGCTGACTCAGGCAGAGTGCCTGGGATTTTTGTGTCGGCTCCCCTGACATTCCCTAAACACTAACTGCTCCATGTTAGGTGCGCACAGTTCAGGGCAGATGTGCCATGACCCACTTTGTTTATTTTTCATGTGCTTTACGGGGCTTTGGGGTGTGTTACTTTTTTTTTTCTTTCTTTCTCTTTGCTTTTCCTTATTTTTTCCCTCCAGCAGGGAAATAAATAAACCTATGAACCAAATTGTGATGATAATGAAACTTGACAGTAGCAGTTTTGAAGTCAGGGCTGGAATGTGCCTGCCTTCTGCCATTCCCCCAGTGAGGTTGCAGCATAAAGAGGAAAATGATGGGGGCATGATTGGGTGCCATCCCACAGCCCAGCCTCTGCAGCTCCTGGCACTGGGAAGACAGGTCTCCTTGGAAATCTGTGGCATCACGGCAAACCGTCATTTCTTCCCTGGCCAATGGCCACGTGACGTGCACTCTTTCAAAGGTAACATATAAACAAATCATGGGTTTTGCTGTAGAGTTTCCTGGAACCTAATTAGGGTTTTGTGTTTGTTTTATCCAGAGATAGCAAAGACAACTGCAAGTGTCTTTTATATTTAGGTTTTTGTGTTTGTTTTATGCAAGCGTAGCAAAGGCAACTGCATTTGTCTTCTAGTCTTTTGGACTTTTTCTGTCTCCCAGGGCTGCCTCTGTGCTCTGCTTCCTTAGCTGGGCCATTTTCAGCACACAGTAAGGGGGTTGTCGCTGAGAGGCATTCCTTTGGTTTCCACTGGCTATGGATCGGGTCACAGGCTTACAGGCATTTTTTATGGATGAAGAGGAAGAAGAATGAAAATGAACCTAACAGAGATGAGGAAACAATATTCTAAAGAATGTTGCTGTCTGGATATAAAGGTTTGTGAGTTATTAGCTGCAAATGCAGACAGCAAAAAGCTACTCTCTGCTGAGGAAGATGTATAAACAAAGCTAAAGTACGGGATGTGGCGTGTGAAGGGAAGGTTGTGGTTCTGCTCTGATGATACGCTACAGTAGAACTGATATCTCTTATGTCATGTTTCTGTACGGTGCAGGCTAATGAAGGTGCATGAATGTCCATGAGGTTATATGGATTTTATGCCAGCAGTTGATGCAAAGCAGTGATATCGGGACTCTGCATATGCCTAGGTCGCTGGCATCCAACTGCACATATGTCCACATTGTAAGAAACTGGCTAAAAGTTAAGCTACATCATGCAGACAGAGCTTAGAAGCAGGCGTCTATGCCCCAACAGACACCTGTGTCTTTGTCTGGTATCAGCATATGAAAAACAGAAATTCCCCATTTGCAATGAGACTGCAGTATATTTGGCCACTGGCTCTGGCATACTGGAAAGACTTTTTCCTGGCTGTGTGGTGAGGCTCTTTTGGCTCTCATTTAGGTGGGCTCACTTAAGATCTCGTGATGGTTGGCACCATCTTCTGGGTATTTCCACACCACGTCTGGGTCCTGCTGGAGTTTCTATGCACTTAGAAGAAGGGACTTCCACACGATGTGTGTTTGCTGAAGCAGCATGGGCTAAAATATGAGTATTGCCTCAGTTTGCAAATCATCTCTATCCTCTGCATAACTGAGCCGGTAGTACAGGCAGAACTGGACGTGCTCAGATCTGACTGGTGTGCACCTGAGTCYGCCTTTCAGAGAGCCACAAAGACCATGAGGAGAGGAGCACTGAGCTGAATTTCACTGTATGAGCGAATAGGTTCCCTGAGCTCACCAGAACCACTAGTGCCAGATGCTCCAAGGACACGCAAATGGAGCAGTCTGATCATAATAACACGGCTCTGGCATACAGCAGAGGCAGACAAATGCTAACATCAAGTCAGAATCGTGCCATTGAGCAAGGTGAAATACAGCTCTGTCCCATTTGTTGAAACAGAGCTTCTTTGTCAACTAGTAAATTAGTATAGTGAGGCCGGCAAAAACAGAGTTGTCATACCCCAACTGCCACCCACAGCTGCAGAGGGTCTCTGGAATGGCATTAATCCACGTGGATCATTTCAGCCCCTTGCCAGGTTTGCTTGTGTGTTTAAAAGCAAAGTACTGAGATCTGTACCTGGGCCTGAAGTAGTCACTACATCAAGAAATGATGACGTCAGAAAGCATGAACAAAGGGTAAAGGCAAGAGCTGTTTAAAAGCAACTGGAGATTTTGGCTACTTTGGTTTTGGGGTTTCTGGTTTGAGAGATCTTGAAGGCACCTCATTCACTGTTCAGCACTTCCCAAAATCAAGTGTTCCATGTTTCTCAAGCTGTATCTCCATGAAGACAACTGTGATTCGAAAATCTGGCCACGTTCTCAGACATCCCAAAACAGGCCATTTAATTTCCTTCATAAAAGACAAAGTGAATTCGATTTATTAAGCCATGCAAGTGATCAAAATAGCAAAACATTTGCAAATATCAAATTCACCTGGGAACAATGGTTTCTTTATGTTTCACTGAGCTTTTGTGTGCTTTTCTCTTTCAAAGAACAATTTGTATAATAATCCTTGGAAATTTGTTGCATATGGGTCCTTAATAGCTGATAATTCAAAAAGTGTCTGTCTGACAGTGCTATCAGCAGCACTTGATAGCTCTACAAATGTCTTCTTAGAAACTGTCAAAGTGTCAGAAATTAATTAAATGTTAGCTTATGTGACTCAGAGTGAAGGGGAAAAATCAATGCTAAATGCAGCAACAGTTTTTTCTTCTCTCCTGTTGCCCTTTGGTAATGCAAAACTATCTAGAGAAGGCAGAAACATGCATAAAATGCAGGATGAAAAAAAAAGCATCTTAAAAATATAAAAGTATCTTAAAAGTATAAAAGGAGTGGAATGATTTGATGTGTGCAGGATCAGGCCCTTGGTCCTATTCTGGCTCCTTCTGAGCTCTGACTGCAGTTCACAAAACAGAATTGTGCTTCATGGAGAAAAGGCCAGAGACAAGGGTGAGTTATGTACACAGTAATTCTAGCTCTTCTCATTTTACAGGCCATTGCAACTCAGTGGTGAAGTTGGAGGAACCATATACAGCTAACCTCTCATGTCCATCTATTGGGCATTTACTTGATGGGGGTTGGGGACGATAGAGAAGGCCCTGGATAAAGTGAGAAAAAATTCTCTTCCATTTCCTTCTGCAGCTTCTGCAAGATATTTTTTTTTTCTTTCAGTAGAACYTTTTTTACAGCAATAATTTTCATGCAGCTGGTCATCATGAGGAAAGTTAACAGATTATGTCTGAACGATATATAAATGAAAAGGTTTGGTGTTTCTATTGTGAATAAAAGTTTTAATTTGGGAAGATGAAACAAAAAAAGTTCCAAATATTTTGCATAAAATAGGGAAACTAAAACACAGTGTAATTTGTGATCATGCAATTAAAGGCTGTATCTAGTACATATCAATACGGTACAAAACTACAATTACATGGACAACTCTGTTAATTCCTAACCTTTGAGAGTTTGAGTTTTCAATCCTAAAAATAATCTTAATTTCTCCAGACACAGAACTGGCATCATTTGGAAGCATTTTGRTGGCCATTAGAGTGTCTTGTGAGTCTTTCAGTACTGCTTTAAGGAGCACTTTTTATTTTACTGCTGACAGTTTCTCAGTAGAGAAGAAAGAAGCACTTACGAAAGCTGACTAGAAAAGAGAGTGGTTTTTACTGTGTTTGTCCAGGCATCTGCATTTTCATATGGAGGCAGAGGGAAGGGATCATAAATACAGAGAAAAGGTAGTACAAATGGCACCTTGCTATGCACTGTCCTTGTGGGACCTTGTTGAGTTTCAATATCCCCATACACTACCGCCAGAGGCAAAAAAAAGTCTCAGTTTTAGCTGAGGCTTTGGATGCAGATGTGGGTAGAGTCTTGAAATAGAACAAATTCCTTTGTGAATTAACTGCAGTAAAGCCACTTTAATTCCCATACAGAGTCCACACAGAYTTTTAGTATGGCTGAGCTAATCCAGATACGGATTTACTGTGAGGTCAAGGGCAGGACAGAGCAGCAAGGTTGCAGCCTTGTGTTTGATGCCAGCAGCGCAGCAGCATGCCTGCACCTCACAGAGCATCTCTGCTGCTTTCCCCTTCCATCAGATCAGGCATACACCTGGATCTGTGCTAATCCCCTTTACATCAACTTCCTTGAGTGCCCCTGCTCAAGCATAGCCTAACTGGGAAGCAGTTTGCCATCCAGAGGAAAACAGCCTCTCTCAACAGGTTCCCAAGCTTCCCAGATGTCTTTCAGCAACTGGAGGAAATCTGCTGTCTGGCTGCTACTCCCTGCTGGAAATGACAAGGAAAAGGGAGCCAGGATAGAGGCTGTAAGTGCAGAGCCAGAGTTTTTTCTCTCCTTTGTAGTTAACTCCCCGTTCTTTTCAGAGAGCAAACTGAAAAATATGTTTGTTTGCAATGCCGGTATTTCTCCTTGGCTCCTCGTGATTGATCATCTAATTACATTTGTAGCAAGCAAGCACGACATCTCCCTGGCAAATGTGTAATGTTCACAACTGGCAGCAACAAAACCATTTGTCTTTCTGGCAAGATCTGAAACATGAAATGTGTATTAAGCAGAGAAGCAGAGTTTGCTCTATCGTATAGAGATAGATGTACCAGACAGCTTACTGGCAAGCAGGGTGTAAGTGTCTCCAGCAGAAACTCATCCCTACAGCTCGCCTGTGTTTGAATAGTATCCTGAGTCTGCCCTCTGCTCTTCTTAGTTCTGTGCTAGGTCAGAGATGCCCTGATTCAGTGCAAACGTCTTTTTTTCTCTCAGAAATAGCAAAGGTGTAACACTCTCTTTGGTTTTTACTCTGCTTGCAAACACCCTCAGGCATAAAATATTCACAGACCTGATCCTGAGCTGGCATCAGTGTCTAGCAGACGCGTATCATTGCAGCATCTGGTTTCTGTTTGGTAAAGATTTGTGGCCTTTGGAGCTAATCTGGGCCTGGCTGCCAAAACATGCAGTCAGCCTTTGCTTCTTCATAAAACAGTATGAAATTCCCTAAGGTTTTTGCCCCAGACATAATGCATTTAAGATGAAGTTTGGAGCACAGGCTGGTAGAGGTAGGAGCGGGAGCTGAGGGATGCAGCTGTGGGAGCTGTGCCCTGCTCCGGTGCCTGAGCAACGGCTGAGTCGCACCTCCCCTGGGCAGGCAGCGCGTGGTGGGGGCTGCAGGCAGCGCGTGGTGGGGGCTGCAGGCAGCTAGCAGCGCTGATGTGATCTGGGGAGGCTTTGGGTTCAGCATGCTTTCAGGGGGCAAGCTTTCCCGTGAGCTCCAGACACAGTCACGCTGTTCGGCTTGGGACTCCTGGTTGCCAAAGCGCCTCAGTGGCTGAACTCTAACAGGAAAACAACAACAAAAGCCATCAGCAACAATATCCTGATGGCAGATGTTTCCACAGCAGCCTCAGAACAGTCTTTATCTCCCTTCCCAAGGTATTTCTTGCACGCAGATCTTACCAGATCGCCTATTTCCCTCTGATTGCTGCTACCCAGACATACCCATCGGGTTACTGAAAGTCCAGCCTAGGACTATGTGAGGAAGGTGTTCAGGGACAGCTTTGCTCCAAAGGCATTTCTGTTTCACAGAAATCAATGTCTAAGTGAAATTTGCACAGTACAGTGCCTCCCTGAATATTGTCATTTTCCTCTGAAATTTTGGAATCAATGGGCCACAGGAAAGCTGTCAAACTGACATCCTTTCTGTCCTGAAGATGCTTCTTGATGCTGTTTACTGGGTTCCAGTGAGAATGCGACTGATGCATTCCAATTAAGGGAAATAACATATTCTTTTGGAGTAGAGAGGTGGTGGGAGAGAAAGAGAAGGGGCAAGTGTGTTTGAGGAGCTGGTCTTTTTCCCTGTTCAGGACCACAGTGCAAAGGAAAGCAGCTTCTGGAGTAGTTTTGCTATTTCTTGCATGTAAGCCCAGAACTGCTAATCCATGCTGTGAATGCCTGGTCATAGTTCACTGGAGAGCAAGAAAGGTGTGTAACAGCTAGCAGTGAGTAAGAACCTCTTCCCATCCAGTTCTATGCAGGGGACAGTGTCTGCAGCCATTGAGAAGGAGGAGGAAAGGTCAGGAATTGGGAAAATATTGTAAATTCTGTCTTGACCCGAGAACCACAGTACCCACTGCCACTGCTAATGGCTGACGAAAAATCACCGCCACCTGCCTCGGCATCTGACACTCCAGGATCAGCCGATACAGTGAACACAACAAGCAAAGTCCTAGTGGCTTTAAATAAACCTGACTCCCCCAGGCACTGAGTAGGACATGCAAATACAGCAGGGGTTTGACAGTCGTGACTGATGAGGTCCTGGCAGTAATTACATTTGAAGCAATTTCAAGCACTGACTGTATCTCTTCAGAAGGCAGTACTGGGCAAACTTAACGTTCTACCCTCCTTGCATTTTCTTTGTGATAAGTCTCCAGTAATAAGTAGAATACAAAAGCAGAAGGCTTAGCTACCTCTGCACCTAGAGGTACAGAAATTAGAGACAGAGATGTTGACAAGGCTGGGTTTTTTTGGGGTGCTGAATTCGAACCTCAGCACTGTGCAACCTTCGTATCTATCCAATACAACAGTTCTTCCCATCAGTTCCTTGCAAAAACCTCTTGAAAAGCTTCCTCCTCTCCTGCCTTTCTATATGGCTGCCCATTCTTCAGATCCTTTGTTACTCAAAATACGACTGCAAGGCATTTTAACCACAGTTATTGCTCACTTCTGATTCAGAAACATTGCTGCATTTCACTTGGTCTTGCGTAATATCTAATTGGATCTTCCGACTAGAAAGTGTGCATATGTCCCCCCGGAGTGTGTTGTAAAGCATCTAATCTAAGCACTTCCTCCTGTAAGTGCTCAGAAGTGCTATTATCATGGGGTTTGTATATAACACACTCCTGCCACATAGGCCTTTGAGTCACTGACTTTAACCATTCTTCTTGCTGATGCCACAATATTTTCTATTCACAGCGCTTTTCTTTTCAATAATTGCATTGTTCAGAGCTCTCTGTGCTAATTCTGTAACGTGAATCACCACCTCCCTAACAGCAGCACTGGGACAGAGGGTGAAGAGAACCACAGCAGCCTGATCTCCTTTCTCTGGAACGCAGAGAGAGTTTCCTTCCTGTGGGAGTGGGTGACAGGGTGATCTTCTTGCAGTAGCCTTGTAACTCAAGAACTGCAAGGCTGATTCCTGGTTTTAATGCAGATGCTCTGACACTTTTGACTCCAAGAAGTCACTTGATTACTCAGTTCTCCATTTGTGGTATTAGTGCATTAATCATCCCTCTTTCCCTATGATGCCATGAATTTTCGCCTGAGTTTGAAATTGCATTGCAGGGAGGAGAGGGAAGAAGTTTTTCTTTTTCCCAGAGCACTTGTCCATTATTCCTGGGTACAGTGCTGACGGAGCAAAATGTTTCCCAGGACTGCTACAGTATTGACAGAAGTGGCACAAAGGGAACAGAGAGTGTTACTGCCCTCCCTATTGAAAACCAGCGCACACATTAGTCTGGTCCATCTGGACAAGAATGTTCTAAGGCTGAATTTCACTGGGAATTGACTGCCTTCTGCCTTCACGTCCTTTGAAAGTCTACCCCTTAATTAAGGTCTTGCCAGGTTTTTTTGCAAGTCCTAATGGAAGGGAGGAATTCAGTGATATCTTCCCTAGAGGTGGAGAAACACACGTTTAACTTGCTTTAGCGTGTCTTTCTGCTCATAAAAAGCAGATTCCATTTTTAAAAAGGCCTTCTCTTTATTCAAGACCTGAAGCTTGCCATAGGGTTTTATCAGAAATTACTTGGAATTTTCTGATTTTAACATTTTTTCGTTCCAATATGTTAAACAGTCAAAACTAATAACTTTTGCAAGGAAAAGTTGTAGTGGGTTGGGGTTGTTTTTTCATAAATAAGCTTTTTAGGATCTGTCAGGATTTCAAACCTATTAAAACATCTCATGTCAAAATGAGAAAAAAAAATATGAAATAACTATCTAGTCTGAAATTTTAGTTAAATTATGCCCTTTTCTTTGAAAAGATCTAACTCAAAACATTTTGGTTACCCAGGGTCGGAATATGTCTTGCAAACACTTTTAGAAAATTCAGAACCATTTCCCCCTCAGATCAGGTTTCCACGACTTCTAGCATGAGCTCTTAAACCATCGCAGCAGCCATTAGAGCATGTGGTTTCACTGCTAGCCCTCCTGAAAGGAGACTTGACGAATGCATAGACAGTCATCTCAAACATAGAAGGGCAGTTTACATCGCAAATCACTAGTTTTCCTTCCAGAAGGGAAGCAGGTATAAATAGTTTCTTCCGGCAATAATCTCCTTCCAGAAAACCCTATCACTTCCTCTACCTACTGGAAGAAAGATTTGATTCCTGCCTGGCAGGCTGTTGGAGTAGAGTCATTGATTCTTATTACTGTTTAAGAATATGTGGGTACAGGGCAAGCTTTCATCTTTTGAGCATTTGGTGGATTAAGAATTTTGCAAGCTGGAGCTACTCCAAACGCAGCCCACTTGAACAGTTCTCAGCTTGGTGCAAAGGATGGGCAGACAAGGATTTTTTTAAATCATTTCTGACTGTATATGCTTTTGATTTTGGACACCCAACCAGAAATATTACGCAGATCTTGATTTTCAGTGTTTAAAGGTGAAGAATTTATTTCTTAAAAATGAAGACCCATTCCAAAGTCTTATGTTGGGTTTGTTTGAAAACAAATTGTGGAAACAATTAGATCTTGCACTGCAGGATCTAATGAAATCTGTACACAGCTGCAGATAAGATTGTAAATTAATAGCATAGATATTGTGTATCACTTCACTCCTGCGTTCTCACATGGAGATGGCCACTGTCAGAGACAGGTCTTCTGACTAGAAAGACATTGGTTCTTATTAAGTATTGCGTTACTATAGACCTAACATCCTGTTTTGTACAAAACCCCTTTTTTTCCTTAATTCTTTCATATGTATCCTAATGCCAAATATCTCTGACTAGATCTGAGCCTCTGACTAATCTAATAAATTTCCAGCCTTATGATACTGGTGATCTATCTTCTTTTAGAATTTATTATGTGTTTGAGATCATCCACCAATGTCTGCAAATAACCCTTAATCAGCAGTAGAGCCAATTGTATTATTTTTGAGGAATTGAAAAGGTTGAATCTCTTCACTCCCCATCCACAGTAGTTATGTATAGAGGTGGCTGAAATTTGAACAAAATATTTACTTTTAAGTACTGGTTAAAATGTGGTAAATGTTCAAACAGGATTTTTTGAAATTATTTGGTTTTATCTGTTTAATGTTCACTGTACATTTTGGTGCTTGGCATTTGAAGTGTATCACTTAATTTGATTGCGTTAATTCCTTAGTTGAATAAATCTTTTTTTTTTTTCCTCCAGTCAGGCTTCCTGTGTTTATGCAGCACCTAGCACAAGGATATTTCAGCCCTGAGTCCTTCAGCCATACTTTATTAAAAGTAAATAATAATAATTCAGATTGAGGAGATTAAATATTTGCCTTCCGCTTATGTCATCTAACATTCATTTAACATCTGCTCTTTTCATTGCCACTCCTAGCACTAAGCTTGTTTGCAATGTTTGCCAAAAGAAGTGAATTCCAGAGGAAAAAAGAGCTCCTTCTTGACTCCCCTCCCCTCCCTTCCCCTCCCCTCCCCTCCCCTCTCCTCCCCTTCCCCCTCTTTTTCTTCGTTTTTGCGGGTGTTTGCCCCAAACCATATATGACTAATATTTGCCATGAAGTCCCTTTTAATAGATTCTTTGTAGAAGATTGGATGAAGATGTGTCAATCAGCACGACATTCATGTGACTCCCTCTTGCTCTAAGTGCCACTTCCCTGTATTTGAAACTTCAAGAAAACATTAGATGAATTACTGTCCTGTCCCTCATGGCGAATGAGTACAAATACAGGCTACTATCAGCAGAGGGGAGGTGAGGAGGCTCTGTGTATTCTTCCTATACAGATCAGCCAGTGCTCCTCAAATTTCAAATCCTAATGATCTTTAATCATTTAATCCCTGACCCAAATCAGTTCCACTGTTCAGCTTAAATCCTACCTCTGCACCTTTGCAAGCAAAATGTGAGTAGAAGGAGGACGTCTCTAGTTCTAGACCTATCCTTTTACATATCTTCCCATAGAGGAGGAGCCATAGAGGAATTGGGCTGGATCATCAGCTTCTGTAAATCAGCATCTGTTATTGTGGCCATAGTGCTGGAAAGGACTTGGAGAGTCATGTGGTTCCTGCTCTGCACCATGGCCATTCCATGACAAGTGTTTGCCTGAACTTCTTGACCTAACCTTCTTGAACATCTTCCAGATATGCAAAATGGTTCATTACCTTTTATATACGCAATATATATTTCCTCTCCAATTTGTCTTTCCATTCTAATGCTGTTGCATTATTGTTTTCCCTCTTTGTTCAATTTAGTCTACTCATTGAGGCAGAAATTCACTATGCAGCAGATCTTTTTCAGTTTTACTTGTTGTGGTACAAAAGCTCACGTTCTTGGAAGAATTATTGCTCCTAGGCATGATTTTCTTTCCAGTGGGAGTTTTGTCATGATTTCAAATGGATTTGTCCCTCAGCTTGTGTAGCAGAGGTAGCATATGTATTTGGATCTCAAGCAGACATGTGAGAAAGAGCCACATGCAATATTTCAAATAAAACTTACCTGAGAATGCCAGGGAACCAATTAAAAAAAAATAAAAAAATCAGAGTGTAAATTTTACAGAGAGTGAGCTTGCACAGAGTTATTAACTTGCCATCAGAACCCCGATAGAACATGTTTCCTGGTGCCATTCACCTTTCAGAGGCTGGGGAAATTCGCAGGCATGTCCTCCCGTGATGGTGCAGTGACTCCTCGCTGACACCCCTTTTCCCTGAGGCACACGAGGATAGGAGGATAGCCCCTCCCCTTTGGACATACAGCAGGGAAGCAGACTAAAAAGGAGCCAGGCATCCTTTTCCCCCAGCCTTTTGACTGAGCCAATGAAAGACGCAATGTGACAAGAAGTGTCATATGTGATCAGATAACCCTATACGATGCGAATGTTGCCCCCGCCTGACTCACCATCAAATCCCTCGTCGGGATCGCGGGAGTCAAGCACTCCCTTGTGCTCCTGCTATAGCAATCCAGCGTCTGCACTCCCAGTGCCCCATGCCCAGCTTGCTCCACAGCTGTGCTCTGATGTGCCTCTCATGGAGACAGAGGGGAGGAAGAGAAACTGGCCTTCATCCTGCCTGGCCCGAGGACAGGATTTTCAAACATGTCTAAGGAAATTGAGTGTTCGTTCTTATTTGCTTTTACTTGTTGACGCTCCTCAACATTCTATTTAGGCCGTCTGGTTCTGGTTGCTACTTTTTGAACCCTTCACCAGCTAAGTTATTTCAATGGTTTTATCCTGGTTTCCTAAAGAAAGATGCTCATCTGGTTACACTGTGGTGGGGGGAAGAGGTGGTTGTCTATGCATTTGGGGGGTATATTTTTCTCTGCCTGGCCTTTGGAACTGTTTGGCTGGTGTCAGACAAGCTTCCTAAGGGCAGAGGGGTCTTACAATACATCTTAAGTTCTCCCATGTTTTGTGAAATTTGACAGTGGAAGGAGAAGATAGCCATCTTGTTGTGTCTCTTCAAAGACCTCAGAGAATCTGTGTGGGTGATTCAACCCACAGGAGAGCAGGTGTTTTGCTTCCATCATGTGTGGTACAACTTATTTTTCAGGTGAATGCATGGCTATTTTGCTTTGCCCTGAGCTAAAATGTGATTTAAGATTTTATCTGTCCTGCTTGTTTTTACTAGGCAGAAGGCACTAAACTGAACTTCTCCCACAGGCGTTCATTAAAATTCAGGCAAGCTCATTAACATTCTAAAGTCTAACTACAGCACATGTGCGGATCACAGCCTAAGAATAGACTGGTCTCCCAGGTCTCCAGCCTGTTGCTAGAGTATCCCTTGCTCAGTTGATGGCTTTGGGCTGATTCTTCAGTGGGGGAGCAGGACCTGTTAATCTGACAGCTGGTACAAACCTTGAAAAGACGTATGTTTTTCCCTCGTACTCCACATGACTTGTTGCTAGCATCACTGACAAATCCCTAGCCAGGGGAAAAGGTTATTCAAAGCTTCAGTGCTCAAGAGATGTTCAATTTTTTGAAAGATTTGAGTCATTTCAGTTTCAAAATTGCAGAAAAGTGCTTGGTCAGAGGAGAGAGCCGTTGTGAGTGGGAACGGGTTGCAGGACTTTTTACTACACTGGCTACCTCTTACAAGAGGCCAGCACAGATTAGCTGGTTACGTTTTGACTAGCAGCCTATGTAAATTCTGCCATGGCCTTTGCTGTATGAACACTACATTTAGTTTTAAACACGGAAGGGGCTCTGGGAGGGTGCTGCAAATCCCAAGGCAAGGAATGAGTGAAACACTGCTCGTGTTTCATGCTCTTCAGGGGAGTGGAGCCATTTCAGAGAGGCCAGCTGACAACCAGGGCTTCTGCCTGTGTTTCTCTAGCTCTGCCTCAGCCCTGGGATCACTGCACACACTCAACAGCTGCTCTTGTAAGTTTTACCTGTTGACTTTTACACTGTCAGCAAAACTTTCAGCCTTCTGTGAGGCTTTAGTATACAGAAGGCTTTAGTATACAAAATATAGCCATTTTGCCCGGAAAAAATTATAAGCGAAATCCACAAAACGAGCAACAGGAGAGGACAAGAAGGGAAAGATTGTTACCGTTGCTGTTTATATTGCAGTAATACCCAGGCCCCTTAGGGACAGCTCCAGCTTCCCTCTGTGCAAACACCAAGCAGTTTACAACACAAGCGGCGGCTTGGCTTGCTCACAGAACTGATCAGCCCCAGCACCTGTGGCCTGCAGCCCAGTAACTCTCCAGATTTACTGGCTGAGGTTACAAGTGGAAGCAGTGGACAGGGTATCTGTGAATATTGTTTGCACTGACAGCTCCTCCAGTAGAATTTATCTGGGCTCAGTTGTCAGGTATAGTCAAAAAAAGATGGCAACTGTGAAAGTTGTAAAGAACTACAAGCTCTGGCTGGCAGGACCCATTTCCTGCAGTGTGCACATCTAGCACCTAATACAGGGAATACTTCATTTTATCTGAGGCTTTTAAGCCATTGCATACAACGTCCATAATGAATCCAATTCTTAAATCCAGTAATCTGGACCTGCTCTAGTTATGAATTCCGTATTATTTTCATATTCCTTTAATCCACAGAGTCATTAACGGAGCTCCAGAAAGTCATGAATATTTCCATCCTATTTGGCAGGGAGCAGATACTCTTTCAGATGAAACGTTACAAGGAGCCACTAATGTTTTTAATTATGGAGTCCTAGGTACAAGTTATTGTGAAAGTTAAGGCAAGACTAAATGCAGTGCTATTTTCAGAGCCTGTTTAATTCATCAGCAATATAAATAAGGGTTGCAGAAGACTAAAAGCAAAATGTGCATGATCTGAACACACGTGCCCTACTTGCTGAAAGTGAAACAAGCACAGAAGTCCAAGAAAAACCTCCAGCAGGCACTGGCCTTTGTCTTCCTGAAAGAAGTGCATTGTAACAGTGCAGAGGAGAGATGTTCTCTTTTATATGCTCATCCCACAGACACAGGTCCCCTTCTTGAGCCTGTGGTTCTCTTCAGGAAAAAAACCCTGCCGTCTGTAAGTGATGTGATTTGCTATGTAATCATGCGTTGCTGTTGTTGCCTATGACTTGAATTTTTCACTCACACCAAAATCAGACACATTCTTACTAGTCAAGGTGTTGTCACACCTGACACATTAAGGATGTCTTCAGAATAATATCTTCGGGGTGGACACTGAATGCTGATAGAAATGTCCAAGTTATTGAACTATCTCCTGCACATATTTAGTAATTGCTTTACTTTAACGTTTCCTTTGCATGTTCTTTTTTTTTTCTTCATTGTTTTTCTAAAGTATGCTTATCGTCTCTACAAACAATGTCTCTTATGTTAAGGTTTTGTGGGTATGATTTTGAGGCCTTCTGAATGAGAAATTCAACAGTAAACTGAATTGCAAATTGTAGGCCCAAAGGATCTTAACTTTATTATTATCCCTTTTTGTCATTTTCTGTTACTGTTGTAATTCCCTAATTGATTATCCTTCATGCTAAGAAAAAAAAAATCTACAGATAAATAAAAATAACACTTGGAAAGGACGACAAAGGAAAACTGCAAAGAAATAGACATATGTAGACAAACATCCTCCTACATAATGAATAATTGCACATCGTCATTGCATGGATTTCTCCTTTTATTAGTAAAACATCTTTCAAAGAAAATGCGTATGTTTGTACTCTAGAAAGAATATTTGGACTTTACTGGTGGTGTGGAACAAGGGAATGGTAAAATGCCAGTGGCAGAAATGATCTCTGTTCTAGGAACATTAACCTCTGTCAGAAGCTCTGAACCCAGAACTTTTGCAGCTAAACAAAATGTGTTAGCAAAGAAATTATTGAATTTGTACTGGGGAGGGGGAAAGAAAGAAAGCAAACTTGTGAGAAAAGCAGTTACTTTCTGCAAAATACTAATTCAGTTCAGCTTTCAATGGAAATAGTTCTGGCTATGAAGTTTTCAGCTAGCCCTAGTTCTTACAGCTCTCCAGAGCCAATGTAGTGATTGGGGGTATCAGAATAAGATGTTTTAAGAGAGTACTGCATCTTCCTACCAAATTTGCTCTATATGCACAATTTCTTTTGCAACAAGGATAGTAAAATTTTCCCAGTTTCCTCAGATCTTGCTCGAGAGATTTCTATGCCAACTGAGCTCTCACTATGATGCAGTCGTGATTCTCAGTGTGACACCTGATCCTGCAAAGTACTCATCGATTCCTCTAATTGTTTTGAATATAAAACATACTGCACAATGCCACAGACTCTTTTGGAACACAAGGGGCCAGGACAGGTCTGGGAAAGACTTTATGTCACTGAAACACACAACCCTTAGCAATACACTGTTATGTAAAGATGATGTTATTTTATTTAAGCCAGTGAGCTATGTGCTGCTAGTTCAATACCCTGTCTTGTGTCTCTGAGAGCCTGACCCAGCTCCCAGGGGAGTCCCTGAGAGCGTGCCTGCCTTGCAATTTAAATGCATTAGCCTACTCTCGTATGATCCGTGCTCAGAAATATCTATAGACAGAACTCCAATGCCCGGTACTCATTAACAGATACGAAGGAAGCCCTGTAGTTATTAATAGGCATTCTAAGCTCAGCTTCTTCAAAGTGCCATGCAAACACTTTGAGCTATAGCCGGGCTAACAGCCAGTGATGTGGATGGAAACTGCATGTGACCAAATGTGCTGATATTTACTCTCAGCCCTTGCCTTCAATCTGGAAATAGATCCACACCCAGGGATCCCTTCCACCTGCCAACTCTATCTCTAGCAATTGCCCCAGTGCTATCCTTGGAAATACTAAAGGCTACTTTACAACTATTTGCAAGATTTGAGGAAAAGAGTGCTCTTTTAGTCTAGTTTTCTAGAGAGGAAAAACCAGGGGAAACCTAAAGGTTCACTGGTACCTTTGTGTGCAGTTGTAAAATAATAATAATAACTGTAATGGTTTAATAACCTCCTGTTACACTAGCAGAGATCTAGAACCAGTCATGGATCGCGACCAACTTGAGATGCATTCTTTACAAATGAAAACAAACCAATAATAAGGACATGTAGGAATCTTTACTAGCATGGGGATTCTGATGTTGACTTTTTGATTCCCTAGTTAGTAAGATAATTAAAACCCTCTAATTATTACGCTTGGTTTGCCATTAAGAAAGTGCAGATAAGGAGCTTACACATACCTAGCCCATTCACTCAAAGTCATGGTGAGCTAAAGTATTCCTGTACAATCACAAACACATTTTTAAAGCATCCATAACCTCATGGGCATGATAAATGATTCATGTACTGGGACCAGGGTGATTCTTGCTGTTTAATCACATATATGGGGTGGGTGGGGTGGGTGGTGTTTCTAATTTTAATGCTTTTTAAATTAATACGATCTTTATAATTGTAGCTTTTCAAGCATGAGTGACTAAAATTTGACTCCTAAATCTGTGTATAAATGTCTAAAGGAAAGCCAGCTGGCTGGAGGCACCTGTTCTCTCTGATGTGGGAGAGCGCTAGATTCCCAAGCATGTAGATAAGGCTGTAACTCAAAGGTATTCTTGCCTGGAGTGGTCACCAGAGAAAATGGATAAAAAGGTTAGAATTCTAACTTCAGACTTCAGTAATTCTGTAGGTAATCACATTTTTATGAACTGTCATACAAGTATGTAAAATCTTGAAATACACAGATACAGAGGTAACTGGAGGTCAGAAGAGTGCCTGTTACAGATGGAATCTTAATTTGCTAAAACTCCAAATTGCCCAAGATATCTAAATAGTGTTTGGGGTGAGGATTCAGTTTAGACAAGTAATTTGCAAGGCGTAATGTATTAGGTAGTAAATTTAACTTTTCTGATATACTGTCTCAGCTGCAGCATTCAGGGAGCGTGATTAAAAACCTGAGATATTGGTGAAGAGTTTATTTTACTAGAAAGCTGCAAATTGTGCAGTGCATTCTCAATAGTGTTGATTTTGCTGATACATCCCCAGTGTTAGCAGTTGGCAACCTGAAGCAGTGAGCAAAATCAAAGACGTATTTATCAACTAATAAGTGTGTTTCCAGCTCCTGGGACATCTCAGACAGAAACAGTTGAGGCTACAGAGTCTGAAATTTGGGATAAATAACGGAATACATACAGAAAGGGAGATACAAATCAAAATGAATGTTAACTGCAAAGGCTGCACAATTGCAGTGGATTTCACTTACTTCAGCAGGACGGGACTGCACACGGATTAGCTTTCCCCAGACAGCAGTACACAGGTTCAGTATGTTTATTTAGCTCCATCAGAAATCTGAAGTGTGGACGTCATCGTGATCATCCAGGCCTACCTACAGGGCTTAACACTGTGTTCTATTATTGACTGCTTTTATTGCTCCTTACAGCCTATCTCTCTTTCTTCGGTGCTACATAACACATAAGGCTGCATTTACATTTTCTGAATGGGCTAATCATGGTTCTCTGCTTTGATAAAGAATGTGCAGCCTCCCACATAACCACATGGAAACCAACAGGGAAGAGTAAACCAGAAATAAACCCGTTCTAGGGGGTTGAGAGAAAAATACCCACCAAGATAATTGGGAGGGATGTACAAAGAAGAAGTAACTGAACACATAGTCACATCTTAAAAAAAATTATAATGCTAAAAATATCCAGATGAAGGACAGCGAGAGAAAACATGATTGAAGCGGAACAATTGGTAGAGGAGTTAATACTCATTAGCAACCATTTTAGATTGAATATAAGTTGGTTTTGTAACAGCACAAGGAATGATGCATTTGACAGGACTTAAACAATTGCCTCCCCCTTTCCCAAAGAATCTAGTTAGCAACACCCTGGCACAAATTGATCAGTCTCGCATGCTCCTAAAGAGTTAGCCAAAGCAAATACAGTTACTAAAAGTTTTTATTTGTAAAATACAGTGAAGTTGGATCCCAAACAAATCTTTCAAAATCTTTCCTCCTTATATTCCAAACCTTAATATGTTTTAACATTTATCCTACTGTAGTTTCTCCTGTAGCCTTAAAAAAATAACCCTGAGAGGTCAGACAAAGTTAACCAGTCCAGTATCTTTTCTCCAACAGTATCCAAAAGCTATTGCCTAGGCAATAAGAACAGAGCAAGTATATATGATATTCTCGCAAGTGCTCTTCCATCATCCAACTGTTTGCATCTCAGATATTTACTGAGCCAGTGTGGTTTCTATGCATTTATTAACGATCAGTGGACTTTTTCGCTTGGAATTGAAATTGCCTAGTGTCCCCTTGCACTTAGGTACACATCATTTAGGAACATTTAGCATCCAGACATCCTGTGGCAAGAAGCTTTACAGCTAAATTACGTTATGTGAACATGCTCACTGTCTTATATCTCCTGGCATTGAAATACCAGCTATGTGCATGTGAGAAAGCAAATGCTCATTTCCAGATTTCCTAAATGTTCAGAAGAAATCTGTGCACAGAGGGTGAAATTGAAAAAGAGTTATTATGAACGTTGTGTAGGGTTCATGAGCCAAATCCATCCTATTCATATCTGAAGAGCTACAAATACTTGTGCATTTGAAGATAAGTGTTTTTCAAAGTTCCTTGTTGTTTTAGAGAGTTTGTATGTAATATTTGTCAAAGAAAAGGGTGTTAAAGACAAGCAAGCAAATGCTTTGTAGAAATAGAGCATCAGGCTTAGAAGTTCATTCCACAACTTCTTTCACATGGTGGAAATAACAATCTCCAAAGTTTTCCAAGTAATATGAAATTCTGTTTTCTTCTGGAGGAAGCTTGATTTTGGTTTCCATCCAGATATTCCCTGCAGTTTCAGAAGTAGCTTCAGAAGATAATTCCATATAATACCTTGGGTGCCAAGGATGAGAAAGCCTAGGGGTAACTCAGTTCATACCTGTCCTCAAGCTTTTTACAGTCACAGGGCAATTTGGCTGTTACATAGTGCGGGCCTCTATCTGTCCAGTAGGGTTAAAACGACCCATTTGGCAGCAAGGGTTTTTAAAATATGGCAATGCTTTGTGAGTTATTTTTTTAATCCTGTGATGAACACAGAGGCATACCAGGTAATTATACTTTCTGAGAGTAAGTTGTACTGTGGAAAGAGCAATTCTCTGCGGCATTTTGCGATGCATCAAAATGTAAGCATTATAAGCTCAAATTTGAATTCCAAAGTTTAAGTAAACAGAGGATGGGAGGGTGGAGATTTGCTGATTTAATACAAAGGATGGATTTTAGAAGAACACCACACAGGAAAACGTACTTTATGTGCTAGGCCTTTCTGTTTCGTTGAGGGGGCATATCTGGTCTGTGCCACTGTTCAGACCTTTCAACCTAGCTGCAGAATACTGCCGTTCTGTTCCAGTTGCATTTACCAGTACATTTGTAACTTGTCTTATCAACTGATCGGTGCCTTGAGCCTTTGCTTATGGTAGTAATAGCCTGAGTCTGCTAGCCTGAGGGAGTATGAGACAGAATACATTGAACCAACAATGAAGTGCCACTAAAGGAAAAGCTGAGTATTTGTCCCAGGCGGGTGTCTTATACTTCAGCAAAGCTGGAAAAGATTAAAGTGCAATCTTTGTGCTTGCTGCCTTGCATGCAAGCAGTGCATGCAGAGTGAGTGGATGTCAGGCTGTGATTCCCCTGTGGAAGGAGTGCATATATATAAATCACCTTTGTTTTGCAGATTTATGTGTATGTAACCTACTCACTTCAGTGGGCTTCATGATGATTTGGGATTGGGTTGTGGGAGCAGTATCAGGGTGGGCATGATGGATGCTATGTGACCACTTATCTAATCTAAATCATGACCTAGCCTTTCATACAGAGTGTGAAAGTGACACAGAAGCAAAACGTAAAGGAAAAAGGAAGCTGTTTGATTCTGAATGTAATCCCTGTTAGCTACAATATAACCTATACTAACTATTAACCCAGCCTCACCTGGATTTTGAGGGTTCACATGCACCTCTCTGAAGTCTGAAACATGCACTTTTGCTTTATAAATGCTACAGTGTACCAAGTTGAAGCTCTTTTTTACACAAATGCAATCTCACCGCATGTGTGCCTATAGAAGTTATATGCAAATGTAATAGCACGGCAGATTTTACACAATCGATTTACGTACATGTAACTGCATGAAATGCATTTGGGTGGCATTTTGTGATACATCATGTGAGGCAATTCACTTAATTCATGTCAGATAACTGCTCTATAGCTATCTTTAGAAATATTAAGGGAGAAGGCAGGGCCCAAACTCACATCTTTGTAATTCTGCTGACATATAGTTATTCCTCCTAATGTTACCATTTCAAATGGTCAGGAGATTTGAAGTCTGCCCTTCTCTTTCTTTCTCTCTCCATCATATTTGCCTGTCATGCCATACACATACATGTCTATGTAAGCAAAAGATAATCACATGGCACATAAATCAGTGGAAAATACTGTTACAAAAACTCTGTTCAAAAGTATGGGAAGTAAAGAATAAAGGTTCTAATGCAACAGAATTTCTGTAGTATGAAAAAGAAGTTAAATAGAAAAAAAATAACAAAAAGTACAGGGACAGTGCTCTTTACACTTCTTTGATGGAGTTAGCAATATTGTCAATAGACTGTTTTTTTCAGGTTGCTACAATCAACTCACGGACTTTTGTTTTGAAAGAAATAAAAGCACAGGATTATGAGTTCTTAAGACCATTGTGTGGTTAAGGAAGAACAATTACATGAAACACTGAACATGTAAGAAATATAACCCACGCTATTTTGCAGTGAGTTGCATGTGTAACCTATTTGATCAGTTATATTATAATCTTGTGGATGGTTATTTATAAAACAATCAAGTTATTTTTCTTTTTTACTTTGAACTCTACCTGAAGAACAGTGATTCATGCTCCATATGCTGTTCACTCGATGGCTCCATGCTTTGCATGTGGGAAAGTCAGGCTGAGAGAGAGTTGAGAATTAACATGTGAGGATGTGTTATCTGTGTAGAAACCACCTACAGTCAACAACTTTGAACAAAAATACTTCAGCACTGAATAGGACCCAACACAATCTTAGAGTTTGCTTCCCTGCCCTAAATGCCCGGTTTCGATTGGCTTCAAAAAGCCAGATGAAACTTATAACTGAAGGGCAATGGAAAAATATTAAGATACAAACAGGAACAATTCAGATTTCCCTCATGCCACAATGGTTACTGTAAACCTTTCACAAAATCTACTTGCAATGTTCAGAGGAGTATTTCTGAAAGATTTCCTTCCAGGGTTTTTTGAGGAAAGGATGAAAGATCTCCAGTCCTTCACTGGGAAAGATTGTTCAACATCAATAGAAGGAAATTTTAAGGGACACAAGCTTTGCCATATATAAAAAAAAGAGTGTTACAAGAGAAAAAATAGTGTTTTCTCTCAAACAATTTGACTGCATTCAATCTCATTCTTTGGGGAAATGCAATGTACCTACATTACATCCTATCTACACATCCTCCTCCTACAGTTTTCCCTGTCACTCTATTTCCATTGTGTCTATGTGAGAGCAGTGTTAAGCATCAAACTTCTAAAAATGATGCTAGCTTCTTAGCAACTCTAAATGCCTTGTTAGCATTTAATAACAATTGTTTATTGGTTTGCAGTTAGTGTTTCAGAAGAAAAAATTAAGACGGGCTGCATTTTTAAATTTGAAAACTCGCTTTCACCTACTCTATTTCAGAAGAAAACAGCTTAATGGATCATTTGGTATAATGACAAATATTTTCTTTTTATACTGCCTTTATTTACATTGCTAGAGATTCCCTCTATTCCCTTACCGGCATATTCACATTTGTATGTCTTCAAGAAAAGCATCAACACATATCTCTTACCTTCAAGCCATACGAGTCTCTTGAGCAGAGGTGGCAGTACTTTGTGTCAAATATATCCAAAATGCCACAACTCTCTACCGTAGCTTTTCTCAAGCTCTCCCAGGCTTTCAAGCAGACTTTTTGGTATTCAGTATTCACGCACACGCAGAGGAGCAAAAAGAAGAAAAATCACCTGCCTGACCCCTGCAAACTGGGACTCATGCAGATGAAAGTTGCTGTGGTTAACCCCAAGCTGAGGGGGGTTAGCAACTGCTAGAACTTCAAGAGCTCAGGGAGTGTATTAGCTTCCTGGGAAGAGGTGATTGCAGAGCAAAGCTCTCCTGCAGTAATTCGCTGTCCATTCCTTTCAGCACATCGCTGGGTGGAAAAGCAGCAGCTCCGTCTCCATTTCCCAGAGCCCAGATTTGGCTAGCTGGTAATCAGAGCCGCCCCTTCCTCCCACGACGAGACCCCAACAACCTGTTTCCACTACGGCTCCCTTCGCTGGCTGCGGGGTGCGATTTCCCGCAGTGCTTCCCTTTCTGCCTCGCCTGCTGGGGGGCAAACTTTCTTCCCCCGAATCCCACCGACTCGAAAAATCGCTCCGCGGGGGTGCGGGACGAGGTCCTCCGGCGGGTGTGCGGCGGGCGCGGACGGCAGCTTCAGCACCGGGAGCCGGACAGCGCCGGGAGCGGGGCACGGGGAGCCGGGCGCCGGGAGCGGGGCGCCGGGAGCGGTCGGCGGCGGGAGCGGGGCGCGGGGAGCCGGGCGGCGGCGGCGGGGCGGAGCGCGGCCCCGGGGCGCCCGGGGGGTGCTCGCACGGAGGCAGCCGCTCCCGCCGCAGCCCCGGAGACAGGAAACAGCAGCGGCCCCCACCCCGAGGAAACCCCCGGTGGAAATGAGCCCTTCTCCGCCCGGCTGCCCTGCCCTGCTCACGAATGCCCGCTACCCTGGGGGTGCCGGGCAGCCCCCGGTGGAAGTGGGGCAGGCACCCGCAGCCTCTCCACGCACTCCCAGGTGAGTGCCGGTGACTGCCCTGCAGGGTCTGGGAATGCTGGGCAGCCTCCGGGCTACAAGGTCACTTGCTGCCCCTGCATATGCCCTGGTCCGTGCGTAGCTGTCGGGTTTCACACGAAAGGCAGGGAAATACGGTATGACCCTCCAGTATGGGTAGGATAGGAAAGTGAGGCAGAAGTTTCTGAGTAAGGAAGCTGACCGTAGTTTTTATTTCTACTGTAAACAGCTTGTATACTTTCTTTGTAAAGAAACGGGTCAATGCCAAAGAGGGACATCACTCACCCGCATTCTTCCACAGTGGAAAAGTCCCAGCACAGTCCTGTGTATTTGCTAACTACCCAGGCCAAAATTCTCAACAGAGCTCCTGGTTTAAACACGCTCTGTAATGGTAAACAGATCTCTCTGCAATTCAAATACCAAGAGAAACCATTTCCTGAAAGGATGATGAAAGTGTAGCTGCTGTTGCAATATTTTAATATCTTCTTATAGCTCAATATCTTTAATACTATATAACTTCCAAAGCATTAGGAGTCCATAATTTGAAGGGTGTTTCCTAAGAGGTCTTTTCTTTTTTCCAGAAATGGCTTGATTCCCTTTTCTGAATGTATTTTTCATATTACCAAATAACACTAGACAAAGAGAAAATGGAATGAAACCCATCTCTATGGTTCGGTTTTTAAAAAGATTCAATTTCTGGAGGATTTTCTACAAAGCAGTGGATCTAGAATACTGCTTTCAACCTTTTCTGACTGTGGAACCCTAAACATTTTACAGCAGAGCTACTGACCCCTTTAGGAAGTTGCATACATGAATTGCTGTGAAATGTACATACACTTGTCTTTCTGAGTCATCTTTAGTGTTAAAGTCAAACTGAATTCTCTTGAACTTTCCAAGTGTTATTGAAATAGTTTCCTTTTTATCCAAGTAATGTTCCACTGCAAGTTTTGCAGTGCCAAGGTAGCCAAATGAATACTAGAGCTGACACCTTTAGCACAAAACTCAGAAACAGTCACAGGAATTGCTGTAAAATTGCAGTAACCTGGAATTGTTCCTCTGAAGTGCTAAACTGTTAGTGCCAGTGTAGGAAGTATCAGACGTTATTGTTCTGGTATATCTAGAACACTGATTTCTCCTTGAAAGCAGGACAGGAAAGTTTTAGTACATATGTCATTTTGCTTGCTTCAAAATAAATATAATTATTTAACGGATGGACAACACTTCTTTGAGATGTTTATGCTTTCATTGAGGCCAAGAAAATCTTGTCCTCTCCTAGCCTCCTTGGGCGTCCAGTTGTGTCACAAGTATGCTTTCCATCCAGTCACCTACAAGAAAATCAAATACGCTCCAAGTCAGGAAAACAGTAATTTAGTAATTAATAACGGGGTAAGCTATTTAATGGATGAGCTCTGAGTCTCACTGACTCTTTGCCATCTGCCTAGGCCTTTTGTTTTACAGTGAAGATGTGTTTGACTGCTTGTAAGAGTCATACCTCTGTGTTGCTGCCACCACACTTTTTCAGTCCTACTAAAGAAAACAGCTTTTGTTCTGTCCATCAGAAAAGTATGAATTAAAGCAATGGCTAATGTGATGGAAGATGGTGTTACATATCACATCTCTTGCCTGCGCTAGAAATGCACCTAGTCCGTTAGTCTGTAACATGAAGAACTACATCCTCAGGTGGTGAAAACTGCAGAAGACTTTAATTGGGCTATGTAGCTGTCCTTATGAAGTCGAAAATGAGATTCATTTCCCTTGAATTTTGTAACAAGAATTTCAATAAATGCCCTAGAGTTAGATGAATCATGGGAGAGAATAAAGCACAATAACAAGAAAAAATGACATATAAAAAAACCCCAACCCTGAACCTGAAGCCAAAATAAAATGAAACTTCAAAACCACAAGCTGCTTATAAGAAGCAAAATCTTTTTCTTTTCAGGGCATTTCTGTTTGTGATTGCTTACTGACGAAGCTCTGTGACTAGCTCTTTGGTTAGAGGTTGTTCAACAGCGGCTCTCTGCAAGTAGACAGTTCTGAAGAGTTGTTACTGGTTGATATGGAGTAGACACATCACTCATAGGACATATCTCCTTTTTGATTTTAGGGATGTAACAAGTGGAGTACAGTTCCTGGGGCAAATATCACAAGTGTTCTGCAGTATTTCCTCAACACGTGTTCTCTATTTTTGCTTCTTTAACAGAAAACTTAGTCATCTGAACAGCACTGGGAGTGGAATAAGATAAGATGCCTCCTGCACTGCATCATGCCACAGAAAAAGTAAAATGGCAGTGAAATATCAGTCATCGAGATCCTCACAACAAGACAGCTTATTATTTTACTGTTCTATCACATGCTGCTGGTGTGGAAATCTTTGAAGAAAAAGACAGGGTCTTGACTGACAACTTTATTTCTCCGATGCAAGGAAGAGTCAGCCACAAATGCAGAAGAGGAAATGTTTCTGACTCCGCTAGAGACAAGACAGAGGTTTCTTAGGGTCCAGTCCAGAACTGTAGGATGATCTTCCCTTTAACTTTATCACAACTTTGTTGCCTTCTGTGTCAAGCCCGTCTCTTTGTCTTTGCCTTTCTGGCATCAACATTCAATAAATACAAAAATAAGGAAGATTTTCAGAGCAAACTACTTCAGTGTACACAGTTCTTCCTCAAGTGTAAAAAAGCCCAAAACTCCTTAATATGAATTAATTGATACAAGTACATCACATACACTTCTAAATGGTGCTCAGATCTCATATAAAGTGTGTCACACAGAAACAAACTCAGAATAGTGCAGAACTCTCCCAGTTACAGTGCAGGAGTGGAGTACTTGTTAGCTCACAGGAGTTGCTAAGCATCTCATTCAAAACACTGGTTATGCAGGCTCCTAAAAAATGCCATTCTTCCAAGGGTAAATGCTATGCATGTTAGGAGGAAAGTCAGAGAAATACAATAACAAGCCCAGGCTATTCAACCCCAGCAACTCCTTTCTCTGTGGTGCTTACAGCCCCCTGGAGCCAATATTACACCCTAGATTTAGCAACTGAAACCCCAGTCAAGGGCCAAAATGCCAGTCCCACTTCCTCTCGCACTGCCTAATTACAGTTCAGACTGCCATTCTTTCTTAATCTCTTTACCACCACCAGCTAGCAGCTAGACTATTTGCAGAAAGGTTAGGATGGATCCATGTGCAAATCTGAATGGAAGTTGGCAGGACTTCTCTCTCATCATGTGCACAGTCTTCCCTCACAGAGGACTGCTGCAAAGTCATTTGGCTGGATGTTGTGCCACCTTTATTACAAATACATAGAACAGCACATTAGCATTTTCTGCAGAAGATGCTCTCTCTCAGGGTAGACCTATATCTGACTTCTGAATAAAAGACTTGAAGCTCAGAAAGGGAGATTAGTCATAATGAGCCTTGTGAACTTGAATGCTCTGCATTTTTTTCATCTATTCTGCCAAAACAAGTAACATTACCAGACTGTTACTTGTACTCACTTCTAGTGTAGAGAGAGTCTTTGCTTTCATCAGCAGAAGAGGAGCATAGAATTATTAGGGTCAGAATTAGCTTCTGGGAAATGATTAGCTCTGTGCCTTGCACTGGTGCCTGAAAGCTAGTTAGTCCTGCCAGAGAAAGTACCCACTACTTGTTACAGGCTCATCTTTAACTGCACGATATTAAATCTATCCTTGGGAAATTCAAGCTCTTGACATAGCTGCAGGTATTGTTTTAACCAGCTACACAGTCATAATCTGACAGGAAGTGTTCTATCAAATATGCTGTACTTTTAATAGAATGAACTAGTAATAAGATGTAAAAATGATGGGCTGCATCAGAAGTATCTCACCTGATGTGATCTGAGGGTCTGGCCTGATGGTTTCTGAAGTACTTTCTGTGTTTCCTTTTTATTGTAATCTAACAGAACATACTGGAATATGAAGGAGCCGTAACTTGGAAGACACGTTTTTTCCTGTGATGCAAACTAACGGTAATACTTTGTTACTCAAGTCAGCACATTAACAGCCCATTAAATGCAGTACACTGATGGGCATGGCTTGTTCTTTTATTGCTGCAAATTTCCGCAAATTGTGTCCCTCCAGATGAGAAAACTGCCATCTTTGGATCCCTGAGAGTCAATAGAAAGAGGTACCCATAGTGGGCCTTCTTGGATGTCTGTTGCTGTGGAGCCTGTGTGGGTTAGGCAGCTCTGTAGTATGTCATGTTTCACCCAATTGCTGTGATCCTCAAAGTGGTGTGGTTGCTACACACCTGTTGCGTTCTCAGTGCATTTGAGCCGAGATCCAATCTAGTCGCACAACACTGGAAATGACCAAATTGCTTCATTTCAAGTTTAAGAAATCAATAGTCTTTTGCGTGAAATTTCTTCAGAAGCCAAGATGGATATTGATATCTCTCTGGAAAGGAAATGATTTCTCATCTTTTTATATCTTTGCCAAAGATGGGCTAGGAGAATGCTAGTTTCTCCTGTGAATAAGGAGCTAATAAAGAGTTCAAAATATTTTTTCCAAAAGCAATGCACCAGAAGTTCTAATATTAGAGAGAGGATTGAAAACAGGGAGCTCTGACCTGCCTCTGCCACTAATTTACTGTGGGGCACTGGGCAACTTTTTGCTTTTTCTCTGCCCTAGCCTAAAGTTAGGACAAAGTTTCTAGATTACCATGGGTTTGGAGTTTACATATTAATCTCACATGCTCAACAAAGATTCAGCCCAATCTGCATTCTCTACCTGTTTCAGTGAATAAAGTCTGTCTCCCTGCAGACAAATTTACTGTTAAATACTTGATCTGCACAACATGACTTAAGCTACCCTACGTGCTATTATTGAGTAGCCCAACATAATCAACCACAGGTGGCCAAATTTGACCCTGCTGTCTTAAGCTGAGGCCTCTGAAGAATTTGAAACACTATGTAAGTGCAAGTATGCCATGGATTTCCTTTCTGTGGCATGAGAATAATGAAAATAACACATTTACTTTAATGAGCAGTGTAGTCTGAAGACTTTCCTAACTCCATCTTATTTATTAAAATATCCGTGAATCTAGAAAAGCACTATACAACTTCTGTGTTTCTCTTTTAATCATTTACTATTTCCTGCAATTGCTTTTATCCTCTGAAGTGGTCTATTCAATTCCCACAGGATTCCCGACTGGGGAAACGCTATCAGTGCACATTCAAATAAAATAAAATTTGCTGTAGCTGTGTTAAAAAAAATATTAGCTTAGCTCTCTAGAGAGCAAATCCAGGCTTGAAGCAGAGTGTCAATAATAATTTGTAAGTAAATAAAGGGTTGAAATATGCATACTGACGCTCTTGGGGTTGCAGAGCACAGACTTCTTAATTCTCAGGGTGGTTTTTTGGAAACTAAAAGCTCAGTTAATTTCCTTCTTGTGGATAACTATAAAAGATGCGCTGCTGAAAGGGGCCAAGATTTCATGGCCTTGCCATTGTTCTTCACCAGTTGGTGCCTTTTGTGCTGGATACTCATCTCACTGAATGCAATGTTTTTCACAACAGATAAGGACAAGACTATGATGATTAAGAAGCACCTGTCTAGGTGCAGTTTATGAGTTCTGATTAACCTTAAGAAAATTCAGTACCTAAATATTCCAGTGTCAATGGAGTTGGTCAGGTGCTGTCAGAGCTGTCACACATGCTTCACATAAAGGAAGCAGACAAATGTTAAACTGTGATGGCCCGCATTCAGTTGGAGACACTTGCAGAGCACATGTATAAATGTCCCAAATTTTGAATGCTAACTAGGTATTTTAAAAGAGAGAAGGAGAACAGTCTTCCTGTTCTCTCCATCTCTTTGTCTGGTGCTTTTTCTCTGCTAACAAAAGGCCCTTGGGAACTCTGAGTGTTGGCAATCAGCTTGGAAAAATTCACCTGGATTGCAAGAGCCTCTTTTCTGCCTTTTCTTTTTTTTTCACCTCCTTGTTATTTTTCCAAAGCTCAGCAGACAGTGGAGACATGTAATTAAAGTTAATTGTGATTGCTCAGTGATGCAACAGCCCCCCCACTGACATGGCTTCAGAGTGCCTCTGGCTCACATAAGGCTGCTGCCTTCGAGCACGAGTGGGCACGCTTCAGAGTGACAAGTCTAAAGAAACCCTCTTCTCTCCAAGTCACCACAGCCCCATGCCAGCCTCCTCTAGTGTCAGGCCACCGGCACTGTTTGCCTTTGAGCACAGGAGAGTTCTCTCTGTTCACAGAGGGAGGTGGGCAATCTCACCTTGTCCCCCAGGAGTCACGTCACATTGTCAGCACCTGAAAAAGGCGGAAGGCTAAGGTGCTGGTCTGGCATTGAGGAAAATAATGGCTGCGTAAGCCAAGCCATAGTACTACAATAGCATTAAGAACCAGGGGAGTTCAGTTTTCTCAAGGCTTTTAGTGCCTACCTTTCATGGCTGGCTGTTACAGATCTATGGTAGAGCCTCTGGTACTAATCAATACTTCAGCTGCAAGTTTTCTTCCCCAAGGCAGAGGAGGAGACTGACAACACTTTGATATATGATCAAAGACAATCCTGTCACATCCCAGAGTTACATACCGAATCCAAAACTGACTTCTGCCCTTTTTCCAATCCAGTACTCATTGGGAATTTTGCTCCATTGTGCCTCTTTGACATGTCATGATTTCAGAAGTTTCTGCATTAAATAACCTGTCTTGGTTTCTGGTAACAAAAAAGGATTTCTAAATAGCCCTTAAAATATCTAATTTAGCATCCTTATGGGTTGGTGTAGTGGCTACTCAGTGGACTGCAATATAGTCAATGTAAAGAGCGGCAGTGCTTCAATAGTGCTTTGCCCTGCTGATAGCAAGTGCATCAGCTTTTGCTGATGGGTCAATTAATTGCTAGATTCCTGGGCAGCACACGTTTTAAAGGAGGCCCACAAATATGATGCAAATTCCATTCTGACACTAGAATGAATGTTTGATGGCAATGTTAAATTGCCACTAGACAGGCTATACATAGTGCCAAATTCAGCCTCACAAAGGGACTGTCCTGAAGAAATACTCATCTGCAGTGAGCTTTTCCTTCCTAATTAAAAACAGAGCCACAGCCAGCACCAGGTAATGAAGGAGTTGTTAAATCTGATTATACAAAAGAAAGTCATTGGTTAGACAGTGATTCGCAAGGAGAAGTGATCAATAAAGGACACAGCAATGAATCAAACAGAACAGCCAGTAAATACATGGTACAAGGCATATTTGCCTGAGTAGTTGAGAGGTCTTTATCCATGTGGCATGGAGCTTAGCAAGCTTCTCTGCCAGATATCAGCCACAGTATGCCACCTGCAGAAAAGTAGCTACACATGGTCAAAGAGTCAGCCAGGCAGGCCTGACCATGGCTGTGTCTGGCAGTAATGACACTGCAGGCAGCACAAACTAAGGCTCTGGCACAGTGAGTAGTGCAAGCTCAAGAAAGCCCAAAAGGGAGGTACAGGCTCAAGTCTTCTCCTTCTCTGTACCACTGGTTCACCTACAGTTTGTGTCTCTGAACTTTAGACACAAGCCAAAGCTGGCTTCAGGCCTGTGCTCAAAAAGAGTATAGATTTTGCTATTGCTTCATGCATCCCTAAATAATGTGATTGTTGCTTTCATCAAAGCGTTGGTGGAATTGGCTGGTAACAGGTAGAGGGTAATCTGATCAGTGCTGTGCAGGGTTCTGGGTTCAAATTCTTCATTTTGTGAATTAGAAGAGAGCAGAGTGAAGGAGAACAGATGGGCCTGTCTTGGTGCCACACACACACATCATTTAGTTGGAAAAGAAGCAGAACAGCTGGGAGTGGAAGATGGGGGTGCAGTTCAGGAACTGTGGAGCTGAGGAGGTTGAGAGCCCTAGGAAAGGCATATTCACAATGAGGAAGAAAAGCTGCAGTTGTTCAATATTAGTAAAAACTCTGGGGATGGATACCCACAGGGGGTCACAGTCTGTTTCTAATAGGCTGGGAGACAAAGCCCATCAAAACTTTGAATATATTAAGGTTTTCAGACCCCACAGCAAATTCAGCAAATCACACTGGAAGCTTCCTGCTGCACACAGTGTATATGAGCTGCAAAGAGTACTTTTAGGGTTCTCTGAGAGCTCTGCATATTGCTACTAGATCAAACATAAATAATATTCTTCCTTACCCTGGCTAGCCTCTAATTGCTGTAGTTTATTTCCCCAGAATGCCTCCTTAGCAATTTCCCCTCAGACACAGTAAGTATAAAGTTTGTATTAATCATGAGGATTAGCATTTATTGGTGCATGAACACCTTGTGAAGGAGACAAGTTTTGCCCTGATGTTTTGGAATCAATGGTCAATCTGTTTAATTAACAGACTGGTTTAGCAGAAATCTGCTCCCTTCCTGTCTGCTTCATACCCAAATGTACACAGCTAACTAATCAAGCTTACTTGCCCCTTTCTGGATTGCAAAGATCTTTTCAAATCCTTACCTCCGTGCTCTTCCATATTTTACGTAGAGGGCGCTCTGATAGCTCTTTTTCAGAAATGAGATTCACAAGCTACCTGGATCCTCTTTGCAGTTAGGGAAATAATTACTTTACGCAATATAATTTGCTTAAAACCATGACAGTTTTAACTATAGTTTAAGGCTAAATGACTGTTCAGCAAGACAGCTGGTAAAATTCACCCTGTAATAAGACTGAAGCAATGTAAACAAGACCAGCCCATTTAGGGCTTTGAGTTAATATAGATGTCAAATACTTCTTTCAATATCTCTAAATTTCCCAAACCACCAGACATTTTCCTCCTTTATAAATGTATTTAAAATAGATCTCATCCTTTATCACCTAAACCCACAACATATGTCTGTCCTAAATCCCTATAATTGATTAAGTTTGAATACCAATTAACCTAAGAAGAAACATCATCTAATTTGTGGAAATACCACAGGCACCTGTGGCACAATGTAATGAAGAACTCCTGCTGCAGCACAGCTTTAGGGAGCTCCAGGCCTGGCTCCCTTGTTACTTGGAGCGTGGCTGTTTCAAAGAAAATGCAGCCTAAAGCAGCCAAAAATGGCAATGCTTTGGCCTTTAGAATAAAACATGCCCTGAGATTTTCTCTCTGCTCTGCCAGGCTCCTGTAGTGGCTGCACTCTGCTTAAACGTAAGATGTTACCTGAGTTTACCTTCTCTTATACGCCTGGTCATAATAAGGAGCTCCTTTTAAAAGCCACCTTGAGGAAGAGTGATACTTCCTGGGCATTTGCATAAGGGCATGATCCACAGGAAGCTGAGGTGACGTTTATGTACGAGTTACGCGTGTGCTTGCATGCTCTGTTGAGCGATGGTCAGGACCTTAGAGAACTATAGCCAGTTAAGGGTGACAACCAAAACGGGCTTAGGCAAGAGGGACTGAAAGAGTTTTTCAGCTCTGGTTATGGCAATGGGGGGCTTAGGACTTGATCTCGGTTTTACTAATACCAGTAGAAAGGCTGCTATTCACTTCCATATGCTTTGCATCAGGCCTTTTGAGCATCTGAATCAGCCAGAAACCAGAATACCAGGCAAGTGGAAACCATACTCGTAGAGAAGCCAAGTCAAATTACTGAAAACTAAACTCCTTTCTTTGCAGCATCCCAGCAGGCTAAGTAATGCCAAACAATTCTAATTTAAATGACAACCGGTAGGGAAGTATCTCTGGGGCCTGATGTCCTCTATCCTGCTCAGTTAATAACAGCAATACAATTGCAATTATGGCGATAAAGCTCAACATTCATTTGCAGTTGCTTGAGTTGTGGTGATTTATTGTTTGGTAATTATCTTGCTGGAGTCTTGAGGATGGTATAATCTCCCATATTTACATAATCAAGGCATCAAAGTTTTTAGAGCAGAGCATGCTATCAGCAGATGGCCCTACCATGTGTGGTAGCATCCCTTAGTTTTTATAGCTCATGTTGCATCCAATCTCGGTATCTATTTGCCGATAGCAAAAGTTTACTGTCTTCTACTAATTAAGTGTAATTTACATTAATATAGAGAGCTCTTCCTGCATTACTGTCAGCCTGCTAAAGGCTATTCAGAAGCCATCCTGACCTGCCTCTGTGGCTGAAGGTGTGCAGTAAGAGGCAGGATTTGTGGAGGTGAGACAAAGCTGGAAATCTCCTACTCTCCGAAGATGTGACTGCTGTGGACTCTGCATACCCACAGCAGATAGAGTTGACAAGGCAAAATAGAACAAATACCTTTGTCAAAAGCTGGTAGAACAAAATGCAGAAAGAATGACATTCATGGGCAGAACACATATGTGGATTTTTTTTATGATGAGTCAGTCTGTCTGACTCCCTGCAGTCCCAGAAACCACACGGTAGGTGTTCAGAAGGGGTCTTGGTGTATCTGTTCCAAACACCACCATCTACAAAAATCCTTCCTTACATTCTAAAAAGCTCTTAGACCCCCTCCTTCCGCAGCACAAACCACACATTATGATCAGTTGCAGGAAAAGAAAATTAATGACATCAGAACGCATTAGGTCGCTGCAGTTACACAAAATTTGTGAGGCTGCACTACTCAAGTGCTTTGACCTGGGCTTGTTTCCACTTACAATGTTATTTCCTATTGAAACTTACCATATTTCACCTAATTGCTCCTGTAACACTTTTCAAATAATTTGCATTTCTCACAATACACACAGTTTAAAATTCTCATTTTCTGTCCTTCCGGTGCACTGTAGCATTTCTTTTGTCTGTGGTAGTAGATGTTGTTTCTGAAAGCTCTCTGCTAATTGGCTAGGACTGTAGATGTGTGGTTTTTTCATTATGCTGGGTAAGAGAAAGGAAATATTTGCTCTCTCATTATAGTGTCAGAGAAATATGTTTTTATATATATATATAAAACAAGAAATTATATAAAATCTGTATTTTTTCTTGAAAGCAGTTCTGTTTCCAGTTCATGCAAATTGGCATCTGAGATTCTTGGATAAGGTTACCTGTTGTGTTTCCTGTCAGCTGGAAACTTCCTTTTATAATATTTAGCCTTGTGGGTAGTGGAACATCTTATGCCTGAATTTCTGTGACTTGACTTTGTAACTTATAGTAGTGCTGGTGCATTCATAGTACCAGGTTTATTCCAGCAAGAGCTGGCAGCTGGATTGTTTGTTCTTCTACTGCTCTGTTCATTTTCTGAAGCCCATCAACAAACATACTATCTTCCATGTAATTAGGAGTTTGTCGGTTTTATTTGAAATTGGGCTGCTGAGGTTGTATGTGTGTTGGGAAGGAAGAAGTGGATAGATAACTACTCTCTTAGTGCAGGTTCATGAGCCCATCTGAAAGAGCACTCCAAAGGTGTTTGTACTTGAGGGTTGGGATTTGCAAATATAGGGCTAGGACCATTGGTTTCCAAGTTGCAATAATAATTCTCATAGCTATAGAGTTTGCCTAGAAGTGAAAGGGGAGAAAATACTGGAAAAGCTCTTGTCTGCAGAGCTTTGAGAAGTCAAAATAACAGAAAACAGATCACGTTGTTCACCACCACGTCACAGCCACAAACCCCTGTGAATATTGAAGTTTGCTGCTTTTAGATGGGCTGTTTTCTCTTCTGTATTTTCAACATGGTTTCAGGTATCTGCCTTGTGATGTTGTCTGCCATGTGTAATCTCTGCCACTTTGGAGTGCTTTCCTGCCTGACATGAGCACAAAGATAGAGCACCGAGTTTCAGAAGTTTTGCTTGCAACAAGTTTTCCTTGGTGTTCCATTGATTTTGGTATACAGCACTCCTTTCAAGCATCATCTAGAGATTTGTAAAGAGAACAAAAGCTTGTACACCATACTTCCTATGTAGGAGAGCTCACTTCTGTGCTCTACGTAGTTCATTTACTCACAAGGCAGCAGTGGAAATCAACAGTGATGCAGAAAGTACAGTGCTGTTGGTGGTTTGTACAAAGCTTAGCTGAGCACATATTTCAATGGACTACATGTTGCCCTTTGAAAAGGGCATTTGCATCTTTCTTGAATGAAATAAACCAGAAAGATTACTCATAAACTGCAGGAAACTAAACTATTCCTTTTATTTCATTAGTTGGCAATGGGGAAAAGATGTAAGGGATTATATCAAACCAAAATTGCATCCCTGAAGTTTCACAAGTCCCCAGTGAGAATGCAGCTTTCTCTACTGCAGGCACAGCGCAACTGCTTGAAAGGGTTCTCTCAGAAAGCTACACTAAAATGCAGAATGGAGTACTGTCCCTGGAGTCATATAAAAATGATGAAATAATATGGCATCTACCGTTCCAGAACACTGTTCTCTCAGATGCAGAGATGTTCTCTGCATTGAACTGTTGCTGATTCGGAGTGATCACATCTGAAATTTTGGGTACTTGCAAATACAGCTTACAGTCACCTGATGATGTACTGGCCAAGAGAAATATAACACCCAAAATTAAACCTTCCTCTGTTAAGGTTTTCTCTGTACGCTTTATACTTACTTGAATAGTCTCCTCTGTCTGCTTTAGCCCTTACATTAACTCTGCACTTTTTCCAGAGAGACCTGATAAATTAACCTTTGGCCCAGAAGTTTGGCAGCATTCCTTACTATTTGACTGAGCTGTTATTTTATTTTGTGTCTTTTGGTATCCCACTTTTAGACAGAAGTGATGGTGATCACAGACTGTGGTGGTTTGGTTTTGTTTGGGTTTTTTTGTTTGTTTTTCTAATGCAAGGTTTCTTCTTTTATATCAAAGAATTCAAAAAATCTCCCTTAAAATAGAGGGCTTGTGTCAGAGTGGTAGTCTGTTTGTACTCTTGCAGAGAAGAAAGAAGATACAAAAAACCTGATACAATTTATAAAAGAAAGCTATTTTCCTGAGTGCAGGCTACCAGCTTGTCATTAGATTAAAAAACATACATATAAAAGGCTTGGAATTGTATTTCAAAATGAAATTTTGACTTGACATTTCTGAGCCTTGTAACTCTGTGCCTAAAAAATGATACCAGCACTTTTCATCTGCCTTTAACATTGGTTTTATACCAGTAATTACCACCACCTTGTAATTAGCTGAGTGTTCTGAATCTCTCTGCCTGTCACACATAAATTGGGTTGTTCCCATAAAAGTGTGAGCATTCACGTGTTCTTATTTGCCTGAAGTCTCTGAGTTTTCCTTTCTTGAGTCAAATGTTTGTTGGTAAGACCATTGCATATGAAGCAGCAATCATCAAAAACTTCCTAGGTATAACCTTCTGAGCTGTAAGTCTTGTTAAACTCATTCAGGGATATTTAATCTTTATGATTTTAAGGAGGATGGAGAGAAGGGAAGTTACGGGTGAAGTTTCAGATTCCTAGACTATGTATTTTTATCTGCACTGCAGGTTATTCTTTTTCAGTACAACTTCAGCTGCTTTACATGTATTTCTTCCCAGGATCCCCGTATTTACCATTGACACCAGCCTGACCTGCTGGGTTCGGTGTCCTGATACTACAAGACAAGATGGGGAACGAGCAGCAGAAATTGTCTTGTTCCCTCCACATTTGTGGTTGGGTTCTTGACTGTCTAATAAAGTTTGTTCTCTGAGAGGGGATTCCCTTGTCACTGAGAGTTTCGTGCTGACCTCTCTTGAGGTGTGCACTGATGTCCAGCAATACCACTGAATTCATTAAGTACATTTTTCTACTGGGATGCTAATTTGGGGCACTCTTCTTTACTCAGCTTCATACTTTCATAAAATGTATAGAAATACACTCTCTTTGAGAACCCTTTCCGTCTGTCAAGTTTGTTTAAAGTTGGCTGAGGAGCTCAGAGATTGCTAGAGTGAACTAAAACTCCATTTTGTGGATGGACTCGGGGACAGCCAGTTGACATTTTCCTTGGAAACTGGAGAGAGAGGAAAAAAACAAAAGGAAGGAAAGCAATGGTAGACCTTGAAACAAATAGAGTTAATGTCTACCTAATGTTTTGCTACCCCAGTTGGAGGAGCGGGCAAAGTAATATTTGATATATTTCCAAGGGTGACATGAGAATTAATTAAGATATAAATGGAGACAGTGAAAATTACTTTGGTTCTGTAAAAACTAATTAAGTAGCATCGTCAAAGATGGCCCACCTGTACTCTTGGTTAGCCAAACTCATTGCTTGAAGGTGGCACAGTAGCTTATGCCTCTCTCATATATCACTAAATGCATTGTTTCCTGCTCTGTATTAATTTACAGTGCCTTTCTGGATTCCTTTTGAAGAGATAGAATTATAAGCATCTGAGACAAGTCCTAGAATGATTTCTCAAGAGATTGGAAGATAGATATACATATATAACTGAGCCTTGAAAGAGGAGTTTACTTAGATTGTTCAAAGATGACATTAATTCAGCTACATCTGTTTCCAAAGGACTTACCAGTGTAGTTCTTCTCATGCAATCTTGCTTTAAAACTGATCTTCAAAGGATTTTGTTCCCTTAAATAGGAAAATAGAAAAAAAACTTTTTTCAAGTGTAATTTTTTAATTATGCTTCTAATTAGGGGAAAAACTGTCACAGAAATTATGCCTTCAAATTGTCACACACAGAAAATTAAGTGCCAAGTTCATGTTCCTATTGTCACTGTCACTCTTATACATGGAGCATTTTGTTGTGCTAATGTAGCCTGTGAAATGCAAAATATCTGTGCTCAGGATCTGGAAATGCTCTGAGTGAGAGAAATTCAAAGCAGAGGATACAAAACCCATACCTTCTTGTGCCTTCTTTCCACCTCACCTGTTCTATTATTGAGGAGATAAAAGCTACTTATTGTGCATGTATCTATATTTGAAGGACATTTGTTAGTGGATGAAAAACCCAGTCTTAAATACAGTTTAGGCTGTATTTTGGTTCTGCTTATGAGGCCACTCATAAGCCTACAGCGACCTCTTGTTCTAAATGTCCCCTCACTTGGCTCCTTGTTATGAAGCTTTGTGAAAACACAAGGAATGGGGTTGTGGTTTCACCAGTCAGCCTCTTTGGACACTGAACTAAAAGGCTTCTCTTTGACCTTCCCAATGCTGCTTTTCCATTTAAGCCGGCCCTGCAGACAGCAAAGTTTTCTGGAGGCCCTATGGGAAAAGTCAGAGCAGGGCGATCACAGCTCTCCATTCTCCCTGCGGGATGCAGCCCAGATTAATCACCAGGATGTCTTTTAAGTCCTCCTGCCATAAAAACAGTGCTTGTTTCAATGAGGAAAAAATACGTCCTATAGTAGATTCTCTGTGTGAAGTTCCTCATTTGGGATATGTTTGAAATTATGTAGCTGGTCATACAGCTTTAGTTGCCATGGTAGCTTAGACCTGCCGGTGTCAGCTACCCAGTAGCTTCCCAGGCAAAGATGACACATGTCTAGACCCTGGAAGAACCATTTTGTTGCTTCAAAAACATTATTTTCAGAGAGAGATGCAATTGTGTCTGACACCATGTCTGGGTTCCGGCTGGGACAGAGTTAACTCTCTTCCCAGTAGCTGGAGGGGGTGCTGTGTTTTGGGTTTGGTAGTGAAAGGAACGTTGATGGCCCGTTGATGCTTTGGTTGCTGCTGGGTGGTGCTTGCACCGGGGACTTTTCAGCCTCCCATGCTCTGCCGGGTGCAGGGAGACCTGGGGGGGAGCATAGCCGGGGCAGTTGACCCAGCTGGCCAATGGGGTATTCTATACCATGTGACATCATGCCCAGCTTAAAAACCAGGGGCGTGGGGGGCTCTGGGGAGTTCATCTCACATGGTTCATTTCAGAACACATGGAGGGTGAGCAGTTGCATTGTGCATCGCCTGTTTTATATATTCTGCTATTGTTGTTGTTATGGTTGTTGTTATTACTGTTCTACTTTGTTTTATTTCCATTATTAAACTGTTTTTATCTCAACCCACGGGTTTTCCTTCGTGTGCCCTCCCGATTCTCTCCCCCATCCTACCGGAGTGGGGGGGTGAGCGAGCGGCTGCGTGGTGTTTAGTTGCTGGCTGGGGTTAAACCACGACAGACCAGCGTGCTGTATCAGAGAAGTCGTGTGTGCTATAGGGACTCTGAAAACAATAGTGGTGAGTTGGGCATGCACTACAGTAGCCCTGGGGTTTAGCATTCTAGCTCCTATTATACATTTTACCCAGGCCCAAGTATCTCCCTCCTCAAACCAAACCTGATATTGAAGAAGAACAATTCCAGAAGTAGCATCTACAACATAGATCTGAGATCTTTTCTTTAGGACCTTAGGGGACCTGAAAGTTAATCTTTTGCTTTAACTTTAATAGCAAATCAAAGACCTAGCAGTTAAGCTTAAAGACAGTCTGGGTCTTTTCCTAGAGTCTACAGAGCTTTTCATCCTTGCATCTCCATTCATGCTTTGAAGAATGAATGATAGGTTGCTGGGTGCCAATGGATCCTTTATATAAACCGCAATGTGACAGGGCTGTTGGAAACTTTTCCTTGGAATCATTCCCAGAGCGGCAGGTAACATGACAAGGTGCTGGGTTTGACTGTTCCTGGGTAGGGCTGCTGAGAAAGTCTTCTCCTCACAATAATCAATGTTTGCATTTGAAAGGCATGCTAGGATGAAGCTGCAGCCTTTGCTTGTTTTCAGGTCATGCATGAAGGCTTTACAGGGCTTGGATGCTCATCCCTAACATGCGCATTTTTCTTTCCACTGGGAATCTCTGCAAAGTTCAGTAAGAGACTCTCCTCTGTTTACAGAGAGCTCACCTGCTGTGGTGAGCCCAAGCTTCTGTCCCTTAGGAGGCTCTCATTCCTGTTAAATAAAAGCCAGTAAAGGTCAGTGCTGCATGCCAGATTAGTTAGGTTGGAGCTTGCAGGATTTTGTCCGAGACAGGAGTTGACTTTGGGTCTCCTGCGTTTAAGGCCAGCATCCCAGAGACCAGTCTTTTCTTTTATCTTCTCCCTTAAGTTTTCTTAAAACTCACAGTTAAACTGTAGAAACCAGCATATTTAGGGAAAAACATCTTCTCAAGAGTGTTCCAACCATCTTCATTTACTAATTCCTCCCCCCTCCATTACCAGCAAAGGGTTGTTTCATGAGTTAGTAAATCAGTTTTAATAGGCAAATTGGTGCTTGGAGATTATCTGCACATTTTTTTCCTTTTATTTTGTATTCATTTCAGGCTTAACCGTCAAGTCTGCTGAACGTATCACTGCTGCAATCAGAATACTTATGTTATTAAAAAAAGACAGGGATTTAACTGCTAATTGCACAGAGATATTCTGCAGTGTGCATCTCACATGTAATTTAGATTAAATCAGCAGATAAATATGTTAACAGGCTGCTTTTTATTGAACCAATAAACAAGAAAACTGTCTTTAGGAGCTGGCTGCAAAGCTGTGTGAGCAGTCGGTACTGACTGGACAAATATTAACCTGGCTGAAAATTTTAGGCAAGCCTTCGGAAATTCTATGTTAGAGAGAGTGCTGTTCCTTGCTACTTTGGACATGTCTTTCCAGGCTTGAAAATTTTTCATTGCAGCAGACTTTATTTCTCTACGGTGTCAGCATTGTTGTTATCAACTGGGAATGGTGGAAGGGGTGTCAGGAAGAACTGCTCTCTCTTTGGACTCCGTGGGTTTGGGCTGTCTTCTAACAGCTGAAGCTCTTGGGTTGTTAGTGAAGGTTCAGGATATTTGCCTGCTGCATGACGTTCCTAGGTGCACTGCTGGGCACCACAGGAAGTCATCTTCTGCTAATGCCTGAAAAATCTCCCCTCACGCAACTGTTTGCAGAAGAGACCAGCCAGCTTGCAGCTATGTTAGGTGATAGAGATATTCATGCTAAAGAGCTCTTTGGTAGGTGATTTCATACCATTCATTATCAAGAAGTTGGTGCTTCTGATTAGAGAACAGGAGCTCTGAGCTGATTTGAAAATCAGTTCTCAGCTCTGATGCTAACCTCATATGTGGTCTTGGGAAAATCAGTGTCTCTTCAAACTTTGAGTTCCCAATGTTAAAATAAGACAATGACAATAATGTTTCTGCCCTTCACCACAGGCCTGATCCTCAGAGACCTAGGCAGGAATAATCCCACTGAAGGTGAATCAGTGCTTAGGCAGTAGAAGGTTTGGTGCTTTAGACTGCAGACTCTCCAGGAAACRGAGATGTTTTCCATTATGTGTCCGTACAGTACCCTGTAAAATGAGGCTTCAGTTTCATTTGGGAGCCTGGGTGCTACTGTTGTGCAACACTCTGTAAATAGTGCAGAAAACATCTGTCTTTGTAAGGAACCCATCTTCCATCCATGACGGAAGCTGCTGCCTTTATTTTATTCCTGTTCCTCTATTAATACTTCCCTGGTGCTCAGTTTGTTCATGATCAGTACAGTTCATTGTCACAGGCAGAGTTCTTGTCTGGCTGCTGGGCTGTAATAAAGCAGGAGATTCTGTTAAGTAATTTTGCAGCACCCAGGATATCTCCAAGCATTTCTCCGTCTGTAACTTCTTGGGCTGCCTGTCCAGTTCACTTACTTAAGACCAAAACCCCTTCCCCTGCTTTCTTCTGTCTCTGTCTCTCTGTCCTCTCATCCTGCACCTGGCCTGTGGCTGTCAGAAAGTGCTATTGATCCTAGAATCGGTGAGCAAATTAGCCTATGCTGATTTCAGTACAATTTCCAAAAAGCATACCTAACCTGGGACACTGGTTATTCTGTGGGAAGGCAAGTAAAGAGAACAAATAAACGAACTCTGGCAAACACGGAAACTGAAGAGTACATTACCAGAAAAGCCAGCAGGCTCTTACCTGAATGCCTGTTCCTGGCCAGGATTTAAGCAGGTCTGAAATACTGTGACACAGTATGCACAAACAGTAGCCTTCCATCTGTGACTCACCACCCGGAGTCTGTATGTGCCCTGCATCTCAACTACGGAATCATCTGATTCTAGCTTTCCTTTAGCACAAGGTCAGTACAAGATAATCTCTCCTCTGCATCCCAAAATGCTCAGGCATTGTTTTCCTTGTTGGCATTAATAGTAACTTTTGAAGTCACTTTTGAAGGCAAAAAAGAGGAACAGAAAGACAGGCAAATTAACAGAATGAATATTGTCCTGCCTTGCTTGAGCTCATGGAAAAGGAGCTAGCTGCAAGCTAGAAAGCAAGGACGGAAGCTCCCATAGCTTCCTTGCTGAAGCTGCACTGGGGCATCAGTCAGTCCTGCTGTCCTACATATGGAGCAGTACTATGCATTGCGGGAGTCGGGAGACCTGTCTCTATTCCCTGAGTGACCCTAGACAGGCACATATGAGCTGCAAGTGCTCAGCACTGTTAGATGCAGGTTCAGGTAGTCCCTAGGCAGGCATCAGGTATCAGAGCTCATTTCTGAAACCGTAGTCCTAGCCGTTATTGCTTCAGCTGCTTCTCGGTTTAACAAGGGGCTAGCAATGCTGCCTTCGTGAATTGCTGTGGAAGAGCGAGCCTGCGTTAAGCCATGCATTAAGCCATGCATTAAGCCATGCATTAAGGCCTGCATTAAGACCCTACTTGGGGCAAGTAGGTTTGATGCCCTGCTCCAACACAAGCTTTTTGTGTATTCTCTGCCCTGTCACTTAGTCCCTCTGTACCTTGGTTCTGCGTTGATGAAGCAACAACAACGAACCTTTGTTCCTACTGTAAACGAATGCTGTGCAGGTGACAGACAAGGCTGTGAGGCATTGAGATGCTATGGTAACAGCTGGATAAGTATCATAGATGAATGAAAATTGCTTTAGTGCTGCCATTCTTTGTTGGGGGGTGAGATGCCCTATTTCCACTTTCCAAGCGTGGAGAGATTTGCCCATATATTATAAAAATATTTGCTCATATATTTGCCCATATATTATATTATAAAAAGAAATCTCAATAACATTAAACAATGCACGTAACAGGCTACATGAATATTGGTAGCAGGTGTCAATGAGCTTAATTAGAAAGGTACTTTCCTCTCAGATTAGGACTCTAAACTGGGGACTTTTATTAACCCTGCAGCAGTCCACCTCTGCTCAGCATACTGAGCAGGACACCAATGAAAAAATATCAGCTTGTTAAACCAATAATGTAACTAGGTCTAATTACACTTGCTGACATGTGAAGCCATCGTGCAGCAGGGCATACATAGTTCGTATGATTTAAAGTCATCACTGACTGCTCAGGGCACTTTTCTGCAGACACATGCCAAACCACAGTGAAAGCAAGGCGTTAGCCATGGAACTGCTATTTAGTAAGTGGCTTTTGCTTTTAGCAGTGGAATATGGCACTGCAGACTGCTGCAGGCTCACGCTTGACTCACTGGTCTAGCCAGCTGATGCAGCAATAAAGCAGGAAAGTTGTCAGATTTCACCACAAAAACTTACATGTGAATGTATCAACATGGATGTCTTCTACAGGGCCAGTCATTTCAGAGGAAAGTGCAAAACCCTCTGCAACTGCAGGATTATTTAACCAGGGAAAGTTTTTCCTTGCCCTGCCGGTGGAGGACTGATGTGTCTTGAAGCAGAGAAGTTGCTATCCCGTCTAAAGCATTCAAATTTTTAATCAATTCTCAGAGTAGAGAAATGGTGCTCATCTGGACATGATGTTCATGTAACGTTCATTCCACAGGTTTGGCAATTCCTATTCCCCACTTGCTCTACTCATCCTGGACATGTGCTTGCATATAGTCAAATAATAGTTGCTGTTTGTTTCTTTTTCTTCAGTTGGCTTTCCAACACCAGAGAAAAACATAAAAATCTGCAGCAGGATGGGAAGGGAACTAATCACTTAACAAGACCTAATTAGCAAGGGATTCTCACAGGGAAGTCCTCCCTGGGTAATTGCTACTCATTTTCAGCTGTGAATACAGGAAGACAAAATAGTTTTAAGAAGCTTCATCAAGTCCTTGCAAAATACTGCTAGCACCCTGTAGCTGAACCATACTTGATCAGGGCTTGAGTGGGGAGGGTGAAAAGAAGGTATTTACAAAGAGTTCTTGAAAAGCTCACTAAGTATCTAATTAGACAGATTTCCACTAGCAGCTCTCCCAAGACCTATTTTCTGGTCCTTTGGTAAACATTCCAAAACCAGCTGAGCAATTTCAGCAGTTGCATTTTTGGGCAAGTTTCTTTCTTCTCTGCTTGGTGGGGAAGATCCTTCTGGACAGAAAACACCATCACAAGAAGCTGCAGGACTGCAACCCAGGAGTTACGGAGAGCAGCCTCCAGTCTGACTGAGGCTGTGTGTAATCCTGAGCACAGAACTGTGCTGGAGGAAAGGACAGGAGTCTGCTCTGCTGTCCTGCAGTAGAAATAAATGTATGCATTGCACCTGGAGCATAAATGATGCAACAACTGTGCACAGAGCTTGAAGCTGGGTTTTGTCTGCTCTAACCCCAGGTCTCAAGTATCTGGTCAAGTTTGTCTAACTTTTGCGCACCGAAGAGGCTATTTTGGGGTGCCGGGCAAGGGCTACTGAAGGATTTGCCTCCAGCATCTCCCACCCGGTGTGCTCATCATGCAGGTGCCAGATGCTGCTGTGTACAACAGTGTCTCTAGTGCTATAACACAAACCTATTTTCTTTTGAAATATCATAGTCTGAATTGAATTAGCACCAGAACTGCTCCTGTCCTAGCATGGACCACCCTCAAAATGCCAAACAGAGGCAACTGTGGGGCTATACAGTGTCAGGCACAACAGAGCCACTGACAGTAGCCAAACCATTCATGTTTGCTTAGTGATATAAAAAGATATCCCACCTTTAAAATATTTTATTTGTGCTTCTACTCCCTGCAAAACAAACCCAGCAGTGTTACAGCTGCAGAAGGCATGTGTGCTTCTGCAGCTCATGAGTCTAACCCTGTGAGCGACTTACTCTGTTAGCATGATAAACGCATGCTGTAGAGGAACAGCACTAATTATGACCCTGTCACCTTCATCAGCTCCCCACTAATTGTTTTGGCTTTTTTTAATCTCAGTGCTTGGAGATGAAACATGATGTTTGGTTCTGCAAAGGAGTTGAAAAGAAAAGAGAAGAAAGAATTGCATTTTAAAATAGAAGCATCAGGTAGATCTTTCTGTTGGATTTGAAATTCAAATGACAGAAATTTTAACTATTTTTTGTGTTATTAAAATAAGGCATGGGAAATTTTTAGAGGACTTTCTGGGACTGCCCATACTGATTCTCAGTCCACTGATCCACCTTGTTTTGTGCTCACATAATGCTCCCAGCCCAGAAGAAGGGTCCTCTGTATCATGTCGTAATAAAACTTTCCCAAATCTCTCCAAGCATTGTCAGACAGTTCAGAAAACTCTCTTCCTAGGTTTTGAGGATGAAGGGTGATACCTCCTTGTCATGAGCTCTGTGGATCTTGGAAGAAAAAGGATTAAGACTCAAGCCTGCAGGCTGCAGGAAAAAGCATGCCTCTAACCCCCCAAAATAGCAAGTCAGTGGAACAGTATCTGAATTTTCTGCTGGATATTTCTTGAGTGATGTGCAGCTGTTCAAGACTATCTAACACCTACGCACAAGCGAAAGACCAAATACCTCACAAAGTGAAAAGCAGTACTAAGATTTATTTAGGGATGACACTCACACTCAAAAATCTTCTCAGGTGCCCTTTGAAAAGATCTGGATACAGGAACAGTCATCTCACCACAGTGGGCAGATTCTGTCGCTGTACCAAGACCAGAGTGTAAACGTGCCAGTGGTAGCCACTATATTGACTTTCATGGCTCAGAAATGTTTTGAAAACGATCTCTAAGATTTGTATTAAATAAGGGAATTCTGAAAACTATTAGCAAACCTTGCAGGGTATTATTCTATCCGGGGATAGCCCTTGAGATTTTCAACCACTTGACTATGGCAATGAGAATATTACTGCCACTGTGAGAGCAGGAACATTTCCAAAGCAGCTGAGTGTGGTATAGGTCAGTCTATAACAGTGCTCAGCTCTTATTAGAAAGCTTTACACAGAGTGGGGTTGTTTTTATTTTCAGCTGTTCCGTGGTTTGCTCACCTGGGAGTTTGTTTCCTTTTTTCCTGGATGAATCTGCGAAACGTTTTATGTCATGTCAAGTCTTTAACTTGTGTTCTGGTTTGTTTTATGCAAGTCTCTAAAGGCACATTGTAGCTACAGTTGGAGAAATCCACAGATATCACCCAGTGCTCCAAAGAGCTGCTGCGGAAACGTGTAGCATTTCTAAGAGCCATACACCAAGATGTATGTGCAGGGCTTTCAACACCTGCCTTATCAATGCCACTTCCTCAGCCACCTACAGCCTCCCTCTTAGGTGATCACCTTTGTCAGCACAGGCAGGCATGAAAGGTGCTGTTCTGCCTTCTCCAGGGCAGGCAGCAGGGCCCAGTAGGCAGGATTGGGAAGGTGCCCACCTGACACAGACCCACCATGGGACCTCCTCCGCTCCAGCTCTCTGCCTCTCTGCTTCTCCTCTAACCTTTTGTTTTATCTTGACCATTCAGGCTTTAAGTTCCCTGGAAGAGGAGCCTGTCTCTCTGCATCTGCCCACCACAGCAGCATTTCTGTGGTCCCTGTTGTAAGACTTAGTGCAGCATGTTGACTGTTCCTTACTATGGGGCAAGCTGAATGGGGGGGATACCTTTCTTCTCCAAGTTTGTTGGCAAACAAACATTAACCATGATCTGAAGGTGCCTTGCAAGGCTCCTTACTGACAATTTTGTGTCCTCATCCTTTGTAACCATTGAGCATTGATTTAATGTATAGGCGTGCACCCCCACGACGGTGGGGTTTCATTTGCAAAGACCAGCAGAGCAAAAATATCAGAGCAAGGCATGGCTCTCTCCATCCCCATGAGATATAGTGTGGCAAATGACTTAATGACTTAATTGGTACGTTCAGGTCTTGGTACAAATTCTTACATGAAAAAAAGTGTTAAGATGCCCATAAAGAAATGAAGCCAACTACATAAATAATGATGAAAGGCATAATTGTAATCCTCCTGCATGAAGCCAATCAGTCTAGGGCCTGATTTCCCATGGCTGCCTTGAAAATTTCCATGAGCAGTTGCTTCAGTAGCCTATGAAAGAAAATTAGCTTGGTAAGTGAACACAGTGTAATGCAATTTTACATGTTTCTATTTTACCACATATTTATAATCAAGAGGAAATGTTTATGTCTACTGGACTTTGCTTTGCAAAAACCTCTTGCTGAACTTGTAGCAGAGTTAGCATTTTCAGAAACACTTTCCTCTAAATGGACGATGAAGGTGAGCTAGTGTGGATGAAAGAAGAACATGTGTCCTTTCCCATTGATCTCACAGCTTACAGCCAGGGGAGCTTTGTCAAGAAGAGGCACAAAGAAGGTAATGTATGAAAACATGCTCTGCTAGTTCTGCTGCTCTCAGACTACTTGTTACATGCAGGACTGAGACTGGTTATCTTTAGCTGTTGCAAGGTATGCAAACAAAGGAATATCAGGATGTTGACCGGGAATCAGGAGATGTGTCTCTGGATCCAAATGAAGAGGATCAGCCTGTGCTTCATGTGAATTGGGATGGTTTGGAGGCAGAGTCATGCATATACATGATTTGCTCTGCAACTGACGCACAGCAATCAAACGCAAACTCATTTATATTTTAAAATCTGGACTTCAATTGCCAGCCCACGTTTATCTGTGTGTGTAGGCAGAAGGGAGAACTCTTCACCCAGCTGCATTTGGAAGCCGGCTCTTGGGAGGGAAAGAATTACTAAGAGCTGCCTCCATCCAAGGCTGAAGCTCTTTTTGCACAAAGCCTTGTGCAAAAAGTCTCAAGCCTAAAGGGAGTTGTTATCATTCAGAAATCACCTTCCAGCTAGCTAATCCCCTTGCTCAGGCCATAAGCTATTTTGTCATGCCTCTAGCTTTAAATACAGATTCACTGGCCTTTCTTGCTCCAGTCGCTATCCCAGGCTATCTTAAGGTTTTATATTCAATTTTCCAATCTTTAAGTCCCATCACACACAGATGCATTGCCCTTCCTAGTCACATGCTAAAGTATAATTCATCTCCTCTCTGTCGCACACATGTGCACGTGTGCGTGCGCACACACACTCTCTTATTTCTTCCTCCAGAGACTCAGGCTTCCTGCATTATGTAGTCAAAGCTGGTTTCATGAAGCCCTTCTGCTAGGACCTGCATGGCACTGTCACCGTGACCTCACAGAGCCCAGCTCCAAACCTGTCTGAATCGTATTAAACCCCAGGCGCATGGGCTTGAGTTGAGTTTCTACCAGGCAGTGCTGGAGATTTCAGCCTTTTCTTCCCCACACCACAGCCAAGCTGTTCATGGAGGTTTCTTTCCATTTCCAACTCAAAAGCGTAAGGACTGTCGTTCCACTAGGTTGGCATGGCAGGTACTGAAAAGAAAAACTAGAACAACATAAAAAATGTATATTAAAATTCTCTGTCTGGGTGAAGTTCAGCACTCCTGAGTGCAGCAGAAATGAGAGTGATCTCTGTGATATGGCTCATTAACGAATGGCGATATCCTTGCCTTGTTCTTTTCTTTCTAAAATTAAATTAGAAGTGAATTGTTATATAAACGGGCAGAATGGAAGGGACAGATGAAGCTCTACACCGAGCAGTCCTGCCACTTATATTGTGACTGAGGTTTGCAGGCAGAAAGTTAGGAGCTCTCCTAAACTGACCAGGTGCTGCCTGGGGAAGCCTTGTACAAACACTCGCCTCTTATCGATATACTGGTCAGCCACTGTCTTGCATGATTAAACAAAAGAATCTTTAAACCTACAAAGGAGTGAAACAGCAGTCATTCAGGTGCCAGATCTCATCTTTCAGGCTTGTGGAGGGAGGTTTATCTAGGTAATTTTATTTTCTAGCTTGAAAACATTCCTTTCACTTTTGATGGGTAGTCGAGGAGTGGGGAAAGAAAACAGCCATTCATGTTTTTTTGGCTATCCCAGCCAAAACCAGTACAAATACCAAAAGTAAACTTTCAGGCGAGCAGGGCACTTTCAGGAGATCAGGGAGTTGCCTTCATACAGGGCCTAGCTGGATACACCTCCAGTAAATGAGAAAAAGGGCTTTTGCTATGCACCATTTTTAGTAAAATTGATCAATTTTTAGTAAAAAAGATCAAAGAAATAGAATCTGGATGGGGAGATACTGTAAGTCTTGTTCACTCAGATTAATTCCACTCACCTAATTCCCCATGGAACCTGGCAGCACCATTTTATCCGCATGGAAAATAATGCCTGGTAAAGCATAGAGTTATGTAACTTCATGAATTCGGATGATGGAAGCTAATTCCATATTTCCTATAACTTCTTTTTCATTGCCTTTGGCGGCCAACCAGCAAAGCAAATGAACTGTCCTTTGACTGATTTTCTAAGAATAAACCTATTATTCTGACTAAATCTAGTTTAGTGCCCTGAACTGTGAAGCCATCTAGAGATAAAGGAGATACACTTCACACTTCCATGATTTTGGATGAGGGTGGTAGAGCACCGTTTTTACACACAGCTACACTGGCAGTGGTGTTTGCCTTTTTGCCAACCTCTCTGACTGTACTGGGCAGCCCCTCTCTCGGGCGGCACGGCGGCCCTCGGAGCTTTCTTGGGCACCACGGAGCTTCCGTTCTCCTCACCCGGTCTTGTGCTGGGCTTGGCCTGGCCAAGCTGTAAGACAAGCATTTAATTTTGAGGTCACGTATTTACATTTGTGAATGCGCTAGAGATTTTGCTGAACTTTATTCTTATGAAATGGCTCCCAATAGGTAGTAACATTACAGTGAGCAGCTTTTTAGTCACAGCCTAAACCACAACCTGGACTTTCCTCTCTGGCTTATTGTTCATATTTTGGCCAAGTATCTGAGTTGCCTTTTCCCAGCCTGCTTCCCTCTCTCTGTTGGCTCCTGGCAAATTGATGTGGATCTGTCCAGCACCACAGGCAAGCCTCAGGAGGGGGGGAAAGATTAACTGAAGACTTAATTTCTTCTATTTTCATTTGATTAGCTAAGTGGAAGAGCCATGAGTCCCTGCTTATGTGCTACTGGAGGCCTCGTGTCAGCCATGAATCACAGCTCCCAGCTGCCACAGTCTGGTTGCATGTCAGGTTAATTATGATATTGTAGTAAATAGTCTTGCAGGCAGAGCCCATCAATTATAGCCTGCCACATGCAAGCTGCACAACTCATTTTCCATCACTTACCCAAGACAAGACAAAGGTAAGAAAAAGGAGCTCAAATAAAAGTGGGATGGGTCAGGGGTTTAGGAATCTCTCCACAGGAGGGTTGGGAGATAGGAACAGGACTGAAGGGTCCAATTCTCCAATGGCCAGCAGCCAGCTGGAGCCAAAGGAGCTGAATTCATGTCTTGGGTATAGTAAATAAATTGAAGTTAGCAAGCAATCGATAAAATGAAATGTACTTGCACAGAGTCTTACAGGAAAGCTAGATAACCCCAAACCTGTGAGTGACCAGCAAATGAGGAAACAGATTTTCCTTCTCCTCATTCTTGACAGCCTAACATCAAGCTTTTCTTATTGCCTTGGCACCACAATACCATCCAGCTCTCGCCCTTCCAGACTGTTGCAGATCAAAATTTCTTTTTGTGGCTTAATAGAGTTCTATGAGTGCTTTGAACTAGTATTGGCCTAATCAATGCCCAGCTGGGACATCAGACAGCAGAGCAAAGCCATAAATATCACTACTGCTTGCAGCGCATGGTTTTCAAAAACTAGGACTTTACTCAGTGCAACGTGAATACCAGAAGCCCTTAATTTTCCCCTTCCCCATTTTGTCACAGGCCACTCATTCTCTCTGTTAGCAAGTTTATGTTGATTTCCTTCTGGTTTTCATTGTTCTTATCTAAATTTTAGAGCCTGATACATCACACAAAATATCTTATTGGTGTTTGCTTAGAGACAGATGGAGGGGCAATGAGAAGATGCAGTGAGGAGTTAACATCGGCTTCCCTTTCATTATTAATCCTGCAACTGAATCAATTAGTCACTAGCATGTTGCTAGCTTTTGACAAACTTCCTGCCGCACTCAGTCTCCTGAGCTGTGTCTCATGCCTGGGGCTGGCACTCTTAAAGGACGCTTCCATTAAATTGACTACTTTCATCTTCTGTGCATTGCCCAGAATCTTCTGGCCTTGCTGGCCTGTGTATCCACTCCAGTGAGTGCCAAACATTTATTTTGGGCCCAGGAGGGAGCACAGGCAGCCTTGGTTAGCTCAGTCTGATGGCTGCAAACACACATGCACCGTATACTTATAATATCAGCCATCCCTTATACAACTCTTTTAAAATACCAGCCACTGCAGCTCTCCATACCTCTCCGCCCTTCTGCACTGTGGAGTGCTTGAACTGGTCATGCATCCTGGGAAAAAGATTTCCCCAAGATTTATTTAACTCTGGCCACCAAGAGACCCTATCTGGCAACATTTTGCCTCTGGAACTCCCTCCTGCCTCCTGTTTTGTCCGTTTGCTTATTTTCCCCATCAGCAGTGGGTACTTCACTGGAAGAGCGTTGCAACCCTCACTTGAATTCAAATCCTGGGGAGAGACAATGAGCACATACAGACTCCATCCCTGATGAAAAGGCAGGGACTCCAGCTGGCAAGAGGAATACAGGCTGAGCGCTGCCTAAGGCTTTCTTGGAGATTTGGAGTAATTACAGGGAACAAAAAACTTCATACTTTAAAATGTCAAGCAGCGTTTATCTGAAATTCTTCCCAGCTAAGGGGAAATGAAAGAAGGTGCAGCATAAAAAGGAGGAATGTCAAATCCAGCAGCCTGGAAACACATCAGCTGGACTGCCTGCCTGCCAGACTGACCCTCTGGGCCCTAATCCATAAGTGCCATCTGACACTCACCGGGGTCACAGAGGGGAATTAACATACCGACTTCCAGAGAACATCTTAGAGTCAGCACTTTTACAAATCTCTCTCTGCCTCAGTTTCACTTTTCTGTGTGTGTAAGGTCAGAATCCCCCCCATCCACAGACATCAGAAAAATGAACATCTGCAAAAAAGAGTGAAAGGCCAAACTGTTCTACTTCCCTCCTCACTCAGAGACGTGTGGCTCAAGGCAATGGTGAACCGAGCTTCAGATACCGAGCTAAATGGGATGTGGTGTACCCATCACATATCTGGACCAAAAAGAAGTTGGGCATTGTGTCTTCCTCACACGGCAACCAAAGCCTCGGCTACCAGCCTGGCTGTGAAACAAAAAAGGAAAAGGTGATACAGAGTGGCGGAATGTAAATGTATTGCAAAGCTCCTCAGAGCATTCTGTTTGATTGTCTTGAAATGTATGAAATGTTCCGGTGCTTGTTACAGCCCTGACAGAATGCCGGGCGTGAGGCAAAGCAGAATTGCAGCTAGCGTTGGTATTTGGCAGTTGAGTCTGGTCACAGCAGGTACCCGTGGGAGATTAACTCCCCCAGCCTGGGATGTCTCTTTCTGGAGAGTGAGCGCTGCCATTCTGTGCTTACGGAATCCAATGGCACCAGGAATTTGGCTGCTCCTCAGACAGCAGCTTCCTCTTACATCCAGGGAATGACGTTTGGGCCCATACTCAGCCACCCTTCTGCACAGGAGAGCCAAACCAGGTGATGATCTTGCTCCAGCTGCTGGCTGGCAGGTCTGGAAGGACGGTTCTCTTACCTGCAGCTGACACCCTCTGCACAGAGCTTTTCGAATCCTTACTCCGGCCTCAACAAAAACGCCTTTCATTCATGGTTTCTCCTGAGGCAAATGCAAAAACGTGCAAAGCTGTTTGTAAAAATGGACCTGGGCATCTGACAATTCAAGGCAAACCCCACGTCAATCCGATCAGCTGTGGTTAGGGGCTGCGCGCCTCCTGATGTCTGCAGCGCCTGATAGCCTGCAAAGGGCACCAGGGACATGCAGCGCTCCTCCTGCCCAGCGTGCCTCTCTCCTTGTCAGCTTCTGAGCAAATAAAACCAGTTCTTGGACACCAACTGCTGGGTGAAAATTTTGCATATATCACCTCCCTACTGCCACCAAAAGAATCCATGGTGTTTATAAAAGCCTATTCACACTTCCCACCCTGCACACCCTTTGCCTTGTATTTGAGGAAGAATTGGACAACTGAAGTGGGCGAATTCTGCAAACACGGGCTTTGGCAGACTGAGTAGCTGGAAGCTGTCTCAGACCATGAACAGACATTGAGTCGGTCAAATAGTTGCTTGCTTGTGTTCCAAAGCGGCAGGCTTGGCTGTGTGTTTGCTCCAGCCCAGGCATTTAAAGCAGACAGACGCAGGAGCCTGCATCTCCCCAGCCCAGTTCCACGCCCAGGAGACTGAAGCTCAGGGACAACAACACCCAGTGAAGAATACCATTCCTGAGCAGGGCTGCCTCCCACCATCCCGGACCAGGGAACAGCATCTCTGCCGATACGCAGGCAATCCCAGTTGCATGCACTGAAACCCAGGAGCGCAACACACTCCTCCTTTTCAGGAGGAGTTATCTGGGGTTTGTGAGGTGCTTGAGCTCAATGTTGCCCAGAGTGTATAGCAAGAAACTTTTTAAATGGTAGTTATGTGGCAGGGGAGGTAGAGAGGATGTGGTATACACGCATCACAAATTTATTTGATTTTTCTTTAGCAAATGTGTTTAGGTGCCATAATTACATCAGTGCACTTCATATCGCTGTGCTTTACTACATGAGTGCACATTTGGGAGAACTGTACCTTCTTAGTACAGACACTCAGAGAAAGTCACGTTTGCTGTATTAACAAGACCATGAATTTCAAACTTACACAAAGAAATGTCGCAGTTAGGATCCCACATTTATTTTATGTGAGTAATCTGAGTACCTCTTGATTGGATTTGCATACACAGTGGTACATTGTGTTTTCAGCAGGTATATTTGCATATGCAATTGAATTAATACGCTCCTGTAAGTGCAGCGATTACTGTGTGAATCTGGCAATGTGTTTGTCTCTCGCTAATAGAATTTCAGGCTTCCTGTCTTGTTGAATGGATCTAGCTGCTACAGATCGTATGGAAGCAGTAACCAGATAGTAAGATGGAGGTGCATAATTGCATAATGGCAGCACAAGAACGTCTTGTTGAGCAAGAGCCCTGTTTTGGCAGATCCTGCCAACATAGACGTCTTGAGACAGTCTGAAAGACAGGGAAGAGATGAGCCAAGAAGGGATGCACATGAATACAGCAATAAGCAGGAATAAACGAAGTTTTTCTGTCATACAAAAAGTCTAAGGCAGTGTGTGGAGGAGAGTCGGTCTCTCCTGGCTCCTGCCACAGAAGCTTCCTCACCAGATCTCTCTGTCTTTGCTTGTAACTGCTCCCTGCCCATAATCCTGTCCCTTCACCACTTCCAGCTGTGACGAAACAGTGGTTCTTCCTGTTAAAGGCTTCTCTTCAGACACAGAGAAGACGGTCTCAGCATGGAAGGACGGTGGACAATTCTTTTTCATTTATTTAGCTGTGTTATGGAGCACAAGGCATTGCTGTCCTGTCCACACCACGCTGCTGGTCACGGTACACAGGTATAGTAAAAGGTAGTCCTTGTCCCCAGGGGGTTACATTCTTCCCTGAAGGTCCTTCACCTATCAGGTTTACCAGCACCCTTGACAAGCCTTGGGTGAGCTGTCAGGTGGCAGAGAAAATGCCTCTCTGGAGAACATTGCAAATGCCCTTGCTGTTTCACAGGACCTGAGAGTTGCTCCGTGTCTCTAACCTTGCAGCAAGCGACCGGTGGGGATTCCTCCCAGGGTTGTCTCTCTTTCACTTCCAGCTTCACACAACAGAACAAATTTGTTGCCTCTGCCTTGTTGTGTGTTGCCAAGTGATAGCAGTTTTGGAGAAAATAAACATGTAGAAAAATAGACTCTTGAGAGGAGCCCAGAGGAGGTGACAAACTTCATAGAGACAAACCTAATGAGCTGGAAACTGGCAGAAAGGCAAGACTTTGCCAAGTTACAGTTACAATAATTTCAAATAAACAAGGTCTCTGCAGACAAGGGATGAAAGTCCTATGCAGAGAGAAGAGACTGCCTCGTTCCTTTGCGCAGCAGGAACTTGAGAAGGATTTTTTTTCCTTTTTGCTCAGAAGTTTAACTTTTCCCTGAAGCTTTGGTAGCTGTGGGCATGGAGACAAGAAACTGTTGTTTAATCTATTGGAAACCACAATCACATCCTCCCTCACCTTACTTCTCTGTCCACAAAACATGCAGGCACATTGCAGCAGAGAATTTATTGGTCTTCTCAGTACTTTTCTGCTTTATACTGCTAACAACTTTTGGAAGGTTATTTGTCCTTAAGTACTTACAATTCTTCCTCTGCAGGAGCATAATCAGTCATTATTAGCAGCAGTTTCAGACTCTAATCATAAAACTGTTATTTCTGCTTAATCCTAACCATGCTAAATATTAATTTGATGTTTAATCCTCCTGGTATCTGGCAATATCGTGCTGCTATTATTTATTGTTGTTGTTGTTGTTATTGTTATTATTATTATTATTTATTAATGTGTCACAGTGAAAAACTAGCACTATAGTAATCATATCCTTATTTATTTACCATTGTGTACATTTCAGTTTCTCTCTCTTGCCACCCTGTGTCATGCAGTCTCTCAGTGCAATGTACCCAAAAGAGCATCCCATGTATACAGAGGAGTGGGAAGACACCCGGACCAAGGGACAGGGTGACGCTTTTAAGGAAAGAGCCTGGCAGGACGGCTGGCAGTACAAGGGAGGGCACAGGCACGTGGTCCCACACCGTTGCAGCCCCCTGAGTTCTGGTGACTGCCTCAAAGAGCAAAGGGCTGAGGACACAGGGTGCCAAGAGCTGGTGGCAGAAAACCCATGTCCCTGCTGTGCTTTTCAATCTCTCTCTCTCCTGAACCGTCATCTAAACAGTCAGAGTTGAATTCTGATTTAATATCTATGATCATGGTTTGTGTGAAAACATCACTCCAAACGCACTCTGGTTTTCTTCTTCCTCCACTATCCTTTAAAAAAAAAAAAAGGCCCCACAGCAAACCTGTTAAGCTTTCAAACATGAAGCAGCAATTTATCAAACGTTGCAAACCTCACCAATAGAAAAGTGACAAAGCCACTGCAGTAAATTTCATGGTAAGGGCAATTTATCAGGAATGCCATTATTAACAAGTAATTATCTGCTGTGATCAATACAGCTATTTTACAAATGAAACTTAAGAACCCCTTAATAACTGGTGAGGGAGCTGGTTTCAACCAGCTACTGCAGGCTACATTCATAATGAGAAATGCCATGATTTGCCCTAAAATGAGAGGCTAAAAAGCTCTTTTTGATGCAGTGATGCTCTGAAGGTGTGATCTGGTATTCTGTCCATCTTTGAAAAGTGAAAGACGGCAGTTGTGCCAGACAGATCTTTCTTCACTGAATGCATTCCCTGGTGCTGCTCTGTAACATCAACACAGGAAAAGAGAAGGATCCTGCGGGAGCACATTGCATTTCATGCCAAGATGGGCCTCTAGTCAAGCCAAACCCTCCAGTCCCCTCAGACCCTACAACTCAGTCCAACCTCTATTTCTACACGTGTATTGACCTAATAGTCCTTTCTAATGGGAGCATCAGTAGTCTTTCCTTCTCCAGACACATTTAGTGAGAGATGAGAATCACTGTGACCTCTAAAGTGTAAACACCGAGCACAGAGCATGAAAAGACCTCATAGTGACTGACCTTGCTTTATTATTTAGCACTGACTGTGCAAAACATGGCTATTTGTCACAGCCCCCTCCTTCTTTTTGCTCTACCATCATCTCTGAAATGAGTTACAAGGAGACATAGCTGTGAGGGCAGTGTTGACCCTGGGCAATGAGCAGCAGCGCAGATCGATTCCCAGGGCCCTTTTGGGAGCTGCTGGTCCACGCCTGACCCTCAGACAGCTACTTTTCTGTAGAGTATCTCTGATGCTCTAGCAAGCTGCTAAAGTATTTAATCAGTATCTGACAGTCATGCATCCTTGCTGTTATTTTAATTGCTATAACAATGAAAATTAATGCAGGAAATGTACGTGGGGATTTTCACATTTATTTTTACAGTAAAACCTGTGACTTCTACCTGAGGTTGAGAAAGAGCAGCCAAGACACACAGGGGTTGTCTCACATGATTTGGATTTTGTTGCAATATTCAAGAGTCTGGCTTCCCTGCTGAGCAGCAATTCATTTACTATTTGGCAGATATAAGATGAACCACCCAGACCACGGGAGGAATTTGCTCCTTCTACGGTTGGGAGTGAGAACACAGCAGTATCTAGCACCTCATTTCATTCACTGTTCAGAAAATAGAGCCACTCTTTGATGGCAGCTCCCCTGATAGGTGACGCAGCTGCCTGGGATCCCTCCACCAACTTTCTGGAGCTTCTGGACAGACCCCTCAGCTTCTGCCCATGCCCTCCTGCATTTCCCCTGGTGTAAATGAGCCTCTGCAACCGAGAACCCACTGCTCATCAAACCATGATAAAACACTCTGGTAAATGGATGTCTCTCTTCCCCCAATTAGGACAGAAGGGGCGACAGTGCCATTTTGATTATTTTCAGTCTGTTGACTTGCTTTTTAGGACATAAAAGAGTTGGAATTAAGAGGGGCAGTGAAATGTTCGTGTGGGTTATTATCCACAAGGATGGTAGCAGGGTAGGGGGTACCTGTACACAGTTAGTAAAGATTTAAATCTCTTCGGGTCTCCCAGTGCCACAGATTCAGGCCCCCTGCACAGGCATGAAGCGTTCCTGCTGCCAGCAGCAGAGGCGAATGTGCAGTCACTGCACCCCGCGAGCCAGCCATCCTGCCAGCAGCGTGACGTGCGGGGTGTGCGCGTGATGACACGTGTGCACGGGAATGCACAGATCACGCCGAAGGTGCAGGTGTGCCACTGGTGCTGCGGAGCGGGGCACTGGAGAGTACATGAAAGCCAGCGTGAAGCTTGCAAGCATCAGCTCCCTTCGTATGATTTATTATATAGTCTTTGTTATGTGATTATATGGTAGGGTATTTCTTAACCAGAGAAGAAAAAGACCTCATTCCCAGCACCGTCTAAATTTTGAATGTATAACTTTGAAAGCTTAATCATATTCTTTTCACAATGCCTTATGGTTTATATATATTTGGGGGTTTGTGGCTTTTTTGTATTCACTCATTTTGCTGTCAATTTAAGCTTAATATTATTAAAATTGCTCTGGTTTGCTCTGCTCAAAAGTCTCCAGTTACAGTATTTTTTGGAAAGAAGTGCTAAGTCAATTTCTTTCTCCTATTTTTTATTTGTCTCTAATGACTCGTTAGATTAGCACCTTTGAATTGTCAGCAAGAATTAATAAGCCTGCTATCAGAAAAAGTCTTGCAGAAGCCAGGGGCAGGCAGTTTTGCAGGTTCAGTGCCGTGCATTGGACCTCTGGGCTGGGGAGCTGATCTTTTCTCAGGACATAAGTACACTCCAGAGACGTGTGACATAATAGCGTTCCTGAGGGGATGTTACGGGGCACAGGCAATAGTGGGCTAAAGGCAGCATCCCACAGCCTCTCTCCTTGCACAGTGAGGGTCAAAGGCTTTTGCTCGCTTTGCAAGGTGAAGGGGGTAAATCGTCACCAGAGCCCCGCCGCCTTGCTCAGGGGATCTGTGGGTTACTGGCAGGACATAATGGAGCTCGCACCGGTCCTGGTTAACGGGGGAGGTCCCGGACGACTGGAGGCTTGCCAACGTGACGCCAATCTACAAGAAGGGCCGGAGGGAGGATCCGGGGAACTACAGGCCCGTCAGCCTGACCTCGGTGCCGGGGTCATGAACATGGAGCGGTTCCTCTTGAGGGCGCTCACGAGGCAGGTGCGGGACAACCGGGGGATCGGACCCAGCCAGCATGGGTTCATGAAGGGCAGGTCCTGCTTGACCAACCTGATCTCCTTCTACGACCGGGTGACCCGCTTAGTGGATGAGGGGAAGGCTGTGGATGTGGTCTACCTGGACTTTAGCAAAGCCTTTGACACCGTCTCCCACAGCATTCTCCTGGAGAAGCTGGCGGCTCATGGCTTGGACGGGTGTACTCTTCGCTGGGTAAAAAACCGTCTGGACGGCCGAGCCCAGAGAGTTGTGGTGAATGGAGTCAAATCCAGTCGGTGGCCGGTCACGAGTGGTGTTCCGCAGGGCTCAGTTTTGGGGCCGGTCTTGTTTAACATCTTTATCAATGATCTGGATGAGGGGATCGAGTGCACCCTCAGTAAGTTTGCAGATGACACCAAGCTGGGCGGGAGTGTTGATCTGCCTGAGGGTAGGAAGGCTCTGCAGAGGGATCTGGACAGGCTGGATCCATGGGCCAAGGCCAATTGCATGAGGTTCAACAAGACCAAGTGCCGGATCCTGCACTTGGGTCACAACAACCCCAGGCAACGCTCCAGGCTTGGGGAAGAGTGGCTGGAAAGCTGCCCGGCGGAAAAGGACCTGGGGGTGCTGGTCGACAGCCGGCTGAACATGAGCCGGCATGTGCCCAGGTGGCCAAGAAGGCCAACAGCATCCTGGCCTGTGTCAGGAATAGTGTGGCCAGTAGGAGCAGGGAGGGGATCGTGCCCCTGTACTGGGCACTGGTGAGGCCGCACCTCGAATCCTGTGTTCAGTTTTGGGCCCCTCACTACAAGAAGGACATTGAGGTGCTGGAACGTGTCCAGAGAAGGGCAACGAGGCTGGTGAAGGGTCTGGAGGACAGGTCTTATGAGGAGCAGCTGAGGGAGCTGGGGTTGTTTAGCCTGGAGAAAAGGAGGCTGAGGGGAGACCTTATCACTCTCTACCACTACCTGAAAGGAGGCTGTAGCAAGGTGGGGATCGGTCTCTTCTCCCAAGTAACAAGCGATAGGACAAGAGGAAATGGCCTCAAGTTGCGCCAGGGGAGGTTTAGATTGGATATTAGGAAAAATTTCTTCACCGAAAGGGTAGTCAGGCATTGGAACAGGCTGCCCAGGGAAGTGGTGGAGTCACCATCACTGGAGGTGTTCAAAAAACGCGTGGATGTGGTGCTTCGGGACATGGTTTAGTGGGCATGGGTGCTGGGCTGATGGTTGGACTCGATCTTAAAGGTCTTTTCCAACCTTAATGATTCTATGATTCTATGAAATTTGACTTCTGAAGGGAAGAGGGGCAGGAGAGAGCAGCAAATACCTACAGGTGGGGCAGGTGGCAGGGCTGCTGGGATGCTCATTGCCCTCAGCTGGGGCAGGGGCTGCCCAGGGCCCTTTAAAAGGTGAGGAGGAAGAGCTCTTTCTCTTCCAGGCATGGGCTGAGCTGAGGGCAGAGGTGAGTGTGGTGGCTGTGGTGGTGTGTGCTCTGCAGGGCTGAGGTGGGTATGGGGTCCTGCTGAGAGGTGTGGGAGCTGCCCGGGCTGGGGGCTGAGCCCCTGTTGCTGGTCCTCAGCCAGGCACTGCACTGGGGTCACTGGGGATGGGGGAACGGGGCCTCCTGACACCCCTTCGGTGCTTCCCACCCGCTCCTGCCACCCCTGCCCTCAAGTTCCTCCTGTCCCACAACCAAAGGCTCTGAGGGAGCCTGGCTGTGCCCCAGCAGGGTCTGTGCTGCCCGGCACTGTGGCTGGCAGCTGTCAGGAGCTGTGCTTTGCTGAGGGCTAGGGGTCAGCCTCAGTGGTGGCAAGAAGGTGCTTGAAAGCTTTCATCAATGCTAAAAGGAAAAAAAAAAAGGCAACAGGCACCTTATGGGCAGACAAATACTTCCCTGTCGGGAGGCAAAACTGACTTTACAGAAATATGTAGTTGTACACACCGTGGTTTCTGGCCTTATGGAAATGTCTTTTTTCAAAGGGTGAAAATAATAGCGTTCCTGTAACACCAGCTGCTACCCCTTTCCCTGGGGTGCTTGGGACAATAACCAGCTCTGGTCTGTGGAAAACATGACAAATGTCAGAAGTCTTTGTTTGTTGCCTCCCTTTCATTTCACAAAGATTGACAAATCTTGCTGGAGTGAAAAGGAGGGAAACAAATCTGTTTACCAAGTAAAGGCAGCCCTTGACTGCAGAACTGAAACCTTACTGAATGCAGAGTGCAAAGTCGGAGCTGACCCTGGAGCAGTTACCTTGTGGTAGCACACTGGCTTGGGTGGCAAAGGGACAGGGGTGTCTGAAATTCATCTGTGCAGCTGCCTATTTGCTGCACACTGCCACAGAAAAGAGCACCTCCAAAAAGTATTTGTAAGTGCAGATAAAGAACTTTTTTTCTTCCTTGCCTGCGAACATGGGGCTGACTCATAATCTCACAGATGACAAAAGCAAAATTTTCCCTGGCATTGGGAAAAATTATGCTTTTTTGCATGTGCAAACCATCTCTTTGTAATACTGAGGATTCAGTAAGAACAACAATCTTGTAGGATGAAATAACAGCAAATTTGTTCAGGTGTTCTGTTAGGAGTGATTTATTGGCAAGCTGCTTTTCAAAACTTAGTGTCTTTACGGGGTGAGTTAAATATGCGAGTAATGCTTGATGTGTATAACAGGAGTATGGTAAATCACCCCTTCTCTTGCGCAGTTGGTGTCCACTGCAGAACAAGCATCAGTTGCATTACAGAAGTAGTCAGAATATGTAATACCCTTCATGCAGCTTCGTACTTGCTTTAGCTGAAAGGCAGCTCTGGTAAAGAACAATACAGCTGGTAGTGAAGTTGTAGTGAAGAAAGATGTCGTGCTTAGGCTGCTGTGTGCTGTTTACAGCAGGCGAAAAAGTTCCCGTTCTGTGGCTGACAGTGGTGGCTCTTGAACGCTTTGCCCTCCGGTTCATTAGCATTTAATTAGGCGCTACCAGTGCAGCATAATAYCGAAGTGAATTTTACTGAGTCGCATCCTGAACTGCTGCGGAGCTCCAACTGCTAGAAAAGCTGAGAGCACCAGCCGTCAGCCCATCACCCCCACCCGCCTCCCCCAGCAATCCGCCGCGGAGCTCAGCGAGGAGCAGCAGGTCTTGGCACTGGTCCCCGTTTGCTGGGGGTGTGTGGAGCCTGCTGGTCCGGGACCTTGCGGTGAAGTGGTGCAGGGCCCGGAGAGGGGATGGATCTGTGCGAAGGGGTGCTGGGTGCCGGTCCCAGTGGCTAGTGCGGGCTTATCAGGGCCAGCTTTAACGCAGCTCCTGGGAGACGGGTAGTGCTCCAGAAAGAAACTTAAGCCAGTTATACATGTGCATTACCATGGCACCTTGTGAGCTTTACAGCTACGCTGAATTTTAAAACTGTCTCTTTGGCTCAAATATTAAAAATGTCTGGATTGTTGGGACTTAATAAAACATATGTATATCTTTGACTGTTGCAGTGCCCAAAAGGCGAATCACAGATGGCAACTCGGTTAAGCCGGGCACKCTATTACCACCGAACAAAAGCTGTCCTCTGCCACAAAGGATTGCACAATCTGGCCGTACTTCTGTAGTGCCTGAGGGCTCCCATTTGGGATCATTGTTCCTTTGTTATGTCAAACAAACAGAAAAARAGAAGAGGGAAATGGTTGATGCTCGCAGGTGTAGTTTGGTTTCCTCCTTAGCTCGGTACTTTTTATATAAGAATTATTTATTAATATTAAAATCTGTCAGAGGTTTTTATTATAGTTGTGGTGTCATTACTAATATTTGTGGAAAATGTCGAATATCCATTGTGGAAATATTAACATTTTATGAGGTGATGCATTCCCTTTCCACATCAGAAAGTGGTGTGAGGAATAATGGGCTATAGTCCGTGCAATAAGCCCGAGACATTTTGCTCCTCCTACTGAGTACTGCCACTTGTGTAGTATTTAAAGTATAAGACTTGTCCTTTCTGTCAGCCCGATGTAGTCTCGACTAACTGGTTCTCAAATGGCTTCAAGAAGCAGAAGTCAAATCTTGCCTGAACTTGGAGAATGGGTGAACATGGAAACGTYGGGAAGTATTTTTCATATGACACTCATGCATTTACTTAAGAATTAACTGTTCCTTATGCTGAACAGTCCTTCCCTGGCTGATAGCTCAGGCTCCAGGAGAGTTACYGTCTGTGCTCTAGGCTTTGCAGAAGGGGTGGGCGCCTTTTCCACACCCGGTGGCATCACCAGAGATGTTTATGCTCTCAGCAGGACTCYTGCTGTCCATCCGCGTTTGACTGTCCACCAGCAGTGAACCCACCATCACGGGGTGCCAATGGAGGGGTTTGTGTGAGCGCCTACTTGCTGGTGGAAATGCTGCATAGCCTCCTCCTCACGTAGGACTTCAGCTCCTAACTTGGCTGAAAACATCCTCAGYGAAGTCATTTAGGGTAGCGTTTTCATGTGTTTATTTCCCCACCGCCCCCTCCATGCTCGCCGACTTTCCCWGCCGATTGCACCTCTGGGCTGAGCAGGGAGGGAGGCAGGCAGCACAAGAGGAGGCATTTGCTGATCAGCCGTTAAACACTTAAAATCTAATTACTAATACAGCTCTAACTTTAGTCCATTTGCAAAGCTTTGTTACCAAACTATGCCCAGTGAAACAAACGTGCTAATTAGCCACATTGGAAATAGGGTGGAAATAATAGCCTATTTTTCTACACTTGTGCTGTTTATGCCACAACAATAACTATACTTTGGGAGRAATGCTGAGGGCGTGTTATTGTCTGAGCTGGGGCTTAGTGTTGTGGTGATGGGAAAAGATCTTTAAGAAGATAAGCAGTGGCTCAGTGGCTCGTGGTGAYAAAGCCAAGATGCAGACTGAATGGGGTTGGAAGACGTTTCACCCCCCACCCCGGAGGCAYTTCTGACAGTGATGAACGTGTTTGTTACCAGGAGAGTCAGGGAGGGAAGGGGAAAGTTGCTCATTGTTTCTCCAGGGCTGTAGTTTACTGCTAATATTTGCCATCTGCATCTTGACTATTCCTATCTCACCTAGATGTATTGCTTAATAGCACAAACTCCATTTCAGCATGGAATGAAGGGACTCRGCTGCAATCAGCAGCCATATGCCTAAGGTAGATTGCAGGTGAGCAATTAGTCACAACCACGAGTTACTTATTTCAGCTCCAGCCCAATTTGTTGTGTGAACGGTTTCCAGCTGACAGAGGAGTTCAGGTCCTCATCCTTTTCTAGAACAATATGCTTTTTTACCTCTGAAGGCTCTGTGTGATATGATTTCCCTTTCCCTTCTTAACTGTGCAGAGAAAGAAAAATCCCCATCTCCCATAAACCAGGTTGTGACTCTGACTGCAGGATTATGAGGTGCATTATTATGTGAAATAGAGTTGATCCTAGCAAAAATGTGGGTCCTGCTTTTTTCYCCCCAAACTGTTACTGAGCAAGTCACTCGAGAGACTGTCTGGCAGAGCAGAAGGAATGCCAAGATGCACTGCTGCTCTGCAAGTGGGATGTCAGCTTCGCTGAAGAGGGGAGGCAGGCGCAGGCTGTGCCCCCAAAGTGTGAGGCTGAGCTGGCTGTGGATACCCTCTGGGCACTGCCTGAGCAGCAACAGCTTGGCAGGAAACTTACGGCCACTTCTGAGACCCTGAGTGAGGCCGGTGCTGYCAGCAGGCCCTGTGTGACACAGGTGGCTGTGGGGCAGGGTTGCAGCAGCCCCTCAGGGCAGGCAGTGGCAACACCACCGGGTCCAGTGGGCGCTTCAGGAAAGGGGAAAAATCCAGTGCAGATTCCTTGCGGCAARACGAGTGCTTAGGAGAACAGAAATGGGCAATTTGGAGGGAGTCTCTGCATTCAGAAGCCATCAAGATAGAAAACGTCTAACAAGCAAAAGAAAGATAGCAATAGGAACTGTGAAGGCACATGGAAGTAGTCAGTGCCAAGGATGTTTCGTCGAGTAGAGAAGTGTCATTGTTTCCTTCAAGTCTTGCACTGACTTCTGAAGAGTATTTTTTCTTCTGGAATGCAGTTGAGTCTCTTGTTTCAGGAGAGTAAATTGGGATGATATGCATCTGATTTAATAATTAGGTACTGTAGCAGTTCCTAAGTGAACCCCTCTCCCCTTTTCCTTTTTTCCTTTTCCAGTTGGCACCCAGTGCTTTGCAAAGTTGTTAATTCCCTGTTGTGGTTTAACCCATCAGGCAGCTAAACACCACACAGCCACTTGCTCACTTCCCCCTGGCAGTGGGATGGGGGAGAGAATCAGGGGAAAAAAAAATAATAAAATTCATGGGTTGCAATAAAGACAGTTTAATAGGACAGAAAAGGAAGGGAAAAATAACAGTGATAAAAGAATCTACAAAATAAGTGATGCACAATGCAACTTCTCACCACCAGCTGACTGATGCCCAGCCAGTCCCCGAGCAGTAGTYGCTGCCCCCTGGCCAACTCCCCCCAGTTTATATACTGAGCATGATGTCATATGGTATGGAATATCCCTTTGGGCAGTTTGGGTCAGCTGTCCTGGCTGTGTCCCCTCCCAGCTTCTCGCTGGCAGGCCATGAGAAGCTGAAAAGTCCTTGACTAGTGTAAGCACTACTTAGCAACAACTAAAACATCACTGTGTTAACAACATTATTCTCATACTAAATCCAAAACGCAGCACTATACCAGCTACTAGGAAAAAAATTAGCTCTATCCCAGCAGAAACCAGGACATTCCTTAGCTGCAGAAAGCCTGCTTGCCCTGAGGAAGACTGCATTTGCCAAACAGCTTGCATGCAGAAAGAAAATAGCAAGAGAAAAAGGAAACTTTTTGTTTGAGTTTTAGGTGATCCTTCAGGGAGGAGTCAAGGCCACTGCTTTAGAGCAAAGTGTTTAGTAACTTCCTCATATGAATTTATGGGAGGAAATAAATAAGAAAGGTGAAGGAAAGGCTATTTTGAAATTTTACTCCCTAAATAACATGTCTTAGAGCATTGCTGCTGGCCCTCGCATTGGTAAATGCTTGCATAAGGGGGAGCTCATTTCTGCGTCTAGATGCATTAGAGATTTTTCACTTTGTAGCCTGGAGAAATGCAGATTAGCTCCAGGTGGGCAAGTGGATCCCTGGTGCGAAACAAGATGTCAGGGTGTGAAGGGACAAGGGAAAGCAGGCTGCCACAGCTGAGAGCTGTGCGCACCTGCAAGCTGGTCCAGAGAGGTGTAAAGGGCTTGGGACTTGCAGGGATTCCTGCAGCCCTGTCTCCTCTCTCAGGGCATGCCACGGCAATGCAATCCATGCCTGACTGGAATTCATAACGCTTTATGTGGCCATGCTGCTGTAGTGTTTGAGAGTCATTTTGCCTTTGCAGCCCAGCATGGGGCATGCTACTCTCCCACACTCTGCCCCTTCCAGCACCATAGCAGTGCATGCAGAAAAGCCTCTCGGCGCTCTCTGGGGCAGGAGAACAACTACTTAATTTGTCCCAGAGGCTCTTGTATGAACCTGGTTTCACAAGCAAATTCACGTGATTGGTTCTGTCACACCAGTTTTGCCAGGTTTGCTGTCACCCCCAGTAACGCTCATGGGTTCGGACCAGAGTAGCAGACCCTGCTGGCACTGCCCGAAGAACAGAGAGCATAGTAAGACCTACCCTCACAATCCTTCTGTYATCATCCTTGCTACCTGCTTCTTCCCACAATGCCACTTGGACTGATTCTTAGTTGTGGGAGTATCTTGTGTTTTCTGGCTTGATGGTTATTGAGTGGATTGGACCTGGGTAGAAGCTCTGTGAAGTGGTTTTCTCTTTAACTGAATCTATACTTCATAACAGCTTTTCATAATTTTGTAATTACAGTCAGCRTGTTTATTTACATAAGTAGGGACTGTAATTACAGTTAATTAAAATATATAATTAGTTAATTAGGATCCATAATGTGGACTAAAAAACAGGCTGTATGAGCGAGCTTCAAGGCAGAAGTTTTTGGTTAACAGCACTGGCCATGACTGTGTGTCCCTCTGTTGTGGAGGGGAAGAAAGTCATTGAGTATACACCCAGGAAGTGAGTACTGGAAAAATGATGCTGCTGGCTGGGGGCAAACTTTTTTTTCCCCCCCTAAGAAGGAAGTTGGTTTTAGTAGCCTCTAACTCGAACAACTTGCAAGGCAAGGCTGGCAGGAATATCCGCCTACTACTGGATACACCTTTTTCTTGCTGAGTGAGAAGCTGCTGAGCTGAACAATGACAGATTTACATGGAATACTGTCAAGTTAACTGTGCAGAAAAAGTGAAAGTTCCCCTTGAGTGCACGGAGTTAATTTTACCGAGTGTTTAGCAGGCTCTAATGAGAGCCAAGAGACCTATATATCTTTGCAGGTGGATAACTTTCTGGCAGGACCTTGATTTGAACTAGATTTTATACCTTATAGACCCAAAGCCCTGCCCAGGATGTATCCCAGGGGAAGCACACAATGCAAAAAGGTTCTGTAAATGCAACGCTTCTCGGTCTTTAGAAAGAACCAGAAATGGAAAATTCTGCTGCCCCTGGCATGGACTTCAGTGATCCCTCTGGGAGCTGAAGAGCAGAGAGCAATTTTGGGGCAGCGGCAGATAAGGCTGTGTCCTGCAGATGCAGCTAGGAGCACCATTAGCCTTTGTGGATGCTGCGGAGGGRGAGGAGGATGAGGTGGGCACAGCCTGGCCTTGGGCAGCTCTGCTGCCCACAGATGGACAATGCTAACTGTCTTCCTTAGAAATGCTTATGTTCCAAACAAGCCTGTGTTAGAGAGCTATTTCTAGAGGAAATCAGAAACAGCACCTGTTTTACTAATGTGGACTGTTCAACAGCTGGGATGAAATCCTGGGAGAAATGTCCCCAGCTCAGCCTCTGCAGAAGGCAGGAGAGCAGGGGCAGAGGTTCAGTAAAAGCATGTGTTGGAACTGCAGGCTCTGACAGCTGATTAAGATCTTGCTGACCCTTGCCTCTCCCATGCGCCTTGGGAAGAAGAGAAGCTAATGGGTTGGAAGACTCTGTGCCAGAAGGCTGAGGGCTCTGCAGCTCAGGCGGATACCTTGCTCCCGAATTTGTTCAGGCTGTGGAGTTCCCTGCAGGGGGAAAGCATGTAGGCTAYGGAGATTGTGAAACATCTGCCTGCCCACGGGAGCATGCAAGTGGTGGCTTGAGCAGAGCTGCTCTCCCTGGCCTGAGCCAGCTGAGTCAGGCTTCCCCCTGGCACCCTGCTTTGGGAGCACCTTCAGGGTGCAGGAATGAGCGTCTCATGTGTGACAAGTGGTCACTGCAAGCATCACCTTCACCTTTCCCTCCTTYACCTTCATTAGGTCCCATTCACTGCATACTCAAGTCACTCTTCCTACTCCTGCAGCTTCATGGGATGGCCTTGCTACAAAGGTGCACCTTACAGGCAGGACTGGAGCCTCTCTCCTCACAAAAAAAAGGCAAGTCTGTAAAGCTTTGGACTCACTGTAGCTAGAACTAGCAACCAGCACTATKTGGAGTACATAGAGAATAACCCAAATTCATGTTCAGCCTGCAGGTAATAACGGCAAAAGTAAACATGCACTTGGTAGCAAGAAAAAGCCTTTAGCAAAACTGCACTGAGCAAACATCAAAGAAAACACACACACGTCACCTGCTTCTGGTGCTGAGGAATTGTCTGTAGTCTCAGTGTGGGAACAGGACTGCCAGGAGAGAGGTCGCTGCCAGCACGTAACCGCTGTGCGCTTTGCAGGGCAAAAAAAACAAAGGAAAGAAAGGGAGAATGAGAAGTTATTCACAATGGAATTGCTTTGGAAAGACTAAAATCTGCTTATTGGTATGATGTTCTACATCTCTGATGGCTGTTGACCGGAGAAGCAATGAGCTGTGTCAATTAAAATCCAGTTAATTGGCAAAGGGAACTTGAGCGTAATGACACTGAACTGCAGCATCTCTTACRCTGGGAAAGGTGTTTAGCCAGTTGCAGCCCACAAATGTGCAATGCAATTGGCACAGTGGGTGTCCTCTGCTTGAGAGGGTGGGCAGCTGTGAACACAGATTCACGGAGTCTTTGTGCCCCTTATCTGCACTTGGGCACCAAACAAAAGCAGCAGCCCACAGAGCCATCTAACGCTGCTGGGCCAGAGATCCTCCTCTACGCCTGCAATTTTCCCCTAGACCCAAAGCCCACAAGCACAGAACAAGTTTGTTCCCTTTTTTGTTCACTATTGAAAACACGTTTTGGTTCAACTCTTCAGCTTTGCTTCTTTAGGCATTTAAATACAGTTTTCATGGGGGTACACAAGCATGCTTGAAAGTCCAGCACTTTGACTTTATATATGGTTCAACAAGTATCATTGCAATCAGTCTGTCTATTGCTTGAGCTATGTAGCAACCTGCTGACCCTCCCAGTGCACATGTGAGGTGTAGGGGGGTTTCCTATTCAGTGACTTTCAAGAGGCCACCCTGGGTGGCCTTTCTTAACTGCCCAGGGCTGCCCGTACTGTCAAGTGCTGCTATCCATCTTTAAGCATTGAAGGGTGGAATTKAGCATGTCTGAAAAGAGCAAAGAGTTAAGTAATGGCATGGAAGAAACTGGAAACGGAGACATGCAGCCACTGCTGCTGTGGGATTTGCTTCTTTAAAATTGCTTAGATCTCATGACCTTTCTGCTGGGGATGAACTCACTGTGGAAAGAAAAGGGTGGAAATTCACACTGGAGAATCAGTGTGGAAAAATCAAYGTGCTGGCAAAGACTGGGCTCTGAAGGAATGGAATCAGTAGTTGTGTTGTTGAACTGAACAAATATGGCCCAAAAGGAGAGTTTTCAAAGCAGGTTTAACATGTGGTGTCAGGGTCCAGGGATACAATTTATCAGATTACTGCACCCTCCAAGTTTGTGAAGGGCATCTCTTCCACTGTTAAAGCAACAGTAGGGAAAACAGAGCCAGGATAAGTGATTTAAAYGAATACTAAATACTCCCTTGCCTCTCCAAACAATTGAGCTTCAGGAGGAAATTAAGATATTTACAAAATCTGATCAAATTCAGAAGATAATTCTGGTTGGAGAAAAGGTCATGTATTTAGTGAGTAACGTTTGCAGTATGTGAGGGGCTCTCAGTGGGTAGGAATAGAAGTGCAACGGGCTGTGAAAAGTTGTATCAAGCAAGCTTGTCCCAGGGGAGGCAAAAGCCGTTAATAGCYTTGAAACCTCATTGGAATAATGGGTCATTCGTACTGAAGACAATGGATTCAACCTGGAAAAGAAGATGGGGAGGGGGAGGCGGAAATAGTCTCCCCTAAGCCTGGTGTAGCTTGTTCAGCTGAGTAAAATGAAGGCTGAGAGGAGAAATGATTGCAGGTTATAAATGCACTTAGAAGGACTAGGAGAAGARCAAACTCCATAGAGAGGAAAAACTCCTTGAAAGAAAAAGCTATGCTGACACAAGTACACTCCAGTATAAAGTGTATGTGAGAAGAAAATTAGAATGTTATGAACCACCAGAACTCTGAGGCTCTGCTGCAGCTTGCTAACTTGGAGTCTTGGGAGTCAGAAATCTAACAATTTAAAGATGGTATTTGATAAAGGCACGAGGAGGACAATATGCTGATTAGCAGAGATAAGGCAGGGCTGCACCTGAGCATACGGAAGGTGCTTTTCAGTCAAAAAGTTTCTGAAAGTCCCGTGTTGACCAGGGTGTGAGCATGGTGCTTCAAGAACATTTTGTCACTCCCCTATATGTTTTTCTATCCCCAAGCCAGGCATGTCTGCAACCCAAGAGACAATCTATTACAAGCCTTACTTCCTGTCAGTGCAAATAAACAGTGTAGGTCSCATGCTGGAAAGCAGTTAAGGGGAAGGGTGTTCTCAGCATTCTCCAATCATGCAGTGAAAGGCACACCATGCAGGTAGGTTCCCATGGCTGAAACTGGTTCTGCAGGATCCCAAGAGCCTAAATTACAGCATGCACAGGACCACGAAAAAAAAAAATGTATATGCAGTCCTAGTACCTGCAGACAGTATGTTTAAGGATGTTTTTCGGATCCAGATAAGTATATCTGATTGTTTAGCTGTCCTCCCATGCGATAGTAGCACATGTCCAACTGTACAACCCCATCCTGCTCCCTCATGGCTCTTAGTGCCATCTTGTGAAAGGGTTTATTAGCTAATCTCTAATCCTACTGTAGTGTCCTTGATTGCTCTTGGATAGCTGCTCTGTAGGGGACTTTGACATGTGTGGGTTTCTTCTGTCGTCTTCTGCAAACCTTGGCAGGGCAGAACGTAAGGATTACTTGTATTTTCCCCTGCTGTACCTCAGTCCAGTCAAAGTCTAAGAAATTGCTGAAAACTTCAGAGTTTGGGGTGTTTTCTGTTTTTGTTCTGTTTTTTTCTTTGATGGGGTAAGGAGTTGGATAGAACAGGTTCAGCTCCCTGCTGCAAGCAAGATGGTAATGCTGTGCCGCAGCAGGCGAGACCCGGCAGCCCTTTGGCCACCATTACATCAGCTAGTGACTTCATCTGGACTGCCAGAAGAGAGCAAGTGGACACCGTATTTAACAGCACGCGTGGCAGGCTGCCTGTCTGGGCCGGACGGCAGCCGCTGGCTGGGACGTGAGGCCAGCCTGGGTCACAGTTTGTCTCTGCCTCAGCTCCTTCTGGTCCTCTCTCTGTCATCTTCAGTGGCTACAGCTTGCAGCTGGAAATTGTTGTGATGCTGGGCCTTTTCCCTGTGAAGGTAAGGGACTTGTAAGAAAGTGTCCCTGGTGTGCTTTGCCGAGCCAAACAGCACAGGCTCCTTTGGCTGTGGTATGAGGGACAGGGCTCCTCCGGACAGGGCTTTTATGCTGTGCTGTCATCCCGGTCCCTGTAGTGTTCCTCAAGCTRCCAAATCAGGTTCATCGTGCAAGAATCAGACAAAAAAGGAGTGGAAGTGAGGCCAGACCATGGTTCAGCCTCCAGCATCGGTTCCTGCATATTTGCACAAATGCAGCATAACCTGATCATCTGGAACAGAGCTAAGCTCCATGTTTCCCTTCTGCCCACTATGTCCTCGTGTTTCAGGGCCTCACCAGCAGCAGYTCTCCCAGTTCAGGCAAGCCCAGATCACAACTAAGCTGTTAAGCAGCAGCACAGAGCCTAGCACAGGACCAGCTATGCCTTGGGCTCTGTGCTGGCCAGTGCAGCAATTGTAATGCCACAAGGTTTGTCTCACGTCCCAGACACTGTCCCACATGCTGACTGTCACCCATGGGGTAATTTCCCTGGAGCTCCATCAAGGCTGTGATTTACYGCAGGATGTATGGGTACAACTGAGGGAGAAGTGTCATCGAGTCTCGTGAAGGTGTCTTTCCCTCTTTCCTTCGTGGGATTTAGTAGGTCCTCAGCAACTTGCAAGGGTGAAGAGTCAGCCGACAGAGTGACAAAATGAACTATGTTTGGAAATGGAAAAGAATGAAGATAATATTAATTGCTCCTTAACAATTATTCTTCTTTGACTCCTTTCTGAGAAGAAATCCCTCAGGATATCTTTGCATGGGAACATGGTACAGCTAATGAAACCATTTTATCCCTGATGTCTGTAAATTCTACATTTATTAGGTGATTGATGAGAATCCAGGGCCCAGCTCTCTTCTGACTGTCAGTCCTCTGAAGAAGCACAAAAACATGAGCATCAAATAACACTGCATCTTAAAAGTCATAGAATCATTAAGGTTGGAAAAGACCTTTAAGATC
>JASVER010000179.1:839863-915634 GCA_030449065.1 Oceanodroma leucorhoa
CCACACTATTCCTGACACAGGCCAGGATGCCGTTGGCCTTCTTGGCCACCTGGGCACACGCCGGCTCATGTTCAGCCGGCCGTCGACCAGCACCCAAGTCAACTGTGAGGATGGCAGTCATAAACTGGAAGGTACAGAAAATGAAAATACCCTGCTCAAGGTTAGCATTGAGAGTTTCCCATCGCTTCTCGTAGTTACAGCATCCAGTGGAGTCAGGACACGTTTCTCTCTGCTTCTCTGAAGCAAGAGGTGAGAAAACAGGCTGCAGAACTGACCGTTTCATTGCATTTCTGTTCTGTAATAGTACTTCTCCTTTCCAGGTTTAATTTAGCTTAGTCTCTGGCCTTTTGCTTTATATCCAGCAGGTTGCCTGTTCTTACRTGGGAAGCACAAGGTGTCTGAAGGAAATGAGAGTCATGAGACCTCATGTTCCCTAAGRCATGGGAACACGGGAGCGCGGTGAGGGCAGATGTACATTCACAGGACCTGTGAATTGTCACCCTTTCCCTTAGAARTCTTGGTATTTGCTTATCTGGAGCAATGGCCCCTGGTTTTCTGCAGTGTGCGAGGCATGGCTTCTGCCCATGCCCCAGACCTGGGGAAGGTGGTATAGTCTCAGCAGAGAATTGCCTCTAAGTTGTCTCTGCTTGCTTCATATGGTGCCAGCTGCTTTTTAAATAAATGATTGTATCAGGTTGTTATAGTAGTTCCTCTATTCAATTCCTTCTACAGAGAACCTCACTCTCCTGAAATTGCCTTCTCTCAACTCTATAATCATTAGATAGCAAAGTGCCTCGGGAAAGAGGCTGGAACAGGGCAGTGGCCAGTTTCTGCTTTGCSTGCACCTCTGTGCCGCAGCTGGAGGCAGGGGGAGATGCGCGAGGCAAATCCCTGTTGAGCTGCCCCCAGGACGAGGGCTGCTTGTGTCCTGGGAGCCGCGGGGATGCTGTTCATGGAGGGAGTCAGGCACAGGGCGGTGTTCAGCTGGTGGGGTGGTGCGTGCAGTGTGACCCGGGGGGGTAGCTTCCCAAAAATATTTTCTCTCCTTTCAGTGGGTGAGGCTGCCCACCCTACACATCCCCGCCCAAAACCGGAATYTTATCAGCTTGGTTCTGGTGTAACGGAGCAAGACTGAGAAGTGGGCGAGTACTCACTGATAGCTGTAAATGAAATACAGGCTGCTTCATTCAGAGCAAACCTAAGAGGCTGACAGCCTGCCTGCTCCTGGCAAGGAGCTGTCCATCCAGACTTCTGGATGGAAAGGGAAGGATGGGCTAACCTTTGTGGAAAGGGAAAGAGAAAGCTCTTGCATTAAGAAAAGCTGCTACGAGTAGATTTTGTCTTGCATCTCTCAGCCATGACATTTCCACATCCTTGAGGCACTTCAGAAGGAGATCTTTCCCCTGTTTTCCCACCCTAAGCCTTTGTAAATAATGCAATGTGTGGCCTGTGCCTGGCTGCATGAGGTTCATCACCTGGGCCATGCTCTGACCTTGCAAGTGCTGAGGTTGGCATGTTCTTGGAAGCCCAGAGGTTGCTGCAGGTTTCCAAGTCAGGTTTCCGAGCAGAGCCAAACCACTAGCCAAGGTGGTCCAGAGCAGGTACTGGAAACCGGCAGCTCTGACGGAGGCAATTTACTTTTCCTTTCTCGGCATTAGTAGTCATGTGGATCAGCCTTTTCCTCTGCCAGTTTTGAGCTTCTTAACAGTTTATTTTACACAGGACTTTATTCACTGTCTTTGGGATGATCACTTCAACAGTAGAGGATATGAAATGAACCATTACAATGAGCAATACAGTGACAATGTGTCAACTTTAGAGTAAAACTTTTTCTCCATGCAAATGTCCAAACAGGACTGGATGTTTATATGAAATATGGRAAGATGTGCGGTTTCATTAAACAGGGTAAATGCATACAGGATATAAACTATCTTCCTTCATGTCAGTACATCCCACTGCCTGAGGTTAAAAAGAGTCTTAGTGAATAATTTCCCGTTATGAGGTTTGGGATAGTGGCCCCTCTTGGAGACAAGGTGAGAGGGATGGTTAGTCAGATCTGGTCCGGCAGGTCTTATTTGTTATGGTGACGCAAGTGCGATGTTTTGCAAGTCTGAGATTAAACTCTGCCATGACTGCAATGGCAGATCTGGGGCAAGCTGTTTTACCCTCCTTCCAGAGATATCTAAACCCTGCTAGAGATGGTCATAAATGGGGATGGGGACAGGCAGATAGTGGTGAAAAAGTGTTAGGGAACATTTGGGAGGGGTGGGGGCTGGAAGGCTGTTTGGGAGTGCTTTTTGGTTTTTATTGACCACAGCGTCACTGCTGGGAAAACACAATCCGGACATCCAGGCCTCATTATTCATTATGAGATTTGGCAGACTGCTACCCGGATTAGGCAGGTTTTAGGCTGTTGCTTTTGGCCATTTCTCTCATTACAGTCTTACTGCCTTATCTCACAGAAAAGCACTTTTATTAGATAGGAGACTAAAGGGAGAAAGAGAAGAAATGAGGTAAGGAAGGAAATGATCCAACAGAGGGCAAGAGGCCYGGACAAAGTGATGTCCTGAGGTGGTGGCCACGTTGCCTTGTTCTGTCTCATGGGAGAGCCCTGGAGAGCTCAGGCACAGCCCGGTTTAGGCCAGGATGGAAGCAACCCAGGGATTTTTGTCAGCTTTCCTGCAAAGAAACACCAAGCACGTGCAAACCACAGCAGTGCTGTGYGCAGCAGCACCTCTGGGCAGGGCAAGGGGGATGCAAGCCTTCCCTCCCGCAGAGCTCTGGATTTTCAGCGTTCTTCAAAGCCGCCGATGTGAAACCTGCTCGGGCTGCTGCTGGGAGCGGTGCCTGCGCCAAGCTCTGCCTCTGCTTGTGGCCTGGCAGAGCCGGAGGGGCTGAGGTCCCCTCCTGYCCCTACCCCTGCAGACCCCAGGAGCTGAACGGCAGGTCCTGCTGTCGCAGCTGTGCTAGTGCTGGGGCTGCTGCACTTGTGTGCTCAGAACATCTGATTTTCTCCCGCTCCTCAGTTAATCCGTAGGAGCGTAACCTCCTGCTGCTGCTTTTTCCCGTTGGGTAGCAGATCACCCTGCCCTGGGGCACATCTCTGCTGTCCCTCTCAAATGCAGTACTTGCTCAGAAAGCGATGAGGGGCCTCTGCCCGGCGCTGGCTCTCATCGCTCTGTCTTGTCACTGCACCAGCTCCCCTTCGCACACAGTTTTATGCCACGATTTCTACCAAGCAGATGGAACTCCACCTACTGGATTAAATAAAYGATTGTTTCTCATTTACTGCCCCCCCCTGCCCCCAGCTATTGCAGAGTTTTTGCTTTAGCAGTCTAGGASTATGAGATTGAATGTGCTTTCTTCCTAGATCAAATGAATCCTGCCTTGCTTGATATATACTTGGCTGCTTTTTATTGGGTCTTCTCTTCCTGAGTTCCTCTGGGGTAAGTATAGAGATTTTTCYGACTTCCAGGGTTTTGCATTGGTAGTCTGCAACTTCACACTTCAGTGCTTCATATGTAAGAWCTTAAACACTGAATCTCCCTCAGAGCACAAAACAGGAGCTCACACATTGTTTTTCAAAAGGCAAGCTGGTTTGGCACCCGGTAAGCAACAGACACCTCAGCTTGGATGCAGTCTGAGGCATTGAATCCATCAAATATTGCTGGGAGCTCCCAGCCCTAATTAAAACTGAAATACTGTTTTGCTCCTACCGGGGCTGYCCAGCTGTGACAGCCTGAATGGGAGAGCTCAGAGACTGCAGGAAGGATTTTAAAACGTCTTCTTGAGACAAGAGGCAGAACCTGTATCAACAAGAGAGATGCTTTAAATCCTAATGAATGAAACTGATTTTTTTTCTAGCACTGTTTTGGAGGCTTAGGGTCCCTCTGGCTAAATCCCCAAGGAAGAACTCAGCTTTTGTATGGGAAAGGATGGAGCAATCTGGGCACAGGCTAAAACAAAGAATTACAGTAAGTGATAYTCAGCAACTGGCTGTTAAATCTGCTTTGAAAGTGTCCTGTATTGGGCATATAGGCTAAAATTCACCACAGGGTGAAAGCTTGTTGGGAGGAGACTAGTTCTCAATTCATTTGTCCTGCACCCAGCACACAAGGGCATGGTCTGTGATGCCACCACAAAACCACAGGCAGCAGCCGCAGCCCATATCCATAAAGTCCCTGGTAATGCAGAGCCTGAGAGCTGCAGCATCCAAGCAGCCCCTTTTCCCAGGCCACTCTGTAGTCGTATAATAGACCGCTGTTGGGAAGCAGGCTGCGAGATCTGTGGAGCAGGGCACCTGGTGAGAATTGGCTGGCTCGGGAAGATCCARGCTCTGGGATTGTTCTGGATTCATATCCCAGCTTGAAAATGCCCAGCAGCCTCTGAGTTGAGTTTGGAGGAGAATACATCAGGGTCAGGTGTTCAATATGTGATTTTATGTGCCAGTAAGTGACCCTTTCTTGTTAATCTCAGCAAGAATCTCAGAACTGACTGAAAAACTGGACACAATTTTTGCTTGTTATTGCACAAGTTCAAAAATATGTTGTTTGACAAACTGTAGGCCAGATCTTCACATTGCTGTGCATAGCCATGACTTTATCAGCTTTGGTGTTACAGCAACATGAGATAGCATCTGGGTTGTTGCTCTACAGCTGTGCTCTGCTTACTACTCTCAGGTGRGAAAGGGAAGTCTGTTTCAATGGGAATAAGTTAGAAAAATGACAAAGGAACCATGCTTCATAGCATCTCTGCTACCTATCAGGTATTCRTGTAACACATGGGCATTTCAGCGGTTGTCAAAGTCTGTAATCACTGCTGCTTCTTTTTTATTTTATTTTTCTAAAGAACCCCAGAAAAATTATGAAAACTAGGAGGAAAAAGCTACAATGCTGTTCTCTTTCCTACCTTTTACATCTGTGTGTCAGTGTTTGATTTTGAAAGCTCTCTCATTTTAGTCACTATTTTATTATTGCAGGCAAGCAGAATTGATAGAAATATTGATCATCTTTTACCGAGTTTTAAAAGAAAAAAATAAGCATGAGTCAGAGTAGTGAGGTAATACAGACTGATTGATGTGTCTTATTTTTTAACTGCTACTGATGTATCTTTTTGGAATTTGCTCTGTTTTATCATTTTCCTTGCATAGATCGATACTTGCTCATTGAGTTTTGTTGCTTGCAGCGAAGATGTTTGCCTTCCTCTGGCTGTGGTCACAGCCTGCATCTCTGTTTAACTTTTGCAAAGGTGAGCTTTCCAACAGCCCCAGGGCACGGGATGCTTGGAGGGGAGACGACCTGAACTGGTCCTGCAGCGACCTTGGGCTGGTCGTTGGCAGCAGGGAGGAGAGGCCTGGGTGAGTCCTTCCTCTCCTCTGAGCCCCAGAACCAGGGCAGCTCTTAGCGAAGGATACTCAGGCTGGTTTTCGGCACGCCTCGGCTGTTGCTTCACGTTTCCCACTGGTGCTCCCTAGTCCTCCAGCACCATCTACAGTCCTCCACAGACTGCGGAGGTGCTCCAGGGCCACCAGGCACAGCCCAGCCACGACCAGGAAAGGGTCAGCCACTGAGCCAAGATTGTGATTTGGGGGATATTTGCAGCCTTACGCGTTGCCTCTCAGTTTTCTGGCCTAATTGCTAAATGAGATAGGGGGCCTGGAGAAAAAAAAATCCAAACCAACCAACCAACCAAAAAAAAAMCCCCAGTTTTCACACCAGCTGAGTGGTTGCAAGGTGCCAGGCTGTAAAAGGAGCCCGACCTCAGGGAATTGTAACAAGCATCTCAGCACAGGTCTTCAGCAGCGTTGCAGCATGCAGCTCCCATGGTGCTGGCATGTCTGTCTGCTCTCCAGGAGCSGACAGTCACACCTGCTGCTCAGCACAGCTTAGATTTGTGGCACGACACACGCAGTGCTGTTCATCGACAGCACGAAACCTCAGCCCAAACCTGCAAGACAGGGCTATCTTGAAATATTCATAGGAGTTTCCTTAAGTAAATAGCATTAAAAATTCATTGATATTCTGAGGAACAGAAACTTGAGGCCATTTCCTCTTGTCCTACTGCATGTTACTTGGGAGAAGAGACCRACMCCCACCTCRCTACAGCCTCCTTTCAGGTAGTTGTAGAGAGCGATAAGGTCTCCCCTCAGCCTCCTTTTCTCCAGGCTGAACAACCCCAGATGTGATGGTGATAAAGAGCAGCTGCAGGCTGTCTTTTCTGATCTTTTCCCAGCTTAGGCCATTTTGTTCCTCAAAGACATGTCTCCCTGAACACAAATGCTAACACGGAGCGGTGGGTCAGCAGCATTCCAGCTGCCTTTGCCGCGGTCTGTCCGTGCCTTGGAGCCCACTGCCGGCAGGGCTGGCTGCCAGCCTGCAGCCCCCTGCTCGCACCGATGGCTCGGGGGCTGCTGCTGCTCCTCGAGCAGCGCTTGGTGTTTCTCATACAACAGCTAAGCAAAATAATGGGAGGGGGACGGTGGGGGGCAGCAGGCGTAAGATGGGTTTGAGAGGGAACTCAACAGCTGCTGATCTCGCTTGGTGCGGTGTCAGGGAGGGATGGGAGCGTGGGGGGGCGCGGATGTGCCCCCGGGGCGCTGGCCTTGGCGGGTCAGCGTGTACCATGGCTCCCAGCACCACTGCAGGGGCTCCGTGCGGGCAAGCGAATGGATCGTCACGGTGGCTCACTGCATGCACGGGTACCTCCGGGCTCTCCCATGCCCAGCCTCGGAGGTGCTGTGTGTCTGCTCTTATCTCAGGCCTTGGCACTTGTTGCCCTACAGTAAGAGGCATGCTGTATTTCTGCTCAGTTAGAGGTGGCTTCAAGCCTCTGYCTGGCTGGTTTTCGCAGGCATTATCACCCATGGCTCAATCAAGCAGCAGGCTGGGATACCAGTAAAGAAAATAATTTACCACCCTCTTTACAATGATAACAGCCTCGACTACAACTGATTTGCTCTGATGAAGCTCCAAGTCCCCCTGAATTTCTCAGGTGTGATGCTGTTGTGTCCTTCTCCCATCTGTGGAGTTGTCTGTCTCATCCCACAATTAAGAGATGGCCAAAAACCAGCCTCRTCTGAACCTGCCATTTCAGAGCAGCTCTTTAAGGATATCCAGCCTGGCACCTGGGAGGCAGCATGCACAGCAGTGCAGTGTTTTGAACTACACCAGAGCTGTCAGTTACTGGGAAGGTGGCTGTGGGAGCTGGTCTCCAAAGCRCCTGGCCTGAGAGCTTTTCACTTCAACGTGCCAGGCCGGGTGGCTCTGCAGGCTGATAGCTCCGCAGCCCTTCCCTGGCTGCTCGTGCTCAGCACAGCACGAAGCTGTCCCCACTGGCCTGACRCTTACCCGTCACCTTCTTACCAGATGCCATCCGTGCTGTGTTCTGCCACCCTCCCACCAGGACCTCTTCCAGGGACGCAGTGTTGGGTCTCAGGCTGGGGCTAGACCGCACCAGACCAAGGTAAGCTCCCATCTTGTCCCTGCCACTCAGCACTGACCAGAGGCTTTCCCCTTGCTCCCCACTGGCCCTGTCCAACCCCTTCCACGACGCACGTCATCTGGCAAATGCCCCCTGCTGCCTTCATCCCACCCCTGCTCYAGCAGCTCTGCAACCCACATCCACAGCTCCTGTAGGTCGGGATATATTTAATGCCATATGGTAATCCCCTCTTTCCCATCTTCTGACTTCTCCAGCTAGTGCCCTACTCTTTCCTCTTCCTCCCTGCAGACCTCGTTTCCCTCTTGGCTTCTCTTTCTCCCTCCCCAGCACAGGTTACAGAGACCCTGAAGGAAGCGCTCATTCCCTTAATCGGTACTAAGAGGTGCAATAGTTCGTGCACGTACGCAGGCAAGCTCACTGCCAGGATGCTGTGTGCCGGCTACCTGCCTGGGAAAATTGATGCATGCCAGGTAACAGGAGGGAGCCAGTGGTGTATGCTGGGCGTGCACAGCAGGTGTGGGAAGGACTGATATGTTGTATGGCCCTGTCATGCTCCAGCAAATGCTGGGTTTGGTGGCAATAGYTTGCAGTAAACGGTCTGTGTAGGGCAGTGCTGGGCTCACTGTATCTTGCGCTGCAGTGTGGAGCCCGCAGTGCYCCGGTGCATTGACGTCAGGCTGAGATTTAGCTATCATTATAGAAGGAACATGGAAACCTTGCAGGGAGGCACACACCGCTTTTTGTACCCACGTTTCAGCTTCTTGTATGGCCGATGGGACAAAGCCACGTGGGAGAAGCCAGCCTGATCTGCATCCCAGCTGCCAGTGGGGCAGAGCTGCTTCACTAGTCCTTGCTCTGTCTTGCAGGGTGGCAGKGGGGGCCCCCTGGTTTGCCCGGATGAATTTGCAATTGGGTCAGCTTCTGCCATGGATTTATCACAWCACTGAGGTAAGCTGGAGCAAGCAAAGGCATATGTTCAGCCTGACCTATAGCCATGCATGTTACATAGACAAATCCCAATGCTAGCATCCTATTTTAACTCTTTCCTTCACTACCCTACGCTCAGCCTTGACGCTTGAACCTCTGGGACCACCTCTTTTATCATACTGATTCCTTTCTTTGTTTTCTTCTTTTTTTTTGGACTAGATTTACTAGAAATAAGGCAAGGAGAGACTTCACAGAGCAACAATTTGCCCYTTCCACGTAGTAAGTGGAGAACGGTCCAGGACTAATTCATACTGTGTTACTAAAATCCTAACAGAATCCCCAGACAACACTAGAAAACATGCTCAGTATAAATAGTTTATTAAAGAAARTAGCAAATTATATTTCTGTGAACAATCCACATGGGAGAGGTGGTGTTTCTCAAAATACACAGGTTTTTTGATTGCTRTGTGTAAAGGGGCATGGGATCCCATGAGATGCAAGTGTTACAGGAACACTCTCAGCCTTCAGATAAATTACTTGGAGGGGAAGAAAAGAAAAAGCCAGAGTTTCAAGTGACAGTGAGATTTTGCTTCAGTATCTCCCTTCCTTGCTGCATTCCCATGTGCTGGACTCAGTCTAACTACCAATTTGACTGCGTTTGCACCCTCCCTATGCCAGTCACAGCCAGAAACAGAAGGGTCTCCTCACCACCTACCATGGCTGTGCTCAGCTGACCCAGCAGGCAGAATGGCCATTCAGTTCTGCAATGACTTGGGTGCAACATGAAAGCCAGGTGTGATTCAGGCCCTGCACAAATGCTTGGAAATAGGAACAAAAGTCAGACAAAAATGCAAATGAAAAGAATACAACAGTACAWAACAGATTCAAACATTAAGCTCTTTGATCAAAACTTTTGTAAGCAGGTTGTAAGCACCACATGGTAGGAAATACTTTGTTCCATGTGTGCTGCAACATGGCATAGGTCTCTGGGCTATGTTTTAATGAATGCTCTTGGTGAGTGTTTCAATTAAGAGAAATGTATGATGTTTCTCAAACTCTCGAACATAGCCTTTTGTAACTTAAAAGATAATGCTGTGAGTGCACACTTCATTACCTTTTTATATTCATTTACATTTCTCTCATTATTCTTAAAGGACAGAAAATTTACTACCAGAAAGACARCAGATGCCAGACCTACCTAGTTCACACACAACGAAAAGGTAAAGGAAGGAGCTGAACTGSCTTCTACAGTTGGTAAAGTGAGATTGAAAAATTCTAAGTTAGTTTTAAGATATTTTCCATGAGAAATAAAGCCATGAGGAATTTTGCCACTTGTGCAAAACCCTGTGACTTGATAAATAGTTCACTCAGAACAGGATCTCCTCTTCCCTCACCCCTCAAATTTTCACTCTTCAGGGAAACCTGAGGTGGGAAAGAAGAGTTTGGCACTTCAGTATTCTTAGAAGGCTATCAAAAGCTATCAAAGTCTAGGGGTTTCATACGTAATTTGCAGGGACAGAAGAGGTAAGACACAAAGGGGCTTCATGCCCCCTGAGGTAAAAATGCATAGGTAAGATTCACTACCRAGAAATAAAAATCCCTCTACAAGACCCTTAGGCAAGCAAGCTTGAGTTGACATTATACAGCGCCTTACATGAGAGGCCCATCTGACAGCAGTGCCTGTTATCACAAAGAGATGTTGGATACAAGATTTGATTTATTTCCCTATTCTGGGCTTAACAGGAAAATGAAATCCTAGAGAATGGAAATTAGTAAACAYCAAAAAAAGCATCTGTTCTTCACCAGGACTGTACATCCACCAGCTCATGAAAGAAAACTTAGATGTGGGCAGCACACCTCTGGGGAGCATGACAGGAGATTGAATTTTCAAGCCCAAACTCTGTCTGCSTGGCAGATGGAGCACAAGCAGTTAGTGTCCATGTGTTACCCACCTTTGATTTTCTGATCCCAGACTCACAGAGACATCCTCTTTGCCCTACGAACATTGAGCCATGAAATGTTTCTTCTCCCTCAGTCAAGCCTCCAGGAAGCACTTACCTAATGCTAAGGTTTTTTGATACCAGTACAAATAAGAAGGGTCAAATCCAAAAAATATTTGAAAGACTCAGTTTGCTCTTGCTTTATCAGAAGATGCAACATGTAGGAGTAAACACACAGTTACTTAATTTTGGCCAGTGCTGCTGCTCTCCTTTCTGTGTTCTGGAACAAGGCTCGGATCAGACTCTTCACTTCAGCTGCGGAGAATTCAGCTGCAAGAGGGCCCTTCCCATCCGCCCACCTATGTGGGAGAGAAAGATCTTTATTTAACCAAACTGCACAGAAATGTCATGTTAAAACAAGCCTTCTGAGCACYCGTTACAGTAGTAGGTCTGAAGGCAAAACAAATCCAGCTAGCAGCCTGTTAGCTGTATGCAACTTGAGTCCAGAATTGTTTAGCTAGGTATATAAAGCTACGGCTTGTGAGGTGATTTTTGCACTCATTACAAACTGTACCTTTTCCTTCTCCAAAATAAGCCTAAAGCCTGTCTGCAAAATTCCCATTCACCTCCCAAACAACAGAAAAAAAAAAAAAAAGTGGTTTATGCCCAGGTGGAAATAGAGTTGGGAACCTTTGGTGTCTAACACTGCTCCAATAGCCACAATGAGCAGGGCACAGAAAAGGAACCGCCTTGCCTATGTGCCCTCTCCATGGCTGGTACCTTTTCAGTKTAGCCTGCTGAGGACAGTATGTTTTCTTGCCATTCAGATGTATGTGTGCTGCAGCTGTCAGAAGCTAGACATTTCCCTCTTCACAACCCATGCCAACTAAAGTAATAGAAGTAATTATGCAAATCCTCATGTATAATTCAGATGATTCCCCCTTGCAAGTTAAAAGCAGCAAGGAACAGCATCTAAAAAGCAGAGGCCAATCACGTGAACGATTGCAGCGGCAAGGCACAGCTAACATCAAAAGCAGCAGGCAAAATGCCAGGCTGCTTACCATGAAATMCTTCTGAACTTAGAGAAGCCAAGGGGGATGCACAATCACTCTGTGGTTGGCTCTGCCATGGCACTTGTTTTTTTACCACTGCCTTTTCCTTTGCAGGAGGCAGCTGAATATATGAGCAAGCTTGACACGGACTATAAACACACAGCCAAGAAACAGCCCCAGGAGCAGTTATCTGATCCTTACTAACAGGGATTGCCTTTCATCTGAATAGAGTCCCCTGAGTGCAGTGCTCTGCTGATGTCAGACCACTTCCCAGCTCCCTGTTGTTGGGGTGAAGAACTAACTGAAAAGGAAGAAGGGGAGACACCTACTGATCTACTATTTCCTGGAGGTTGGCTTGCAAGATGATCATCAGCTCTTTGAATGTCATCCATTTCCCCACATAGACTGGAACTTCCTCTTGGTATTTCTTATTTTTGTCTTCTTCAGGTAGTGGGGTGAAAACTTGAGGTCCTTCCTCCACCATGGTCCTACAGAGGGAGTACAACCTATCTGCATCTTCTGCAGAGATATCCTGGAATTGAACAAATGTTAACAGGGGAGCAGTTAGATATACTTCGGAGTGCCAAGCAGTAAGTGAAATGAAAAAAAGGTGGCTGTGGGTGTGAAGATGAAAGCAGTGGTTTAGATCACATTTAACATTCTCAAGCTAATATAACTTTTTTTCATTAATATCTATTTCAGCAAGTTCTCAGTGACTGCCTCAGAACAATGGTTGTGCTTCTAAACAGCGTATCTTAGTGCAACAGCAAGCATTTCACTATGAAGCAAGAGGTGTTATGATGAACGTCTGAACAGTTTACAAGGAAATTGCTCAGGCACTGCCAGCCCAATGATGAAAGCTTTTTGGCAGGCACAGCCTGAGCAAGTGTCCTGTAAACTAGCTGTTAGGGGAAAAGAGGACTTACTGGTCTAACGCACAGTGGGAAGGCTCTTTGGATGTCGACTACAACTAGAACAGATGCACTAACATATTTCTATCATTTGCTGTGAAAACATATTCTAAGTAAGCAATGTAATGGGATATTTGTACTTGGCCGAAGGTAACCTGACAATCACTTAAACACAGTACTGGGAGTCAAATGGACATTTAAACAGACTAAGAATTTCAGTTGGAAATGCCACAGGTATTTCGGTATCTGGTGCCTAGATAGGATGGAGAGGTTCATTAGAGAAGCACAGATTGAAAACGTATCAGAATAGATGGAGTTTGAGATAACAGTTAACTCCTGTGCCCTCAACAAAGAAAAAGAGATCGATTCATAGAAAGGTTTATAGTAGGAGTGACATACCTAATCCAAATTAAAATGAAATCACAGCCACTTCCCTGACTCTCCCCTTGACTACAGAGTCATGGAATCCCTGTAAGAGTATATATGGTCTCAACTGGATGTGAGTTATTGGTATCTTGAATATTTCTCGTAGACAGGACCACAAAAAGACAACTGTCTCCCTGAAACCTGATCTTGGAAAGAACTTCTAGAGGTCACAAATGCTAGCTGTTCACACCACCCTATGCCTGGCATGTCCATCTCACGCAGTTACCTCTAGGGCAGCAATCCTCGTGACAATCTCTGAGAGAGCYGTGTTCAGTAAAGTCCCCATAGCCTTGCAGTATACGTTCACTGGAAGGACATCTTGCCAGACTTTTCCCAATCTTTTCAACTGATGCAATACCTGGAAGATAACAGCTATGTGTTATCCACATGTTACCAAAAAAAACATTAACAGAGGCACTAAATGATAAGGTGACTACATATGGTCAGAAACTAGTTTGAAAGAAGCAAACAGCAATGAAGTATCCTGCTATCACACAGAGCAGACATTCCTGGGAAAAAATGCAACATTTTCAGTTTGCATTAAGGCTCATCAAAAGTGTGACAGATCTTTTCCTTGAAAAATGAAAAACATTATGAATGTACTATAAACAAAAGTTCAAGATTAAGCAGCTTTTCATTTCAACTTGGAGCAAGAGGAACTGATGCTTCAATTTTACAAAAAGACACAGCACAGGGAAAAAGAAAATCATGCCAGAAAATTGTTGTTTTGAAAAGTTCCACTCTGCTGAAACACTGCACAGTTCTCAGGACTGAGGTTACGTACCGTACCTTCCCAAGGACAACATCTACAGACAATGGGATATTTGGCTTTGATTGCCTTGCTTACCTGCCTTACTGCTTTGTTTGCTGCACAGTAATTTTCCTCATCATCCATATTAGAAAAATTCCTAGCACTTGACAGCCTCTCCAGGATTTCTCCTTTCTGCACTCGCATCTGGGCCAGAAAACACTCCATTCCTTTAGGAGCAAAAACAAGCAGAGAGAAGCAATTAAGCAATTACTAAATTTGCTCTGCCAATTTCGAGACTTAAGTGCTGAATAATGAACTTGCTATAATGTTTAATTTTTAAAGGAATTTCCAGTCTCTAAACAGTGCATAGAGGAAATTTAACCAGGTCCAGTCACATATTTGGTAAGCTCTTGTGCAGCTTGCATTGCTACACCACTTTTGAAAAAGAGCAGAGTAGCAGAATTAACTATGGATGACAGGCTCCTATTAGGCTCATACAAACTTATCTCAGAATTTGTTTCCACGGAATAAGCTAAAGAAAATATCAAAGGACGGAGCAGCAGATCCCAAAATATCTGAGTGCCACAACATCTCTCTGGATAATGAACTGTTCTTGGAACTATGTGCTGGAGAAGAAGAGTTGGGTTTCAAAGAGTCAAGCCCTAAATAGCCATCTTGCTTAGAGTCATAATGCTCTGTCAGACTTCCCAATCTAGAAAATGTCCTTGCTATGTGTCCAAAACTCTTAAATAACAATCCACTGCTTSAGTCAGTAGCCACACTTACATTAAATCATTCAGCAACAAATGCCAGGATTAACTACCATGTCATCCATCAATTTATTTCGATACTGAAAGGTAAAATTACCAAGTCTCCTAAAACCAGGTACCAGATCCACAAAAGTAGCTGCTCCGTCGCACAGGATGTTAGTCAGGCGGTATCGGAACTGGTGTCCCAGGGTGAGCAAGTGGTGAGCAATATACATGCAGTTGTTGTGGTGAATGGCTGCCAGCTGGGGTAATTTCTGAAGGTTCTCCCTGTCCCAGGAAGGAGGAAGAGAAAAGGAAAAAACKTATTTATTTAGACCTGGCTCTGTTAAAAAAATTGTCATGCCTACCCTAGAGAAACTCATGGTGTGTCTTAGACAGATGTTGCAAGTAACTAACTGTGGGCAATGCCTGATAAAGACATCAGTCAGAATAAAAGCATTTAAGCTCCTGTCACATCCACACAACAACTTACAGGAAAGGAGTTTCATGGCTAGTGAAATGGCATTTTGGCATTTGAACCACGTGTTATATCCAGATTGTTCCTAGCAATGGACCTTCAAACAGGAAGATACTTTGTTATAGCAAAGCTATGGCGAGGAAAAGAGAGAGAAGTCCTTTTCAGYAATACCCCAGTGTTGTCTGACAGAAATGTATACTTTCAGTCTTCACTGCTGCTCTTTTTTACAGGAAAAACATCATGAAAAATCTCTGCATCAGATCTGGGGTCAAAGAAGGTACGATTTAGTAATAGATTGAGAGTACAAGCTTTTTGCCACTGGAGGAAGCCCTTARGTCATCTCTGGCTGTGGTGGACAAACTGGGGACAAGTGGGGCTGTTCCAATAGCAGTGTTCTCTCTCCAAAACAGGCCCTAGGKAATACACACACACTTACTTGTGGTATGTTGGCACTACATCATAGAACAGCTGGAATATATTCCGTACAGAGTAGAAAAGCTGTATACAGCTGCAAGGAGAATAAGGTTCRTGTTAGTTTGTCAGTGGAATTAACATCTTATTCACAAGTGACCCTCAACCTTCTCCAAAATAAGGTTTTGTTAGTAGTGAAGCACTGGCAGTGAAGTACTGGCACAAAGAGYAGATTGTCAGGATCAGTTACAGCGATGTCAACAAAGGCAACATTCTGGAAAATTCACAAAGGCTGTGATGACCTTGTAAGTTCAGTGTGGACAAGACAAGCTTCAGGCCACATGTCAGAAGGGAGATATATGAAACCCCAGGAACAAAGGGGACAGTGTCCTTTCCCCACCAGGTGTGCGTAGTCATCCCCCTCTGCCACAGTACACTGAAGGGCATTCAGTACCTAGGCAACTCTCCTTCAGGGTTGTGGTCTCCAGTTTTTAAAGCAGACTGTATGTRGTTCCTCAAAACATTTAATTGTTTTCTCTGAAGAGCCCTGCCAGATGCAGAGCTGGAGTTCTTTGCTTTCACCCAGCACAAAGAAGGCAAGAACTCCTCTCAGAATGGGTGCCATCACTTATCATTTGGTTTGAAAAAAAGTGATGGTTTTGATTTTTCTAAACAACTGATAGCTAACGTATGATAAAACATTGAAGTGAACACTGTAGTAGCATTTCTCCGAACTAAAAGACTGAAGCCATGAACTACGTTGTGCACACTAGGGAGTTTACCATGTTTTCACTGCTTTAATAGCTACAGTATAATAAAGTGTACCCAAATGTTCCCTGAAAACATAAGTCCAAAAGGCTGCTTAACCTGAGTATTGCAGGGAACATAGTCCACAATAGCTCCTACTGTACCACTCTACTGCACAAACCCAGGGATGCATCCTCCAGCCAAAACAGAGAGTGACTTTAATGATTGACTCTAATTTTTAAGCATCTTCTGTTCTTTTAATCTATTAACAGATGCTTGGTGTTGCAAAAGGCAGTAAGTATCTGACACCCAAGAGTTACCCACTGATATATAATTCCTACCACTGATCTGTGCTGGCTGTAGCCTCCAGCAGTGTTTGATAAGCCAGCTCCATCAGTTTCTCCACTGATGAACTGATGCGGCACGTGGGCAGAGAAAACGTGTACTGGCTCAGTTTAGTCTCATTCCCCAAATTCAGCATGTCATTATGCAGAAGTTTAGAAGTTTTTTGCRTTTGTAAGTGATCTCCTGCCCCAGGATCAGGAAGCCTTGGTAGGGCTACACAGGAATCAGGTGCGATCTAAGGGAAAACAAGAGAGAGGTATAATATAATTTAGAGCCCCCAGAAAGGAGACTGTGCAAGGCTACAAAACATTGAATGACAGAGATTTAAGACTCAAGATAAACACAAGGCTGCAGAAGTCCCCTAAGACTGCTGGAAGTCTCCTGGCTTATGAACAACACAGCACACCATGAAACAGTTGATATGGTATTGCATACCTAGAAGCAACTCTGTAAGTAATCTTCTAATTTTTCTTATGCTTATGATACTAGCCAGAAAAGCCTATGCTGGCAAACTTCAAGTATTTTAAGAAACGTCTTGTTAGTAAAATAACCCTCTTGAGCACTATTAAAAAAGGTTTTGAAACTGTTTGTTTGCCAAGATCCCCAAATAATCAAGAGTATTCAGTGCTACACAAGAAAAAGGACTCGACTGTTCTAGACAAGCCTTCTTCAACAGGTAAGCTATTTTTCCACATAGAAAACCAGCGTATTGCATCAACAGTCACCTTTACAGTATTGTGTATTTCTGAGGTCATCAGGTTTCTGGCTGCCACAATCACATCCTGGCACTTCTTGTTAGCAAAGTGGGAATTGACATTACGGGCGTATTTCAGTAAATCGGTCGTGTCTCCTTTCAAAAACTGCATGTTCTTCAAGGCTTTTTCAAATTCCTCTGTGGATTTAATCACCTGAGAAGAGCAGACACATATTCWACATTAACATAGTTTCCTAAAATCAAAGAACAAAATTAAAGTTGGGTATAAACTCTTCCACTCAGCTGAAAGCAAAGATGAAACTTAGTTTTTACAGGGCACTAACCATCCAACAGCTTTTCAGTCATCTTTTGGAAAAAGCTGGCTCAGCTGGGGGCCATGATCGCACAATAATACAGTGTTCGAACTGCAGGTTTGTCCCCCCTGACTGTGCTGGTAACCTAATTCAAAAACCAGAGGAGCAAGATGATCAAAGTTCATTACACTGGACTACCCGGGGCAAAGGGACTGGGAGGTTTAYCCTACGACTGCTTCTGTTTGAAGCAGCGCCCTCTCCAGGAAAAGGAGCTTTTGGCATTCCTCACTAGCAGTAAGTTCTGTTTYATGTATGTAGTTTTAAAAAAAATTATGTGGCCTATGCAAGAAACCCCTGTGATCATTAACAACAAATACAAAGACAAACAGAGCAATCAGTCCTCCGGAAGCCAGCTGGGCAAGCAGCACTGCCACATCATCATCTTCAGCCTCTCACAGAGGCTCAGACAAGTGCCTTACATCGCACACCCTGAAAGTCTCCAGKTCTTAGCTAAATATGGCCCAAGTTCCACAGATCAGAGACCTTGCACACTTCGCATGACAGGAAACACAAGCCACAGCTTAACTGAGAGAAATACACAATTCTAGATCAGCAAAACACAGCTTTTTGTTCACGCTGGCTATCTGGCATTTCCACCACATGGATATGAAAGATTTTTGAGACCTACCTCTATATACTGCTCTAGTTTGCTGCTATTGGTTGGGATTGAATTCACCAGACAGTTCTGAATGAGGCAGTCCGATAACTCTTCCCATATCATATCACCTAGCAGTTCTGCAAGCGTAACTCTGCACTCCTTTTTATCTTCCACAGGCTGCTCAAGAGGCACATCTGAATTCAAGAGAACAAAAATGGATTTTAACGCACCTGCTTCCTGGACCAGACCAGTTCATTCAGTCCTTCCTGTCAGAACAGCATCTATCARCTGTTCCATAATCTTGTAATGGAGGTGGTGTCCTTATCCAGGCCATGTGCTGGGCCTGTGGAATCTCCCCCCCGACCAAAAGACAACTGAATGTATGTGTAAACTGAGCCTGCTTTCCCAGCATGTTTATCTCATGAAATGCTAGTAAAGCCCAGGCCAGTTTCTAGCCAATGGAAGATCCTGCATGTGACCAGCCTGACCAAGGGAACTCCCTGGACTGCATCATGACTTCCACCTTTTASATCTGTGGCATGCAAAGATCTTCAATGCAGTGACCGGTTCATAAGAAAAAACATTTACCAAAAATTAAGTCCTTGATCCCTTTGAGCCAAAATACTTTCCTCCTTCATTTTCCCAGCTCTGTGAATGCTGGGTCACCGCTAAGTCCAGTTTGACAAGGTACCAAGCTGTCCAACAGCACAGCATAGCAAGTTAACATTAAAAGCTGCTTAGACCTTACACATAATTCAATACTGCTTAACAACCAGATACTCTAGAAAGCTTCTGTTCCAATTACATGAACAAGGTACTGATCCCAGTCTAATTCCAAAAGGGAGAAACTACCTACTCAGCAGATATTTGTGGAGAACTTCAAAAATAAGCTTGATCTTGTCAAAAACCTCCATAGGAGAGGAATGATCCAAGTTAGGCTCCTCAGACTTAAAACGCAGGATGAACATATCTGACTGTTCCTCTGTGAATGGCTGAAGAGACGGGTAAGAAATCAGTGGCTTGAGGATGTATTTCAGCAACAACTGGCCTAAGAAACAAAAAAAAGATGTTTTCCCACAGCAGGAGGCAGGCAGTTCGCTCCAGTGAGGCCCAACCATGACTATTTTGGATGTAGAGTTTCTCTGCATGAAGGGGAAGAAACGCTCTCTTGATTAGCCCTATTAGGGAACAGCTAATGAGGTAAAACGCTGGGTTTGGTTTCMGTGTCGTATCAATGCTGGCTTGTACTTGACTAAGACCATTTTACTCATGTAAAACACATAYGGAGGCCTAACAAAGAGCAGCATATTTAATGTAAAGTGAAAAACAGCTTAAACAGCTGGAAGCTGAAATCCTGTACTAGTATCTGCCACACTTCCTGATTTATTTTAGCAACACCTGAGAACACTGAAGCCCAGAGGCTGCCTGAAACCAACAGTCTCGTTCTTGGTAGATGACGAGGCTGTAACTGGAAAAACTCTTTAAATATCAGAAACCACATAGCCACAGATCAGAACAGTATACTAGAGCAAACTGACAGGAAAGGATAAATAAAGGATAAATAATTTCCTATTAGTAAGAACCAGAGCATTCACCTCACGCTCAGTGGGAAACACAAGCCAAGAGAGAAAGAAGTCTTCCAGCGTACTGCTGAAGTGAACTGGATCTTGATAGAAGTCTGAACTCCCATCTTAATAGAATGGGAGTTCTATTCTGAATAGAATGGGAGTTCTAAACTCCCTTCTTAATAGAAGTCTGAACTCCCATCCACTCGAGCTACTGTAGCTATGTTTATCTGGATCCACGGTCTGTCTTACCAAAAATTTTAAGCTTGGTGTGCAGTTCTCCCAGGACAGCAAATGCCTGCAGCACAGAAGCAACAGGTGGGCCAGCAACCTCCTCCTCTTTTGATGGCACTGTGCGTAAATGCAGTTCTGAATGCATCGCTGACTCCAGGCTGCTGCTTTCTAAAGAAAAAGAGGAACCACCCCTCTGTCAGAGTGCGGTCTGAGATACAGCAGATCTGAGAAGCTACTGCATTCCTCAGATGGCAGCTAAAGCAATATTCTACCTCTCCCCATTCCCACAAAACACAGTTCCTGTGAAAGAGCGTCAGAAGAGGGTACTGAGTTCCTTGTGTTACAGTGCAGGACAATGGAATGAGAATCAGTCTCTTACAATGATCCAGAATTTTCATTTCAGTCACCTTGCAATTGAATGACATTTAGTGACAATCGCTTTCCTTCCCCTCTTCTCCCCATTTCAAGTCAAATCCAAAGGAAGAGGTTTTTTTCTCTTCCAAAGGAAAAGTTTGTGTTTCAACGAAGACAGCAAGCTACAGACTTTTGAGCAGTTCTTGCCGTTAGCTGCCTGCAACAAAAGCGGCAACCTGAAAACCTATCAGAGAAGGTAAAAGTATCCTTAAAACTAGTCTAGTRGGGAAACATGTTCAGGCTGAACAAAAATTTCAGAAAACTCTTCCAGCTACTAYGCCGAATCAGGTATTCAATAACAAGCAACCTGAAATCTTGGCCTAGCTGATTTCCTCAGGAGCAGAAGCTTTGCAAGAGAGCATCCTTTTTCTGATATTTCATGAGACTAGAAAAGTACTCAAAGGCTGGCAACTGTTTTGATCTCTGCTTCATCATTTTCTAAGAAATACCACAGATGAGGCAGATGAACCTTCAAAACTCTCTTTAAAACTTATTGACTACACCAGATTGTTTGTGGTAGCACCTAAATACTCCAGGAGTGGAGTGATATCCAAAGAACACTGCCACACTCATCACTCCCACTCATTAGGTGAGTACCTTTTGAAGGAGGAAGCTTCCATACAGCCAATTTCTGCCATTCTTCTCCTAGATGATAGAGCATGTTCTGTGTCTGCACTGTGAGCTCTGTGCCTAGCGCTTTCAGGATCTTCAGCTCAAAGCCCTTGCGGGATTCCAGCATTTTCAGGCTGCTTCGTGCCTGGTGGTAAAGATCAAACACAAAACATGGGTAACTGTTGCCCCTGCTAACAAAAAGCATCTTGTGAAATTTATTGAAAGTATATATGRACAATATTGTCATATGCTTAAGAAGTCATTATTACCTTTTCCAGTTGCTGAGCTGCCACAGCATACTTCTTTTCCAGCAATGCAGTATTGTACTCTTTAATAGCTGTATCAAACTGCGACAATCAAATAGATTCATATGTCACTGTATATCTGCTATTAGACTACACTTTTTCAAACAMCACGGCTAGAGACAGGGGAGCCGTAGACAGTTATTCAAAAGAGAAGCCCAAAATAATGCCATAGACTGAGCACCAGAGAAGATGACCACTACTTAATGATTTTAAGCCGCTCCCTCTCCTCACCTCCTGTAGCTTTTTCAGAATGCTCAGAACCAGTGTGTCTCGCTCCAACTGCTGCTTCAATTCAGTAAATTCAGCAACAGCGACATTTAGATCTCGCTGAACCTAAAATAACAAACTTTTCAGTTCATTTACAGCAAGCGAATGTTAACAGACACGTTTCCTCTTAAAAGTGACAATGATATGAGATTTAAAGTATTTCTGTTACTAGAAAAATTTGTTGAGGAGGAAAAAGGCTCCATCCATTTTACTCCTTGCTAGGAAGATCCTTATAAGCACGAGAAGCACTTATAAACTGGTTTCTCTTTTAATGCARTACAAGTTTTTTAAAGGCACTGTAAGGAAATTCAGTCTCAAGAGGCAGTCAAAAGGACTTCAGTGTTCCTTTAACACAGCCATTTAAAATGCAACAATGCTTGAACTAAGCCAAAAGTTAATTCTCAATTAACAATGCTACAGAACCCCAGATGTTGGAAAATCAATCAAAGAAGCAAAAAACAGAGAGTGGGTCTGCACTCCAGCCTGCACGAGCCGCTCACGTTCTCCTCAAAGATTTCAGTGAACGTACASAGCTAAGACTGAGGTTCCCATTCTGCCCAAAATCACTGTGGGACCAACACTCAGCCAGTCCACTGCTGTGTCACACCCTACCACAATATACAAGGCTGATCCTCCTCTCCTTTCTGAAGAAGAGACGTGTGACACACTTTTCCAACYGTACAGCAGAGAGCAAACCATGACCCATCCCTTAATGACAGTTCTTYACTTGCACCCCACTTCTGCAGCATGTGTCACCTAAAGGCATTTTTTAGGGGTGATATCATCCAGGGTTCTTAGGTAGGAGTCCTCCTCCCCCAGTCCCCTTGCAACACACCAAGGGGGGGAGGGGGCGCCTACAGGTTTGGGATGAAACTGAACGCAATCTACCACATCCCCCAAGGAAGGCCACGCTGTCACCTCGTTTTCAATCCCCGCTTTCAGCAGGTCGATGTTGCTGGACAGCCCATCCACTTGCGACACCAGGTCCTCCGCGCTCTGCATGCTGGGCAGGAACTCGTTATACTTCTTGTTAATCATGTTGCAGACTTCTCCCTAAAGAAGAGGGGTCGTTGGGACGCCGTCGCTCCCGGGTGGACCTTCACGAGCGCCCTCCCCTGTGCAGCGGTGCCCTGCCAAGGCTTGGGGCACCCCGCTCCGAGCCGGCTGCCGGGGCGGCGCAGCCGGGCTGACAGGCGCCCTTCGCCAGGCGCTTCCCCCCGCGCGGGGCGGCAGGCACAGCCGCCCGGAGACCCCAGCAAAGAGCCGCCCGGGACAGACGCTCCGGCTTCATCCCGGGGCGGAGGCAACCCGCAGCAGCGGCGGCCCTGCCACCAGCCGGGCAGCCCGGGGCCGCCGCCCCCCAGGCTCTCCCCAAAGCTCCACTTGTCCCCCGCAGCCCCCCCCGATGCGGGTGCCCAAGTCCTCCTTGTCGAGGCGGCCCGAGTGCGCCAGCACGGCCGCCACCAGCGAGCCCGCCGGCGCCGCCATGGCCCCTCTCCCGCTCCGGCAGCCGCCCGCCGCCGCGCAGCACCACGGGACGGCGCCGCCGCGGATGCCGCTACGGCGGCCGGCGTGGGACACACTTGCTCGGGGCGTCTCCCGCTCCTGCGGGGGGGTCCATGGCTGCGGGGGGCCCGTGGCTGCGGGGGGGTTCCATGGCTGCGGGGGAGCTCCATGGCTGCTGCGGGGTTCCCTGGCTGCGGGGGGACCCGAGACTGCGGGGGGACACATGGCTGCTGGCGTCCGTGGCTGCGGGGGGTCCGTGGCTGCTGGGGGAGCTCCACGGCTGCTGCGGAGCTCCGTGACTGCGGGGGGCCTCCGTGGCTGCGGGGGAGCCCGAGACTGCGGGCGACCCGTGGCTGCTTGGGGCTCCACTGTTGCTGGGGACCCACGGCTGCTGTGGGACCTGCCACTTCAGGCCTCCCCTGCCTCTCCGTGGGCGCTGGGGCTGGGGCAAGGAGGCAGGCCCAGGGCACCTCAGACATCCCCCAGCTGCTCGGGGAGGGAGGCTCCAGCCCCCGGCATCCGGTACCTGACATCTCGGGGACGCGAGGAGCTCTCTCCGCGTCCTGTCCTCTGAGCAGAGGAAAGAGCYGCCACCGCTTCGTGCCATGCGGAGGGGAAGGGCCCTGGGCACCTGGGTGCTCCTTGCCAGCCTGGCCGTGGCCAGCTGGGGTGTCCGAGGTAAGTCCCTGGGCGTCCGTCTCTGCCCGCAGGCTGCTGCGGTGCCGTGCCCCGCGGCTGAAATGGGGTCAGTGCCGCGCAGACACGTGGAGACCCCCGGCGTGGTGCACCCGAGGGACCCCACGCAAGTGGCGAGCGAGGCTGGTGCTGCACGCTGCAGCGGGTCAGCGGCGGTGCCCGTTGGGCACTCGCCATGGTCCCTGGCGACCGCCACCCGTATTGCTTACACCGCGGGCATCTCTGCGGGGGCGAGGGGGTGGCTGGGAGGCAGGCCCCCACGGCTTGCTGGGGYTTTCCATCACGGCAGCTTGACGTGAGGTCCGTAAATGTCGATGGGGAAAAGGGAGSGAATCAGTGCAACGGTTCACGAGGACGGGATCACTCTGACGACTCTGCTTGCCCTGGACCATTGCTGTGACAGTCTGGAGCCATGTGCATTACTCCGTGGCTATCTGTGGTGGCTCAAACCCGCCTTGCAATGACAGAGCATGTAAAGTTGGACTTGGCAGTACTGTGGTATTAGACCAAAGTAGCCATGGGCTTTGTGTCCAGCAGAAATATGCAATCAGGAGAGGCTGTATTCTGTACTCTGTTCCAGTACTCAGCAAATGAGACAGGGAATTTACTCTCTATTTGCAGACTCTGAAGGTGATGCCTTTGGGCCAAGGAAGCAATTCTGTGTGGTTTTTTGCATGCTTTTCACTAAAAATGTTTTTTACTATTGGGTAAAAACCCAAATGGGTTTTTGCCTCCCCATGTGGGCTCAGCTCCTGTCCCTGCTGGTGGAAACATTTCACTTTCTGTTGAAATGTCTCTCACTGCAGTTGCACTTCAATACCAATGCAATCTGTGTGCTGGATGCGGGTCACTCGCAGCCTGTATGGAGTCCAGGTAGATGCCCAATTCCAGTTAGTTTTCACTCTTAAGGGAATTTGGATCTCTAAACTACCCAGAGCTGCGTTAATGTAACCACCAGTTGAACACTGGACTACTTTTCTGCTGGGTAGTCTGCTTTTTCCAGAGTTTTTTTTGCAGTGTCCTTTCCGCTGCTCAGGGGACAGTCTAATGTGATACTCTCTACACTAGCCATCTCCATGAATGMGATCTCTGAGCTCTGCACCACTGTGAGGTTTGAGAACTCAGCTTTGAAGCTCTCTGCTCTCCTTTTTTTTTACAGGACAGAAAGTAATCGTGAAAGAAGCTAGCGGGAAGGTGTTCCTGCAATGTGGAACAGGCAGCCAAAGTCGAGTCACATGGCTGAAAGATGGGAATAGGATAGAAAACGTAACACAGCTGGACTTGGGTTCAGTTTACGATGATCCCAGAGGCTTCTATACATGTGAAATAGGAAGCGTAAAGGCAAGCCTACAGGTGCACTATCGAAGTAAGTCTTGCAAACCTGGTTTCTAGAGCCAGAACTGCTTGGAGTTTTCAGCCAAGCAAATTTTTGAGGGAACTCCTGATTTCCCAGAGTTTGAGGGTGGTTCCTCCAGTTTGCGGAAATCCTGACAGTTCCTGTGCTAGGTTGCCTTTGGGAACAGCCAAGCTGCACGTTCCCCTGCGTGCTGTGTCCCCGTGAGAGCTCTACAGCCTCATTTAGTGCCATAACATGGCATTCATACCACCTCATTGCTAGCCGCTCGCTGGCCCAGCTGTGCCCTGCCCTGAGTGCTGGGGRCATGTGGCAGCTTGCGCCACTGTCTTGGGTCATGCAGCAAGCCAAACTTCATCCCTGGTCTCTCACCSTGGGACTGGAGCCGGCCGGGACTGGCAGAGCTGGCTGAGCGCTTTGGGCTCAAACTGACCATGGYGGGCAGGGCGAAGGCGGCCAAGGGGCAGGGTCCTGGTCATGGCCCTGCTTTCAGTGTTTGTGTCATTTTGGGCTTCCAGTGTGCCAGAACTGCATCGAAGTGGACGTTCCCACCATCTCGGGGATCGTGGTCGCAGATGTTGTCGCCACCGTCTTCCTGGCAGTTGCTGTGTATTGCATCACTGGCCAGGACAAGGGACGCATGTCACGAGGTGAGGGGAGAGCCCCGCTGGCTGCCCGCGGGTGGGGATGGGAAGTGCCTGGGCATCTTTAGGAGGTGTGTGGTACCTAGGGGCTTTCCATCGCTGCCCACAGAGCCCAGTCACTGCAAGCTGCAGGCAGCAGCCRGCACACAGTGTGTCTAGGGTAGGGCTCCATGTGAGCACTCTGTGTACCCTTCCTGCCCCTAGCTCAGCTTCCCAAGAGAAGGCATCAAATGCACAAGATTCACTAAAACTTCATCCCAGGGACAGCAGCTGGTGGCACAGGAACATCTGAGGTCTTGCAGTGGCTTTCCACCGAGCCTCCCAGAGGAAGTAAAAGCACAGGGCTGAAAGCAGAAGACTGCTTGGGTTGGTTTGCAAATGTTCACCACACTGCCCATGAGTCCTTTGATCCTTGACCACTTACTTTCTTCATTTAGCTTCTGACAGGCAGAACCTGATCGCCAACGAGCAGCTCTACCAGGTGAGCGTGGGTGCGCAAGTGTGTGTGTGCGCGTGCGCGTGGGCTTCAGCACTTCTGCGTGACGTGGGGCTGCGTGGTGGGACCGGCACGGCCATGACAGCACAGCTGCTGGGGGATACTCGATGCCACGAGGCACTTAGCCTCATTGGAGGTGGCTCTCTGCTGGGGCATTTGCAGCTGCCTCCCTCTGAGTGACCCAGGGGATGGGGCAAGGTCGGCTACCCCCGCCTCTTACTCTCTAGGGTTGTTAAGCTCTGTGTGCGGGGAGGGAAAGCTTGCCAAAAGCTTAGCAAAGGGAGGGCTGGGCCAGCTTCCCCTGTACCCTCCCTCCCAGGGCTGGACAGACACAGTAGTAGCTCATCTCACCTTTTTTTCCTTCTAGCCCCTTGGCGAGCGGGAGGATGGACAGTACAGCCGGCTGGCACCTGCCAAGGCCCGCAAGTGAAGYGGGAAGACGCTGGGGCCTGTGACTCCTTCACACTGGGAGTGATATTACAGCAAAGCCACCGCCAGCACCCAAGAGCACCGGTACCCTGCCTTGGCACTGCCTTTGTAAGCTCACTGCTGGCAGAAGACAGTGCGACTTTTTGCCTGGAGAGCCTTCCGGCTCCTTGCTAGGATGGGCTGCTCATAGCACTCTGCTCTTTCCATGACCTTTTGCACTTCTGTATTCCTCTCATTAAAGATGAGCCTATCCCATAGCCTCCCTGCTCCATTGGTTGTGTTGAGGCCTGGGGAGCCATGCAGTCGCTGCGTAAGGTGAGCACCAGATCCAGTCTGCCTGGATCCCTGCAGAGCCGTAAGGCTCCTACCTGTCCCGGTAGGACACTGCTCTGCCAGTGCAGGCAGGTGCCCATGGCTGTGCCACCTCTCTGTGCCAGGATCTAAATGACRTCCGGGTCCATTGCTGAAGCTGAGGATGGGGGACCTTGTGAAGGGAGAGGGTTGCCACCCCTGAGAGTAGCAGAGGCTTTGTCTCGTTCAACTCCCCTTCCAGAATGGGGAGCAGGGACACCAGGAGCGCAGCGACACTGCAGGATCTGTGTCACCCCTGCAAAGTGCCTGCATGCCTCAGTCCCCTGGACAGAGCTGGGGGGCTGGCAGGAGGGAGGACAGGAGCAYGTTACCTCTGCACGTACAGGGTTTGGCATCTAATCGCAGTCTCCAAACCGCAGGGGTTTGCCAGGTCCCTGGCATGCAGCCAGCCCGCAAGTTGCCTGAGTGCTTACGGGAGTGAAGCACGAGCAAACAAGCTGTGCTGGCTCCCCAGCTCACGGGGGCTGGGCCCAAAGAGGAAATGGAAACAGCAGAGGGGATGAAAACTGCAGCAGAGACCATGCAAAACACGGGGCAGCAGAGCTGGCCAGGCAGCGAAGGCCAGAGGCAGTCCACTTCCCCTGCACCTCTGATGTTCTTGGGAGGCTCTCCCACCCTSCTCTGCCTCTGCAGCCCACCGGAGAGTGACTCACCTTTGTGACCAGGCCAGGATCTTTTGTGGGGCATTCGGCAACCCCTCTTTCAGGCTCACTAGCCATCCCAGTGTGCTGAGTACGGGATGCAGACGAGCAAACTTTCAGAGCCTTTCCCAGCTCAACCACCTTTCCAGACACTGAGCAGCACTGGGTCCCCCCGCTTCATCCCAGCTCCTCCTGGCAAGGTCCCCGCTTCCCAGCTCTGAGCACAAAGACCTAATGTGGTCTGACTATGGCCAAATTGGGAGGCAGGTAACAGACAGGATCTTCTAGCAGTTAGAAACCTCAGAAACCTGATCACCCTCCAAGTGCCAGTTGCACGCACCTGTAGGTTGTGTTTTCCTGCTTTTCTAAGAATCTGGGTGACGGGCTTTAGAGAGCACCAGGCTGTGAATTGCCTGTGACTCAGTGGTATAAGGTAAGCACCAAAAGAGTTAACACTCAATAAAAACTGGCTACAAATCTGTGACACGTCTGACACAGCAAAGGACACATAGGCTGTACAAAGCTGTGGGTGCACCCCACGTGCCCTTCCAGGAATCGTGTGTGATCAGCCTTGTGGATAGTGAACAAGAAAAGGACCTGTTTTTCTATGGTGTCGGCTCTACGCAACAGCATGTTGCTCTTCACAGGAGCAGAATAATGTCTTAGTGTTTTTTCCGCTCTAACCTGCTCCAGTGAAGGGTGAACCTGATATGGCCATTGCAGGTCGAATATGGCAATACGTGCCTTTGGTCTGCAAAGCCATCTGGGTAGGACCTTATAATAAAAGGGACCAGCAGACTGCCTAGTTCATAGCGCTTTCATCGCCATCAGATCTCAAAGCAATGAGCAAAGGTGGCTAACCACACCCGAAGAGCAGGAGAAACCCAGAGCAGAGTGGGTGGGTATGCTCTCCACAAATCAAAGACACAGCAGGGGCAACATTTACAACTCTGCTATTTGCGAGAGGCCCCTCAGCACCTCACTCTTGGGAGGACAAAGAAATATTTCTATACTGCAGCTAAGCACAGAGGCAGAGAGATGTTGTCACTGGATGGGCGCTGATCCCACTGAGATAAGGAGAGCGTGGGATGGCACTGGTTGGAGCAAACACTAGGCAAACATGCAGCCCCCTAAGTGGTGGCAGAAGCACCGGGGTGTAGCTTGAAGCAAAATTCAGACCTTTGTCCTGGTTCCGCCGGGACAGTTAACTCTCTTCCCTGTAGCTGGAGGGGGTGCTGTGTTTTGGCTTTGGTAGTGAAAGGAACGTTGATGGCCCATTGACGCTTTGGTTGTTGCTGGGTGGTGCTTGCACCGAGGACTTTTCAGCCTCCCATGCTCTGCCGGGTGCAGGGGAAGCTGGGGGGGAGCATAGCCGGGGCAGTTGACCCAGCTGGCCAATGGGGTATTCTATACCGTGTGACATCATGCTCAGCATAAAAACTGGGGGGCTCTGGGGATTGGGTGCATGGTTCCTTCGGAACACGTGGGGGTGAGCAGTTGCATTGTGCATCACCTGTTTTGTATATTCTGTTATTGTTGTTGTTATCATTGTTGTTATCACTCTCCTACTTTGTTTTATTTCCATTATTAAACTGGTTTTATCTCAACCCGTGAGTTTTCCTTCGTGTGCCCTCCTGATTCTCTCCCCCATCCTACTGGAGCAGGGGGGGTGAGCGAGCAGCTGCGTGGTGTTTAGTTGCTGGCTGGGGTTAAACCATGACAACCTTGTACACCCAGAGGGTCCGAGCTTCTCACAGCCCATTCGTGGCAAGGGGATGTATGGCTGGGCTGAGCAAGCGTCCCTGGAGCAGTGATGTTTTGCAGAAGCTGAAAGCATGGTCCAGAGTGGTTTTAGAGCTGCCGGGGGTTACTGCTCTTTGTATCTTGCGATCTCCCTCCTAGATGTTTAGCACCTTGTATGGTAAACCCAGCTGTGCTGCCTTTAAAACCACATCCTGCAGGGTAAGCACAGCAATCTGAAGCATGAAACTTGCTGGGTGTTCATCTCCCCATGCTGAACCTCAAGGGTTGAACCACCCCCAGCCCCCATCACTGCTGCTGTTTCCTTTCTTCGGAGCTGTTGCTCTGCAGAGCAACAGAAATGTGGCTTGCTCAGCCAGTGTTAGACCGGAAACGTTTCCAGGCATCGCAGCATCTCTTGGGCCCTTTTCTTTACGTTGCTGCTGCTTTGGAAACCACAGCTTTTAAAATCAGGCAGATTTAAAATCTGTATGTTGAGTGCATGGGACCTCAGCTATTTCACTTGCCCCCAGCCAGCAGCCCCAGACCCACTCCCCAGCTCCGCTTGACCCCTGCCCTGCTCTCAGGCCCCGCTCTCCTAGGCACGGCAGTGCATCTCTGTACGTGTAGTTGCCGCCCGCCATCCTGGCACAGTCTGCTCCCAAATCCCTTGTAGGCTGCTGCAAGGTGAGTCAACACAGACCCAGAGAAGCTCTCACTGTCTTGGACTACTCCTGACCTGGGAACTCCCCTTCACATAAACTTCTTCTTTAACAGAGACAAAAACACAGGGGAAATMTTTTCCAATGCATATCTGGGGGTGCTGTCTCCTGTTTTATTAATATATTACAGTTTTTAAATGTGTATAAAAAAGTTAAAATGGATCTTTACCAACGGCAAAGAAGCCTGCCATYTTTCTAACAGAACCCAGGTGGAACTCAAGTTACAGAGATGAAATGGGGAGAAAAAGGGCAGTAGGAAAGGACAGATCACTAGAATCTCGAAGAGCAATAGCTCTGGAAAATGAAACTTGGCCAGCAAATGTACTTGTACACCCCTTAGGGTACAACACACTCAAAGAAATGTGTTTATCCCAGACTACACTGTAGAATACCAGCACAAATGGAGTCCATGAAGTCTCTGGGATAAGAAGGACAGCCTAGCAAAAGGGTTTGATGCTCTCTTGGATTTTGTAGGTCTTGGGCTTTAGCTCTGTGGCCCCGATGCCTTCATTTCAATTCCAGCTGTTTCAGAGCAGAGTGCTAGTCCTGAGGCTGAGCCAAAGGGTCTCAGTTCCAATCRGGGAAACGTGAAAATCCCTGTTGTGCTGTCTCAGTCAGACTGCAAAGCCAATACTCATTGCTAAGTGGGGGTTCAAATACCTGAAATATCTAAAAGCCCCACTATTTAATAGTAACAAAGATCTAACACTCAGCCAAGCACCTAAATTTCCTAATAGGAGGCTTTCAGATRGCTGGGGAAGGCTCCAAATCCCCATGTGACTCTATGAGGATGTTCTGCTGAAGGTCTGAAACATAAAGGTCTCCAGATGCAAAGTGGTACTCAGCCCCACTCATTTCCTACAGAAGAAGGGCTGGGGGATGGACAGGYTGGTCTGCATGTACTGGTAGAAGTGCTTCTCATTTTTTTAAAGGAAAAGTGTTCTTTTTGACWGAAATATTTTCATTCAAAGCAGTGGTTTTCCTATGAAAATGTGCCATTTTGTTTTTAATATACTGACTGCCTCTGTTCCTTTTGTTACAATACTGGGCAGCAAAACTAAGATAGGCTATGAACATGAGGGCAGGACAAGGTCAGAGGCCAGTCACTCTGAGGAGGACCCACTCTTTGCCCACTAGCTACCCAGGGAGGCATGGGGAGCAAGTGGAGGCACTCAGGGCAGAAATTAAATGGGAGGGAAAACCAGAGCATGCAACTGGAGCAGAGAGAGAGAGAAGTGTGAGGGAAAAGGAGGCCAGGAACCATGAGAGAGGCTGCAGTCCTTTAATGAGAAGGAAAACTTCTCTTGCCAATGTGCTCATTTGATTCTTTTCCCTAATGTCATACCGAAGGCCAAGGGAAGAACACATCAGGGTGGGACAGCGGAGGGCAGCAGGGTGCCTGTCCTGTGTAGCCTCCTGGCTTACCCCAAAATGCCGGGGCCTCAGCAGGCCTGCACAGAACCCATACCRAGCCGGGAAGAAGCGCTTAGCCCCTCTGCCACTGTTTTCCAGCCTGTCATCTGTGGGAATTTCAGAAGCCCCTGGATTCCAGGCCTGCATACACTTCCCGCTGGCCTTTCCGGATGGGCTGTGGGAACAGCRGAGATGTTAGTTTGGGAATCCTTATTAACACACCCTCAAACAACACCAGGATCTTGGTCCACACAATACGTGGAGAAAACTACAAAGAGAGAGCAGGTGTAGTGCCGCTCTGGTAGCATGCACAAGAAGCTGCAGTTCTGCTCCCGACYCCCCGTGTCAGCACCAGGAGAAGGGGCTCCACCCTCACCACCTTTTTCTTCCGCTCCYGGGAAAGCTTGGAGGTGCTTCTTCAAAGGAGCAAAAAGGATAGCTGCTACAGATTCCCAGCTCTAGCTATCCCTCCCCAGCCAGCAAAGAGAGATGGAAAAAATGCAGGTTCTCCATACCTCATAGTCTGGGTTTGGAACAGGGGGAGGACGCTGCATCTTCTGACCTGCAACAGAGGCAAAGAGAGGTCATCCTTGGTGATGATTCATGTAACACAGCACGAGGGCCTTTCATGGAGATGATCCCAGGGTAATGCATACCATGGGTCAACTCGCATGGCTTTATTATGAGCTTAGAGCTTTTAAAGACCCAACTGCTTCAGGCAGAAGGCCTTATGATCATTGAGGAAGAAATCAGCTTTCTTTTAGAAAGGGTAAATTTCTAGCTTTCCTGGTTGTGAAGAAATACTTGAAAACAAGAAGGCCCCATAAGCACAGGCCCAGGCTACAGCTCCACAATATGGATACCAGATCTATACTCCCTCTTCCTCAGCAAGCTGCACAGGCATGAGCACATGATCACATTTCCGTTGAACCCAGCACACAACACGCACAGTTAGCACACAACAGGGAATTTAGACCTGCTGAAGGATTTATATCAGCTTTGTGGAGGCTAGGGGAAAAGTCGCAATGCCTGGTCTGCACAAAGCCTGGCTGGTGAGCTCCCATGGTACTAGTCTGACAGGCAGTCTCCTGGTACAAATGTCACCATCAACACTTCTTGAACAAATCTGAACCAGTATCATGAGGTCACCACCCTGCATCACTTCCCCCACTGCTGGACCCGCTGGGTCACCAAACCATGGCCTCAGAAGCCAGAAATTCAAGTTTATAGTTTTAATAACACCACGATTTCTAATCACACGTTCTGTGTGCGGGCCTGGTTCTTGGTCTTTGATAGCCTGAGACAGCAGCTGAGTGGACCAGGGCCAGGCTGGGTTTGCGGCTACACTTGCAAGCTGAGCATCCGCCCTACGGTGCTTGCTTCAGCACAGACTCAACGCTGCTGCACAACAGCCTGTGAAACGGTTTCCTATGGGCAGGAAGCCTTTGACACAACAGGGCAGCCGCACCTATCCCATACAAGAAGGCAGCCTAGAGCAACAGATGTGGCAAGCAGGAGCATTGTTTGGCGAAGTCTTGGAGGCTCGAGGGGGAACAGAGGAGGCTCTGTCACTCGGCAGGGGCAAGTGCTTAATTTAGTACTTAGCAGACATCATGGAGAGGAGAGACACCTGAAATGGCTCTTACCTCGTGGCCGACTGCCAGCACCAGTGCTTGCTCTCCCCTTCCTGTCTTTGCTGAAGTAATAGACCAGAATCAGCACCCCAAAGGTGATGAGAAGATCCGCAGCGATGATCCCYGTCACTGCCAAGGTATCCAGCTCCTCACAGTTTGTGCACACTGTCAGGAGGAGAGATGAAGGTGCTCAGATACGGGCACCCTTCCTTTCCAGCAAGGAAAGTCCAGGCCTCACTCATCTGCTTAGTGCTAGCAGAAAAGATACAGTTCTGGGTGGGAAGGAGAAAAGAGCAAACAGAAGGGAAGGGGGACAGCACAGGCCATTCTATCCGCCCCGCCATTTCCGTCTGCAGACAGACATAGACCGGGGGCTGGTGTGTGCAACCTCCTTTGCTACCCTCTGCTGTTTGCATGGCCTGAGCCTGGAGGGTGCAAAACATCTCCTAGATCATTGCCCACCTCTGCCTATGCTGGACTCTTAAGTCCTGAATGCAGAGCAGCTGCCCAGATTTCAAATGGCTCAGAGGCTTAAATCACTCTGTCAGGGTGGAGGTAAACTCCCCCTGCTTGATGGGTCACAGAAACCAGGCTGTGTGCTCCAGATGGGAGGTTTCCACTCTGCAAGATAAGAAATGCCTCTGGCCTTTGTGGCAGACATTACTCTTGCCTTGTAGCATGGCAGAAACTATAAAAAAAGATCGCGCGCTGTATATGTGGGAACCATTGACATGCAACCAGCCTGAGGACAGTGGAAGGCAGAGAGAGCAGGGAGATTCTTTTTGCCAAAAATGTGCTCTTGGATTCTTTTGCTGCCCACAGAGAGTGGGAAGGGCCTCAGCAGAATCACATTCACCCAGCCCAGCAGCACTGAAAATCAGGTCTCAGCTCCTAATATCTGTCACTGAAACGTGTAGACTTTATATTTAGCCCATAGACTGAGTGATTTTTCACTCACCTCTGGCATTCAGGTACATTTCATACTTCTTACCACCTGACGAACAACTCACGTTGGCAGGAGAGCTGTCATGATTCTCTATAACATACTTCCTCTCATTGCTTTCTGCTTTTGTCCCAGGTAACTCCCAGGCTATGATGCCTTCAGTCAAGGGACATGTGATTGTCACCGTGGTTCCGGAAATCTCCACCAGGAATTCTTTATTGGAAGATGGGCCAACGAGAAGGGAAATCAGCATTATAAATGGCTTCTGAGCAGGCTTCCCTGCCCACCCTTGATCCCACCATGACAGTTTGCTCTGCAAAATCTTTGATTTCATGGTGTAACGTAAATTCCCTGTGTACGTGTCTTCTGCATGCATGTTTTCCTTTAGTTTTTTACGCTGATTATTTGCAACACTAAGCAGTATCAAAATACCATCACAGAGTGTTCAACTTTATGTCAGAGAGCCTGGCCACCTGCCATTCATCGTTCTCTTTATCCATATGCTTGCTGGTCTCTGCAAATGGCCAACCCTGCTTGGAGACCACTAACAGTAATCAGGGGCAACTCATTATAACTGATTTTTCTGATCGGTGATGACAGTAGCGACTAACAGGAATTTTTTTCTTCCTAAAATACTGCTTGWACTCAAATATCTCTATCTGCCTTTTAGTCCTCACCTGTGAGGTATCTGCAGTCTTTATATCATGCTAAATAGTTATATCATGCTGGTAAAATACACTTACCCTCCTGTGCTTCGGTATCATCTGCAAAGGAGAAAATAGTAAGTGTTAACAAATCAGCCCGCTATTACCTTACTGCTTGCTGCTGTTGGAAAATGCCCAACCCTGCTTGGGGATCACTAGCAATAATTAGGGACAATTCATGACAGCCAATTTTTCAAATCAGTGAGATCAGTAATAATTAATGAACAGGGAATTTTTCCTATCCTACAATATTTGCAAAATTCAAATATTTCTATTTGACTTTTAGTCCTCAGTTGTGAGGCATAGTTGGTCTTTTTATCATACTAAATAGTTAAGAATGCTGGTAAAATACACTTACCCTGCTGAGCTGTGGTGCCAACTACAAAAGAAAGAATAATAAATGTTAAATAATTTAGCTACTGATATCATACACCTTTCCTACTTCAAGGATATCCTTTCTGAACTCAGCTGCTTGAAAGAGATGTTTATACTGCTATATTTGTGCTAAAGGCGTTAGAAGCATTCTGTTAGCTGAGACAGGATGTTGTTTCGAAAAGAATTCTTTTCCTTTGGAAGCCATTTTTAACACGGACTAACGCAGGATGGAAATTTGAATAACTTTCTGATCCAGTTTAGAAAAAGGGTTATTGCAAGCTGTACACCTAACAATTTTGTTTTTTTATCATGGACCAAAGACTGCTGGAAAATCACGCCTGGTTTCTGCAGTAAGAATCACTGTCCTCTGCAAGAGCATACTCACTGGAGGATTGGACCCTGACGCTTGATTTAATGCTGTAAAGCAGTTTATTTATGTGATTTTTCTCTCTTGGTGGGAAACAAGTAGCTCCACTGAAGTCTCTGGAGCTGGCGTATTATAGAAACAGTTTTTAGGAGGTCTGAATGAGACTTGTGATTTGCTTTAAAGACATTTGTCAATAGAAAATAACATAAGTAAATAAAGGAAAGACCTGTATTCATGTGTTCAGTGCTGTTGTCTCATCCCAGGTAATGCTTGCTTTACAATAGGAGTTACTTGTAACAAAATTGTAGATTTGAAATTCCACAGGCATAGGACTTGRCTGGAGAGAAGGCGGTCTGATGCTTTTTTCTTTATATAAGATGAATTTAATTTTGAAAAAAGAACAGGCCATTGCTAAACCGAATGTTTTCAACCGTCTCAAAGAATAGCAGTTGGTATTTGCAGCACATTGGCGGAGTAGCTGTAGTCTTATTGTAGTATCTTTTAATTATCTTTCAAACTTATCTCGCATAGTTACCACCTTCTTATGGTCTTTACAGATACTCTGCACTTCATCCTAAACCAGCTTTCTAAATGCCGGTTAGTTCAAACTGGWAACACGGAAGTTGCTACCACTCCCTTGATAACACTGTGAATCTGAACTGAAGTTATTTACCCATGATCACAAAATGGTTTAAGARAAGTGCATGAATAAAGCGTAAAAATAAAATTAAAAACACTGAACCTTATAGTTCACACTGCTGCAAAAAGCAGTGCATCTAGCTCCCTGTTGCATGAAGTTTGGAGACCACGTGTCTTAGTGAATCAGCTTGTAATTGCAAAAATTCACTAGGGACCTTAGGTTCTTTTCTCTAGCCTGAGAGGACTGGATTCCCGTTTCTCTGTCCCTGCAACTGCACTCTGAGAGGAACGCTCACTCTGGAGAGCAGCAGCTCCATAGGCACTGTACATGCCAGTTGCAGAAGATGTGGCTGCAGGTACTTTGCAAAACCAGTCGCACGCCCCTGTGCTTTCTCCTCTGCAGCCCCTGGGCAGCCACCCTTCTGGTCCCCGTGGGCTTCTGGCCGGCTGTACTCACCCACACACAGCAGGAGTCCCAGGAGAGGCAAGGGCCACTCCAACCTCATCCTTGTGTTCCTCCTTCTCTTGCTCTTCTCTACCGCATCAGATTGGCATCACTGAAGCTGGCTGTGAAGGAAGAAAGAACACATTGGCTTTTCAAGTTCTCGCTTACAAGAAAGAGGCCCAAGATTTTTTCCCAGAATTGTGTACAGCAACGAACTGAGCTGTGCTGGGGAGACTCACTGTTTCCAGTGAAACCTGCAAGCAGCCAAGAAAGACACGGAACACGTATGATAAAATAAGCCCATGGCAGGAAGTGTGGAGGCTCAAAAAGCCTTAACGGAACGTCATTGACAGCAAGGGGTGGCTGCTCTGCACCAGCCCAGTTCAAGTCTCAGGAGACCTGTCATAACTGCCCTAGGAGCAGCAGGAGAGGTAAACGAGCCTGGATTAGATTTGCCGTCAGGACCTTCCTAACAACTTTTCAAAGAGAGTGTTTCTGAAGTTCAAACTACTGCAAGCAATTTAACACAGGAGGGACTGAACAAAGGAACCAGAAACATTACAAGAAACTCGGCACCTTGAGACACCGTATGGCCAGCAGAAATGAGCTTGTAAGTGCCAGGCTGTAAAACCCGAGGGTTTTATTCACTGATGATGGAGTCTGGACTCTACTTTTGTAATTTTGCTCTAGCGCAACCCATTTATTCCTGCTGCCTCTTCAAGAGTGGCATTTGCCAGCTCCTCGTCCAGACTGTCCGCTGCACACACACTGACAATGAGGAGTGCAGCGAAAGCAGTAGCTAAGCACAGCAACCTCTGCTGCAAGCCTCTGACCTGAAGCTAATGCTCTGCTCCCAACAGATGCTGGCCATGTTCTCCCATTAGGAGGGAACTTGCTTAACTGTGTTGCAGTTTCCCTTCGGTTTCAATAGGAGACTGCAAAAGCAATTCTACATTTTCATGCAGCATTTGTACTCGTGTTATGAATTGCACCTACAATAAAATCAGCTTTATTTCTTTAAATCACGTTTATGTCTGTCTACTTACCAGTCTAGCAGCCCTCACCAAGGTAAATGCTAGGGGGAAGGCTAAGGCTGTTTGGAGAAAGCCTCTGTCTCACAGGCTGCCRAAAGCAGAAGGGAACACGGTGTAGCAAACCCATCCGAAAGCCTGAGACATCCCTCCATGCGCAGCCGGGAGGAGCCCAGACCCTGTGCTCAGACACCCCTGCCACTGGCCCACCTGGAGGCTTTGCACCGTCGCTTTGAAAGGCTCCCAACGCACCGGCTCCGCGGGGTCAGCTGCGGCGGGTAGCAGTGGCCTGGCTCCACTAGAGGGGGCTCCTACCCCTGCCAGCGTGCCCTGCCCTCGCACCGCCCCGCTCCCGCCCGCCGCGGCAGGGGACCTGCTCCCTCSGGGGCAGGCAAAGGCCTCCGCACCKCCGCGGGACCGCGGCGGGGGTCCTTCCAAGCTTTGCTGCCAGCAGGGATGCTGGCATAGGCGAAGCGGGAACACACTGTCTTTCCACGCTTGCTTTCTCTGCTTGAAGCCTACGGAGGTGGCGGAGCTGCTCGTGTGGTTGTGAGGATAGATTTGAGGGCACGTGTCCAAAGCAGACATGGCAAAGCCGGCCAAGGCTCCCGCTCCCCCCTTCCGCAAGGGCTGCATTGCCGCACCTGCCACGCACATCCCGAGGGACTCCTTCCCAGGTGCCTGGAAGGATGGAACTGGCTTCTGGCTCCTTCCCAAGAGCTCACCAGTTAATGACATGGCTAATGACAATGTTGTGGGCTCTTATTTCATTTATTGAGGGGCTCTCTTTAGCTGTCAGATCTTTCTTTTACTTATTTCTGTTTCAAAATGAAAAATGAGAGAATTTATGTTACCTGTAAGGGTGCCAGGGACATGGTCTTCTCTTAACAGCTGGAGTCAGCACGTTTTGAAACAAGGTGTTGAAGGTTAGTAAAAGTCTGCAAGTAAAGCGCAGAACAGGCCCTCTTCCCAGTCCTGCGCATTACACAAATGCGGTCTTAAGTGAGAGCCAGTAGTGTTGCTGGGGCAGTTACAGCAAGAAACACGCTTGTCCTACTGGACTGACTCTGCCTGAGGATAGGAAGTTGCTGCTGTGCAGAAAGACAATCTTAGGAGGTGGCAGCAAATTGACTGCTGAGCACTGCTTTACAGATACTTGAAACAAAATCTGAAAAGGCAACAGTATCTGCTGTTTGCAAAACAAACAAACAAACCAACCCAGCCTAATAAATATTTATGGTGGCAATGAAAGAAATGGAGATGGTGTTTTGGAATAGTAACTGAGTGGAAATCTGGGGAGATGCAGTGATGAAGGATTAACATAGGGCCAAATTATTCCCATGAAAATAGAGATATCTGGTATCTCAGAGCTATTAGCAGAGGCATGTCAGCAGACACAAGATTCTCTGCACTGTTCTGTGGATAATCCATGAGACTGATGGCCTCAGCGCTTTTTTACATTGCCAAATTTGTAACTTGAAGTTTAAGAGTTAAAAATAAATTCAGTATTCTCCTCAGAAATTGCCACAAGGATGTTAGAACAGCAAATGGGAGATGTCCACATGGTTGCCCATTAGCAGGAAGTCTGAGAGCCCTGCTGCTGTGCTCTTTCCACCAAAACCTTGTTCTGGCCAGCTCTGACATCCTCTCAGCGTGTCCCAGGTAGTCGAAAACATCCCAATCAGAACCCACACTGCTGCACAGCAAGAATGCCCTCACTCTGCTCCTTAGCTCCGAGCTGAAGGGAGCCCTTCGAAACACCCAGAGGGTAGGGCACCCTCCCCATCCCTGCCTTGGCACTACTGCAAGGAAAATTAGCATCAGTCACAACGAAAGCTCGTAACCTGGGATGACTTCATGGAACTAGGCCACAGAGCAGACACAAACACAGTCACAGCCAGCAGCAGGTTCTGCTGTTAAAGTGATTTATGGTCTTCGAATGCAAACATCCCTATTTTGCCAACGCACATGCACAACTCAGTTTCATGCTCTCACAACTGCCACGCGCCACCAGGAAAACATTTTGTGTCACACTGAGTTTCTCTAGTACCTTGCGCTGCTTGTTAAGCACAGTGGGGCTTCCCCAGCTGTGCCTGGACTACCACCGGGCCGGACTGCTTTCCAATGAAATTGTCTTTTGACTTTTCCAAGAACTTTACAAGCACCAGTTAATGCAGTCKCCCAGTTTTTATGCGGGATGGCTGCAACCAACTAACGTTATAATGATCACTTCATTTTACTGTAGGTATCTGTGTTTCAGTAGGACGTTTCCATCCTCTGGATGTGTGCCCACACTGCTCCCATGGACTGTATGTTTTGGCTTGCTTTTTTTGGATTGTTTGCAGGTTTTTGCCAAACAAATGGCCCTCGTTCCTTCAGGCTATCTATAAACACCTTCAGGCAAATTTTCTTTTAGGAGCAAAATTACCTCCCACAAGAGGGGAGTGGTTTCAGGTGGAAGCTGGGAGGAGGGATGATTGCAACACAAAAGAGCAAAGGAATATGGGAGGCAGAAGAAATTAATCTTACCTTGAAAATCTCCCTGTTCTACACACAGAAGTGAGCTGTGCTGGCCGCACCTTGCCTTTCAGTGCAAGGGCAGGGAGTGCTCTCTGACTCAAGCTGGAAGGAGGACTCACGTTGCCTTGCAGGCCAAGCGGAGAGAAAGGAATTTGCTCTACTGTGCTGGGAAGGCTTTGAGAAACTCATCTTTCATCCGGTTATCTAGAACCTGAAACGAATTTCTCTTTCCGGCACTGCCCAACCCGTGGAGTACGGATTTGTCTTCCCGATGGATGGCCCCAGCTGGCTGGGTACTGTGCTCTTCCTTGGGGTACAGCTCCAAGGTAAGGAAACCTGGTAYTGTCTGGCCTCAGTTGCCATCTTGACTTTCCTCTTCTGATCCCTTAATTATCGTCCTCATTGAGGCAGCAACTTTACAGGAGTCTCAGATACTTGTTGTGGACGATTGCTGCGATTCTTTCGGTCCGGGGTTCACTGCAAGTGACACGAAGTGATTGAGTTTCTTCGACAAACAGGTTTAGCTGTGTTCAAGCGGAAGAACACTGATCTCATTCTGAGCTCTGGTTACACATCTTTTCCTCTCCTGCCAGGAATCTGGACTTTACTCCTAGCTGGTTTTTTTTCACTATCTTTGTTACTAGACAATCACAGATTGTTAAGCAGCACTGGGTTTAGATCCTTTACACAGCAACGATTCCAGACCGACAGTAAACTTSCTTGAATTTTCGGTGGTTTATATCAATATAGCTGGAATCTAAGAACACCATGTCCTCCTTTCCCAAAAGCACACGGATACGCTCGGTAACGTGTTTTGAAAAGTATTTTACATTTATTTCCCACAGTTGTTATTTTAAAGGAGTTTAAAATGAAGAGATTTGACACCGAATCATTGGATGAGAAACATGATCTCTGCCAATGAAGTTTTTCAAATGTGAACACCTTCAATGTTTTGGCATTTCAAATATTTTCTCCTTTGAGAAAAGAAATTACTTGGCAAGGAAGTCTTTGGTTATAAATTATTTTCGAATACAGGAAACGTATTGATTGTCTTTGTTATGAAGCAGTATTTTACAACCCCAGACAAGCTTTTTTTTGCTTGAATAACACTGGGCTGAGTTAATTAATCTCCCTAAAGTGACAGGAAATTATTAATATTTTCTTTTTCTGCTGGGTTAGTTTGACCAGTGAGGAAAAGGAAACTAATGGGAGCACATGATCAGGAACAGGGAGGACTGTCCTTTTTGGCAGCAGCAAGTTTTTCAGCTCAGCACTGCTGTTTTGTGGAAACTAACCCACTAACTCAGAGAGCTAAAGCGGTCAGGCAAGCAACACAGCGATTGTGGGGGAAAAAGCGAGAACTTGCAGCACCACCGTTTTGGTAGCACCAATCTTCCAGAGCAATTGARCTCTGTCTGGAATGGCAGGGCAAGCCAGAGGACAACCAGGGCTCAGGTGTGAGAGGCTTCTTCACCAGCAGCCCTTTGGTTTTCCTATTTTTCATTTTTCTTCTTTCTGTCTCTTGATGCTCTCTCTCTTGCTGATTGTCTCTCTTTCAGGGTAGCATCAAGTTAGCGATGCTAACTTGTTTTTAAAGTGGCAGCTGTGGTGGTTTGGTTAACAGAGGATGTTTCTTTGACAAACAAATGCTCACAGATTTACCTTGAGGATTTCCTGTGGAGTTCCTCAGCCTATGTTTGACTATAGTTGTCCAGCTGGGCTATTAACCTTCTAACACGCACTTCTTACATCAACAAGAGCAGTTTTCACCRTGGTATGCATGCCACTCAGGCTGATAATACAAAGTGTATAAAGGAAAGTTCTAGCATGGGAAATAGCAATTGTTTATTGGGGCTCAGCAGTCCTACTTTTCTGAAGGAAAGGCAGGACTGCTTTTCTGAAGAAATCTGCTTGGGGAATTGAGTGCAGTAGAGTGTAATTACTTGTGAAAATGTGACGAGGGCACAAGAAAAGTTGTATGGTATCTTTAGTGCCAGTCAGGAGCAAGTGTATATTTAAGGAGGGGTGGCATTTACAACAGCATTGCACCTCCTAGATGTCAAGTTTGCCGATGCCTGAAGAGAGATGTTTCCCCCCAAAACAAAGTCTATTGTCTCTGTAGGCAAGTCCTTCTCAGTGGCCCTTTCTCAACCAGTTATCAGATATGTGTTTAACTGTGCAGCCACAAAACTACGAAGAAAGCACTGTACCAGCAGTTCAGATGAATACAAACTCCCTTGAAACCAGCACTGTGCAGCTTGCACATCGACTGACAAAATCCATGAACCACAGAGATCTCTTAGATTCTGTATATACAGGATCACCTCCCTCAGTAATTACATCTGCGTGCTTGTCACTGTCAGGTTAAACATTGACAGGGATAGATAAGGCAGGCTCCTGCATAGACTAGATGCAGATAAGGAAAAGTGATGAGCTTACTCCTAGACGACGGTAGCTTTCCTTATCTCTAACCCCTGCTGTTTTCCCTGCAGCACTGTGGCCTGTGGCAGCCGTGGAAGTTCACACTTCCAAGGAGGTGGATGCTGTGAATGGCACTAACCTGCGGTTAAAATGCACCTTTTCCAGCAGCAGCCCTATTAGCCAGCACCTGTCAGTGACCTGGAACTTCCAGCCTGAGGACCTGASCTCTCATGAGCCAGTGAGTGAGACCTTTATGCTCCATTTCATTGATGCCCACTTGCCCAAACAAACCAGTCCCAAGGCCCAGCACTGGGTAAGCCCAGTGACTGCAGAAATTCCAGGTGTGGGTACAGGCAAGCACAGCTGAAACGCACAAGGCACTATCTTTTGAAATGGCCTCAGAGTTCAGCTGAGAGCGACTGGGCCAACACAGCTCTCCTCAGCTTAGGCCATGTGCCTCAGCCGGTGCCACTCCTTTCACGTGCTGCTTCTATCACAAAGACTGCACGGTGCATAGGAATGACGGCTTCCTCTCTTTCTTGTAGGTATTTTATTACCTGAAGGAGCCCTACAAGCTGTCTGCTGGACGGTTTAAAGAGCGAGTCACCTGGGACGGGAATATTGAGCGTAATGATGTTTCCATCATTATCTGGAATTTGCAGCCCACTGACAATGGGACATTCACATGCCAGGTGAAGAACCCACCAGATGTTGACGGCACAATTGGTGAAGTGCGACTCAGAGTTGTGCAGAAAGGTGAGAGGCCAAGAACCCCACCAGAGGTCATGTGAATTTAGCCAGYGCGAAGCATTGGCAGGTCTTCCTCCACATTTGGGAAAATATATGGAAGAAAASGGATTATAAAGAGAAAGCATGATAGTAGTTAATGGATACAAGGAAAAAAGGAGCCTGAGGAAAGGTTATATTCACAGATACAGGTTCCCAGCCTCATASCAAGAGCCCTCTGTGTGTCCTTCTTGTTCATTTCTCTGTTTCTCTCCATGCAGTTCATTTCTCAGAAATCCACTTCCTGGCGGTGGCCATTGGGTCTGCTTGTGTTCTGATGATCATTGTGGTGACGGTTGTGATTATCTGTCGACACCGTCGGAAGAAAGCGCAAGAGAAGAGGACCCAGGTGGCAGACACTGAACTGTAAGGACAGAGGAGAGAGAGAAAGGCTTCTGGGAAAGCTTGTCAAATATATCTTTGTAGCTATTCTGAACCAGCGTCTACAATGCAAAACTGCCAGCACAATTAGCAATAATTGGCTGCTTACTTGCAGTCAGAACAGAGCCCCAGGATGAACAAGCTTTGGAGTCCTCATTTTGGTCTTGCCCTTCACMGTGGCTCCTTAGTCAGAGAAGGATTCAGCTGTTGTGGTGGTAGTTGGCAGATGATCACTCTGTTCTTTCCTCCATGAACCTGACACTGTGGTCACCATGCATGTAGCATGCTTATTATCTTATCATATAACTTCTTTTTATATGTTATGTATGYCATGCGTAACTCAGAAGGTAACTCTGCTGCTCAGAATATCTGATGCTGATTTGGGCTTTTTTTCTTTTTTTCCCCTTTTTTTATAACAGTAGAGAAAAGGAGAATCTGAAGATTAGAGAAGAAAAGGAAGCCAGTCCGTTAGAAGACTAGAGATCTTTGATGGTATATACAATGCAGGTATTCAAACATTCTCTAATTAATGTCTCAGTATTACTGCATTCTTTCTAAGACAGTTTTACTTAGGTATTTCACTTCTATGGCCACGGTAGCCATAAACAGAAACAACTGAGACCACAGTCACACTTTGCTCTTGAAGAGCCTTCAGAGAGACTGACAACTGACAGGCAGTGGAGACAGAACTGCCTCTTAACTGTAGAAGAGATTTCTCCACCCTAGTGTTGAGAATCATTGGTAGGTTTCCGTGACATGGTTGCAGCTTTCCGTGACATGCCTGCTTTGTGAATAAAGAGGAAGGAATTAACTTCCTTTCACCAGTTTTGAATCTGCTTTTTGATTCATTTAATCTTTATTGTTGTAAAATTGCTACAGGAAGAGTGAAACTGTTTCCAGATTTGCTGGCTTTGCTGAAACATTTCAGCATAATTTTTACCGACTCAATTTCTGAGGTCAGCAGTTGCCTCTACTATTTTTGTTTTCAACATAACCTTGAGTAATGAATCTGTTTCGTTTTTCTTGTAATCTTTCTTCTTAGGTACTTCTAAAGCAGATGGTGAAARCTTGTAATTTCGGATGTTAGAACAAAGCTGAATTACAGACGCCTCATGCTGCGAGTGTGGTATCCCTGCTCAACCTGAAATTCTTGCAAGGAAAGAGGATGACATTAACATAAGTTGTAAATTTCCTTCATTGAAGCAAAGCAGGAGGAACTTGCCCCATCAACAAGGAACTTTCCTTAGTCTTCACACCTGCAGAATGTGAAGAAGGCTGCTCTGAAGATGAAAAAATGCCAAAAGATTTGAACAAAATGCCAAGATAGCTGACTGAGCAGAGATTTTCAAAGTGTCTGAGCAGATGCACTCTTGCACCTTAAAAATTGCAAGGTGTGTTTGTGTTGCCCTATTCTTCCTCCCTCAAAATCCTCTTTGACATCACAAAAAGGAAGACTGACTATGTGAGGGATCAGAGGAGCAGCCAGTTGCTACAACGTACTTTAAATCTCTTTGCCACTTAAAATGGGAAGTATTACAGTTTGGGAACGTATGCTGTTTCTTATTAGGGATAATGTTTACCAGCGGGTGTGTTTTTTATATCGATCTCTTGCAGCTTCAGTAGGCTTTGTAACTACAGTAGCTGAGGACACTGCCTTCTGCTGCACAGCGCGCGGCCATGYGCTTCAGCAGCTCCCCTCCTTTTCCCACTCCCACTCTGCCGGTACATCCCAGCGCCGACCTTTCCCCTCGGCTCTCCAGCCCCGCTCGCCCCCTTCTCTCTGAGGGAGCACGCCACTGCCAGCTGGGACGCTTCTTCCCACCGCTCAGCGGCCTTACACGCACCACTGCGGGCACCCCAAAACTCTGGCTGCTGCGGTTCGAGCTCAGAGACTGCCCTGAGCAAGCGGTGCTCTGGTGGCGTGCCGTCCCGCTGCCGTCTGGCGCGGCAGCAGCGTTCAATGGCTGCTAGCGCAGGATCAGGCTTCCAACAACAGCAGCAATATCCCACTTTCTCCGGGTGCCATTTATTGCCCAGGAGACCACCAGCGTGTCTCGCCCCTGCGTTTGATGCGCTCACTTAGCACATACCCTGTACTTCCATGGACTTAATCTRAGGCAAACGAAGCCCCAAATCATTGAAAATGCAGAGCTGTTACASTATTTAACCAGCACCAAATCAAAACATCAGCCCATTTGTTTAAAGAGTATCTTTATGACTTTATAACTCTACCTGTAATGTGCTGGCCACATTATCTGTTTGTATGTTTTCATTTTCGATCAYGCGTGTCATAAATAAACGTGCCTTGTGGAGAGCAGTGCCGGTGTTATACAAGTGCTGTGACACAGGCGACGYGCAGTCCCGCTGCGCCCTCGGCACCTCAAACGAGGGGTTTTCTGCTCTGAAAAGTGCCAAAAAAGCAGCCGACTGCCTAACCCGGAAACGGATCGCCCGGTGTTTTCGGGGGGCCCTGCCGGCCGCCGGGGCCCCGGGAGGGCCGGTGGCCCGTCTGCCGGGGCCTCCGCGGCCGCCCCAGGTGCGAGGCGACCCGTCGCCATGGCGACGCGGAGCGGCCATCTTGGGACTGCCCCCGCCCTCACCTGCGCTGCCTGCAGGTGAGCCGCCATGTTGCGGCCCTGAGCGGAGCCGGGATGCGGTGCGGCGAGGCRGTGGCGGCCGGCGGCGGCTTCCTCCTCCTTCCGCGGGGGGTCCTGCTTCTGCTTGGTAACGGGGGCGCTCCGGGTACGGGGCCTCCCGCCTCCGGGGGCTGCCGCGGCGGCGGGGAGCGGCGGGGAGGGGCGGGGTGGGACGGGACCGGCCCGACTCTGCCCGCGGTGGGGCCCGGCTGGGAGCCCCGCACGGGAGCCGGGCTACGGACTCCCGGGAGGTGGCTCCGGGGACGGCGGCCGGCGGCGCCCGCAGCGAGGATGGTCCGCAGAGAGGTGGTGGGYTCGGAGCCTCTGGGAAGGGCCGTTCCGGAGTGGGGGGGCGGCCGGCCGCGGACCGCTCCGGGCCCCGGCTTCGCTGTGCGGTCCCTGTGGCGAGCTCGCTGCGCGGGGGGGGGGTCTCTGCGCCGGGAGTGCTGGAAACGGCAGAACTGGTGGTGTGCTGGGGGTGAACGAAGCCCCTTCAGCAAGGCGCGGTAGGCAGCTGGCAGCGTTCTGCCTCACCCTGCACTCTGCCCAATGCTTGACTCCAGACGCGGGTACCTTTGTCCCATCTCTTCTTTGCTGAGGTCCAGCTAGCTGCACTCGAGATTTCCAAACTTTCAGTTGGTAGCAAAAGGAGTGTGTTGTCAAGACCCATACATTTTATATTGGTGGCTGCGGAACGGGTGTGCAATGCCAGAAACATGCGCGGGAACTGGGAAATCTGAATAGAAATCTGTGCCTGCTCCTTCTGAGCCTGCACAGCATAGGAGTCAGCTGTGATAATTAGAGCAGAACTTTAGGCAGAGTACCACCATAATAAATCTTCATAAGCCAGGAGCAGGAGATTTGTGAAAGGGAGGATTCAAACGATGCTCCTGCTGAATGCTGGGCAGGCTGATCTCATCCCTGGCTGGAGCATCACAGTAGGTAAATGAGGCAGAAGTTGTTGCACACATTGAAAACAAGAAGTAAGAGTACTTGCTGCTGCAGGGTGACTCTTGACCTGACGCATGTGCAAGKCACTGGCTGTATCACTTTGGGGCAAGACACGCAGAGCCAGAACTGCCTTGAAGTAGTCTAAAGCTAGCACTTTGCAACTTGTCAGAGAGCCATCTGATTCGGTTCCTCAGCTCTTTGTCTCTGGAAGCTCTTGCGGTATTTTCCAGATGAATACTTTAATSTGGGCTAGTTCCAGTCCCACAGAGAATAGGTTAGGGAAGTTGTCTGCTTTTCTTTAAATTTCGTTATGGGGAAGGTGGTCGCTACTGTGCTTCAGTCTTTGGACTGTGGTTGAGCTGCACATGCGTCGATACCTTTGCGTCAGCGTCACTCCTGTGCCCCACAGATAACAAGAATCTAATTTTTGTCTTTTGTGCTTGTTCCATCAGGTGTCTGCAATGCTCTTTCCCTGGAAATTAAAGCCAGTCCTAAAGTGCAAGCTTTCGTTGGTGAACAAGTATCACTGAAATGCTCATTCAAATCCAGTTATCCCATCACTGACAGCCTGACGGTAGACTGGACGTACCGGCCCCTCACAGGCGGTCAGATGGAGACAGTAAGTGCAACAGGGAGTCTTTTTCTAGTGGAGACTGACCAGGCCTCTGTGCATGCTGAAAATCTGATSATATTTTTTCTGTTTGCCTTGCTGTGCTTCTTCATCACCTTGGGGACACCTCTTAGGAGTGTCCTTGTATCTGGAACAAAAGGGTAGTGCTTGTATGAAGTGGGGTCTGCTAAGTCTCTGCTCATCAGACAGCAAGAGCAAAAGTGCAAGAAGCAAAAGCTGAAGAACTGCAATGTTCTGTCTTGCACGAGACAGGAACCCTGCTCTGCTTCTCAACTGAAGATCTGCAGAAGGGAACAAGTTGGTCAGAATGGTGATGGTGACATCTGAGAACTGAGGCTGGTAATTAAAAGTGTTGGAGATCTAACGAAATGGGACTGACTCAGAATTATCAGACAGGAACTTGAAAGCATCTCCTGTAAAAGAAGTATTCTTTCTGACTTCTTAATGTGTATTCCTTTATGTTTACAATCCAAAAAATAGTTTACTTTGCTTTCTTAGATGAGTGTTTTATTGGTGCAATTATTGTCTTTGCCTCCTTTTAGATTTTTCATTATCAGTCTGTTCCATACCCAACAACAGTGGGAAAGTTCAAAGACAGGATATCCTGGGTTGGGAATGTTGCCAAGGGTGATGCTTCCATTGCTATCCAAAGCCCAGTGATGAATGACAATGGGACRTTCATCTGCAGTGTGAAGAATCCTCCAGACGTGTACCATAACATTCCCCAGACAATGCTGATAATTACGGAGAGGGGTAAGCCTGCATTTCAATAGCATGTCCTCATCTGTGTGATACAGCTGCATTGCAGCTTTGTCAGAATCTTAGAAATCTGAGCATCACATGTGAAAATGGGTTCCCTGGAGCTCCACGTTAGAATTTCWGCAAGAGTTACCTCAGGCCTTCTTTCTAAATACATTGAGAACTATTGAATTTATTGGGGGCAGGAGGGGACAGAGGAATCTGTGGTAACAGAAATCAAAAGTGTGCATTTGTTCAGGAGTTCTGGTCTCCACATACTGCAGCAGTAGAATAAGTTAAATGGTTAGGAAATACTGGTCTAAAAAGAACTGTCACATCACAAACACTGATTCTTAGTAATACTTAATTTCCTCATCTGCCCTGCCTGTGAGACCTGCCCCAAATTTGCAGCTGAGACATGCTCATAGAACTATGTCGTGACCTGCCTTCCTTTGTATGTTTTTGCATATAAAGCACTCTACTGTGTTGGATATGTGATAGGAGTCCCACAGATTCAGTGACAAGCTGTTTCAAATCTGCCAGCTCTGTGAAAAGGCTAGCAACCTGTGTCCTGGATGAACATCTGTCACAGAGACTTAAGAAAGCCATATTTTACTACTGGTACAGCTGGGCTGCTCTTTCTTTCCTGCAGGCCTTTCCTTCCAGCTAACTTCAGCGGTGCTGCTGTCCATTTTAGTATTTCTCCCTTCCGTCATTGTGGTCGTTCTGCTGTTGGTAAGGATGGGAAGGAAATTTGGAGTGCTAAAGGAGAAGAAAAAAACTGGCTGCAAGAAATCCTCCATCGAAGTGTCTGATGAGTAAGTTCTGGCTGGAACCTGAAGCCTGTATTTCTACTTTGGCCTGTTAAGACAGGCCAAAGGACAGTTTCTCCACTGTTCTTCATTTCATAGCTCTCAGCATCTGCAGTTCAGTCACTGAAATCTACTTCTCCATGAGCATAATTTAGCCAGCGGTCAGAAAGCTTTGGAAAATCCCCATGTTGGAGCATAAACTAAGTGCTGTACATCCCCCTTCTTGTGTCATTCGTATGAGGCCATGGAACTGAAACAGTTTAGGGTTAGACAGTCTTTCACTTCTGTAATTGGATTTATTTTAGCCTAAATCAGCAAGATATTTTGCTTATGTGGGCTTTATGTGTTGCATTTTGGTATGAAGTATCCATAACAACAAAACAAACTGAATAATGCTAACTGGTTCCCCTGTGATGGCCTGAGCAGAGGTGCCAGGTACTGAATGAGCCTTGGAGACTAAATTGCCTTGTGAACTGGAGAGGATTCTGTTCTGGAAAGGTTCAGTAGTGAGAACAATAAGGTAACACTGCTACTGCTGGAGCTGCACCTAGTTTTGCAATGAATTCAGTACTACAATTTCTTGCAGAATGGGTTTTTAATACARTGTTCTGATTGGTGGTGTAAGATTTGCCAGCCAAATAGCAACTCTTGTTGTATTCTTCATGGCACTTAGGTGAAATGTCTGCCTTCAAAATAAGGGACCTGACGTTCTTTATTCTTTTTGGGTTTGCTGTGCAGAGTCAAAGGCTTTTCATCATGTTGAAAAGCCTTCAGTTCAGTGTAGTAGAACTAGAATTCACAGTCCATAGGCGATATTAGTATGTGTGTTGGGGGTAAAGTCCCACCTAATCCTATGCTTTTTCTGCAGGCCTGAACATACAGAGACAGACAACTGCTTGGGGAAACTCAGAAACTGGTGTCTGAACTGTGTGGTAAGTGAAAGCTGGTGTTTTCGTAAGTGGTTTTGTCAACTTTGGTGCTCAGAGGAGGTGCTAAGAGCAGCAGGTAGAGCTTGTCATAACACCTCTGGATGTCAGAGTGTCCCAAATAGCTAGGCTTATGCTTCTTGTTGTTTTCCACATATGGACTATAGGGGGTGAGAACTAATGGTCATACTGCATTACTGGTCATGGAAGTTGTCTTGAGATCCACCAAACTGATTTTTCGTTTGACTTTATTGAAATCAAAGCTGACATTTTAAGATGAAAATTCAGAATTTTAAGTGCTACTACTGTGCTATGTAGTTTCTTTAAAGGCTCTRCAAAATCAGTTTGGGGGTTGACAGTGTTATGGTGGGGAATGGAGGYGGTGATACCTCAATCCATTATGTTTCTTGCAAAGGTGGTAGTGTGCAGCCGTGCCTCTTTTTTGGAGATCTTCCGACTTACGCTGTTTTTGTCACAACATAATCCTGCTAAACTCTTGTGGTTTGTTTGTTTCTGGCTTTTTGTTTGTTTTGTTTTGTGGTGTTTGTCTTCTAATTCTGCTTGTTCACTTGGTACCYTATTAGCAAGCTTCTGTTCATCAGATGTGTTGTGCTGGAACTACTGAATGTTTCTGCCACCTGCTATGTTTGTTTTGTAAAATGTGCCTCTGAGTTCTGTGTGCTGGCCTTAGCCAGTTTCCTTTTTTCCTGATGTCCTACAGAGCAAGTTTACCTCAGATCACCTTTACATCTTTTATACCCGGTCAGGAAGTATGTTAAGGAGCATTTAAATATGTGTTGCTTGATTCACTATTCAAATGTCAGTGGTTTAAAATGTACTGAACGCACGAGCCTTCAGACAGGTGTGTGCTGATGGTTTCYGTGCTTTATTAGATACAGAATGAAAAATGAGCAATTTTGCAAGTTACATATGAAATATTTACAATTCTACATAAGACACAGCAGTTACAATGCAGCAGTRTTGGGGAAGAAGAGTTTTGAGAGGTGCAGAAAGCAGAAAACTCTTTACGCAAAAGAAAGAGTTGCCATGGGAGATGGAAAGGCTGTTTGTTGCAAGTGACATGCTGGGGAGCGGGGAGGCACCATGGCTTTACTGCAGGTGGAGAGATGGGAAAGGATGGGAGCCCCAGTTCGGGGAGACAAATGCTGTCAGACAGTTGGGTTTTCAATTTAAAAATTGGAAAATGTCTTCTCATCCTTTGWGAGAAAGCAAATTTGAATGCTATAATCCTGCTGCTTTCATATTGAGTATTTTGTCATCTGTTTGATACTTTGCGCTCTGATATTGAAATATTTAGCTTACCAAGTCTCTGAACATCCTGTCTCACTCACTTTAATGATTCTATATTTTTGAGGGTTTTGTAATGTACTTTTTCATGCTTAATATGTTACCAAATAATTAAAATTGCAAAGCCAGTGAAAATATGTTTGGACTTAAAATGGCTGGAAAGTTAGTGAGATTTCCCTTATAGAGCTGTTGTGTTTGAGTKTCTTTTAAGTTGAGAGCTGCAGAGCTGGATTGTGGGGATGCCATCAAATGATTACTGTGGTTAAAACAATAGACGATGGGGACCTGAAAGCACGTGGTTGGTTGTAGCTGAAAAACAACAACCTGTGCTGCTCTGGACCTTCTCTGTAGGGAGTGGTGGTGCTTTTTAAGAAGATGRCTGTCTGCACTTTATGGTTTGTCTTTTGCTTGAGCTTTAGCTGCTACTTCCCTTAAAACACACTTCACGTGTTGGTTATGCAGTGGCAATTTGTCTGTGTATCTGTGATAAGTCAAACAGATTTAGCTGCAAGTGCTTATTCAAGCACAGCAGCATTTTGGAAAGCATTTAAGCGCTTGTCAGAAGCCTAGCAAACTCAAAATTTTGTTGAACTCATGACTTGGTTCMTGTCTTCATACATAGTCTCAATTTCTCTCTCCATACTCCCTGTTTAGGACACGGATGAGGAAGACCCATACTGATGAAAGACTAAAGCTATGGATAAAGAACAAAATTACAGCACTGAAAATCATGGCTAGATAGGTACGAAGGGTGCTGGATAACCAGTGCAGATTGAAGGACCTGCTCTAATCTTGGTAGATTGGAAGAATAATGCCGATGGGATAATTCACTTTTATTTAAGCACAAAATAATGATTTTGGAAATCTTTCTATTTATTGGGGAGAAAAAAAAAAATCTCTTAACCTCACTTCTCCAGTGCCTATAGAAACCTCGGTGCCTACAGCTGTACAGCCTGTTTCCTACCAGCAGTCTGACAGTGCATGTTTCTTAGTATACTTGCAAATTTGTTTCCTTTTTTATTGGTGACATCCCTCCTTTCCTGTGCCCTTGAATTCGAATTGCCTGAAGCACAGGCTCCTCCAGAGTCAGCTCTCTAAGGTGATTGTCATTGGGCATTGACAACGTTTTCTTCTCAATCTTTTTGGAACATATTTGCTAAGGACTTAAAGGGTTTGATTAAGTTGGTATATGGCATCCTTTGTCTTGGAGCGAAGAGATCCTACTGCTTTTTAACTATTTCTTGGTTTAATCTGCCACTTAATTACAGGATCCCCATTTTGTTCCTACTGTTTTCTGATTCTATTTTGAAGTCACCAACTGTTACCTTACATTGTTGAGTTTTATCTTTCCTTTTTTTTTAATTATTTGTCCAACAGCTGCATTACTAGGTACATCTCCTTCTACTTGTAGAAGTGAAGCACAATTCATAAAACTAATTTTTTAAAATCAGMAATGCAAATGGGGACTCTATATCTGGGGAAACATAACCCCATCTACCTCAACCTTTGACTCAAGCAGTGTCCAAAGGAATGTTCCGTGTTCAGAAGAACAGTCATGTTCCTCCTCTCTTCTGGGTACCATTTTAGGGAAACAGCTAAACACRCATCATTACTGCCTGGTAAGAGAGAGTATTTTCTCTTTCACCAACCTTGTCCAATAATGGATGGCAGAGAGCACTGGAATTCATGTCTGCTCAATACCTAAACAGCTGCTGTTTTCTGCTTCCTTTTGTATGCGGCATTGGTCAAATAGTCTCCTTTTACATATGTGTTATAAGTTTACTGTTGACTTTGATGTGCCACTACCAATAAATTGCTTTGTTTCATTCTGGGCTGTGGATTTCTTTATTTGGCTAAATACAGCTAAATATAGTTGAACTCATAAAACTGCCATCCTGAGTTGTTGCTTAGCTATAGAAATTGTCATATGATGATGGGTAAAAGTGTTTAGGGAACAGATTTAACTCAAAAGGGAGCACATACCGAGTCCCCCTTTAGTAGCTCTATGATGGCTGCCAATTACAGGTATGTTGAAGTGTTCCTGACTGCAAAGCAGGTTAGCTGTATATCTGKGTCTCCAGATAAAGAGATATATTTTTCTCCTGTCTACTATAAAGTAATATTTAAAAAGCTTGTGCTTCCTGATGGCACAATAKCTCTCCCAACCAAAACTTTCCTGAAAAAAGATGATGTTGTGATATGCAGCCTAGAGGAAGTGGGTTTGTTATTCCACTTTCAGCAATAATACATCACTTAAGTTCTTTGTGGAAATGAGTGACTCTTGTTTTCTGCAAAATGTTTGCCTTCAACTGTGACTCCTTTGCAAACAGTGGGCTAGATTCTGGGCAAATCTCTTTCTGGTGCAAAGCTAAATTGCCACCTTGAAGTTAATAGCATTCTGGATTGTGAATGTTGTTGAGCATGAATAAGACTTTTCTGTTCCTTTGCTAGCTGTATGGGAGTTGCTTTGTGTACCATTAAAACCACTGATACTGGGGTAGAGAACAGGGATTGCTGTGGTACTCCAGAGGAAGAGGAGGGATGAAAATACGCTTTCAAAGTGACTGGGGTGGGGGGGTACCAGCTGAAAGCAGTCCATGCTGTGTATCTTGTATGTGTTTCAAAAGGGAGCAGCTGCCTGTGCTGTGAAAAGCATGTTGACAGTGGCCCTTTTGTCCATAAGATGCCTGCTAACCTGTGGCCTCTGATMGCACCAGTAGTAAGGCTCAGCAAAGTTACTCGGTGTTGCTGCTGATACCTCATCAGGACAAGATCCAGTCTGGCACTGGAGTCGTGGTTCTTTAACCAGCTCTGATCCCCAAAAACAAAGCAGGAGGGAGCTCAGGCTGCGGAAGGGTTGCTTGCCAAGAATCTCTCTGGTTTTGACTTCTCACATAATGACTGATCAGATCAGTCTGCCACGATGGAAGGACTGGGACTGAGCCACATCTKGTATCTGTGAAGTGTCTTCTTATGAAGCTGCATACCCATCATCTGCTCTCAGGCATATGCATCTATAATTCTTCTCACCTCTCTGTAACAGTCCCTTCTGCATTCTGATTTGTCAGTACCTCAATCTAGCTCTTAACTTCCTCTTGCAAGTTGAAAGTGACCACCAAACTGAACCTGAAATAAGACACTCGAAACCAAAGACTGGAAAGACAAATGTCTTGCACGTACAACCTCAAGACGATTTAGCAACTGATTCTTTCCGATACTCTGAATTAGGTACTGAAGAACCCTTTGTGCAGGAGACAAGTTGACTGCCCCAAGCCACACTAGGTGAGTATTTTTTTGCCATAATATTTCTTTTTTTGTTTRTTTTTCCTGAAAAGAGAACTACGGAAACACGAAGTGCTGAGGATTCAGATACCATGTGCAAAAGTAGGAAAATGTGAAGGCAGTATGGTATCTATGTATTTTTTTTCCCAATCTGTTTAGTAAAGGCAATTATCCTGCAGAAGGATTTGGATATGTCAGCACYGTAATATACATAACAGCCTGGGTGAGTGGGTGCTGCCTTCAGCTGGTGCGCGCACAGCACCCACTTGCTGGTGCATGTCGTAGCGGGAGACCCTGCAAAAATGTGTTCCCAGAGAGGACCAGAATTTATTCTGAGAAATAGGGTAATAAGTTCAGGAAGGATTTGATGGCAAATAAGGACCAGAGCCTCAGTAGCTCAGCTACAGAGAACCTTTGAAGTTCTGAGTGCAGATACCCCAGTACGCAGGGTTCTGTGTGCTGAGGACTTTTTTTTTTTTTTTTTTTTTAAGCTGGCTCCTATTTTGGGTCCTGCGTGGGGGTGGTCCTGGGAGGATGTAGCTCTGCTTGAGTTCTACGGCTTTTGGTAGTATAGCTGGAAAGTATACTTATATATATAGGATGCTTTAGCCTGCTGCACTGAGATATGCTGCACCAGCTGAGAGCTTTGGAGCTGAGCATTAATTTTGCTGTGTTTGTAGGTCGTGTGTGCACAAGCACGGGTTGTACAGCAAACTGTGTCATGGCAGAGCTGCAAACAGTGCAGTCAAACCACACAGCTCTCCCCTCCACCTCCAAAACACCCAACCCCCAAACAGGTCATGTTTTCTGAAAGGCAGATTTGAGAGAATTCCAGAAGGCTTGCTGCCACTTTTCAGGATTTTTTTTGTGGAAAGGGGAGGGCAATGAAGGGCAGAGGTGGTTTTACATCGTTGACGGCAGGCAGAAACACCACGCACTCACTGGAAAGCCAAAGTGACTGTTTCTCAGCCTAGAACAGACCCGTGGGTCCCCCAGCAGCTAATTCTGGGCCTGTTATCCCTGTCTGAGCCTGTCTCAGGGTGYTTCTGAGCTTCCTTCGCTGAGAAAAAGGCCTTTGGAAAGAAAAAGGAATTAGCAAACGTGTCTGGCCATGTAAAGAGATGGAAGATTTCTTAGGAGATGAGCCGTGGCAGGGAGGAGGCCTTCCCCACTCCCTGCTCCCTCTGTGGAGCTGCCGTAGCTGTTCCTGCCGCTCCACGGTGCGTGCACAGAGCTGGTACATCCCCTGTCACCTCCCTGATCCCTTTGCACCTGGCGCTACTGTCACCATTGGTTCTGCCTGGAGTGCCAAGGACTGCCCCAGGAACCTTGGCATCCCAGGGCCACAGACCTGCCGCTGTGGCTTTCTGCTCCACAGCACTGAAGGGAGCAGCGGATCTCTGAGAGCAACAGCAACAATGGCAGATGTTTACTGTACATATTTACCCTAACTCCTTTCGTGGCTATTTCTTGGGAGAAATATCTGCGACTTTTTCTTCTTCCAACCCTTACTGAAGCCAGTCTAGAGATCCTCTGGCTTGCACAATCGAGGAAAAATGAGAGAAGCTAGCAAGATTTCAGAGATGATTTGGCTCTTGTTGTCTTTCTATTTCTGCAGCAAAAATGCACGTATTGGAAAACATGTGCTGGTAACGGCAGCCTCAAATTCAACAGCAATGTGCAGGTTCCCCAAGTGGGAGGGCTTCTCTCAATAACTTTTTGCCCTTGAATATGTTTATCAGTTCTGAATGAGCATAGCTTTGAATCATGGAGCAGAGACACAGCAAGCAGGGTACTGGCTTTTGCCTTCCTGTGATCCACGCGTGAACACTGGCTGGCATATTCCTGATGATAACAGCCAGTCCTTCCTTGGGCTGCAGGGTATGTCTACAGTGTGTAGAAAGGAGACATTGGTTTTAWTTTGAGAGATGTGCAGCAGGTCAAACTGAATACAGTGACCAAACGTGGCACTGTCTGAACAGACCCTAAAGGGTTCCAGCAGAAATTCTCACCATGTCCAGCACCCTGGAGCAAGGGGGTTATTTCTAGAGTAAGGGGTCTGTGTTTTTAGGACCTGTATCCAAACTTCTCTGAGTATGTTGTAGAAAAAATGTCCCATTGCTTTCTGAGCAGAGTTAACATCTATGAACATCTCAGTTCAGATGTCAGAGACTCGACCCCCAAACCACCGGAAAGATTCATTACTTAGGGGAAAATGCAAAGGTGTTTCAGGCTGAGCCCTCCCCCTGCTCTCTCTCTCTCTTCCTTTCCAGGGCTCAGAGCAGTCTCAAACCAGAGATGTATCTGACATCTGCTTCACTGAGTTTCAGGCTCCCAGCTGGGATAGTGGCTAACTTGAGAGGCTGAATRTGCAGGCAACAAAGATCGCGTCCCTCTCCGAAGAACTGAAGGAAGTCTTTTTCTGACTTGGGGGTTCAGTTCGGTTGCAAGTTGTTGGTGTCCCATCCCAGGGGAAATTGATGCGTGCGTCACCTCTGCTGTTCTTTTTAGAATAAGATGAAGGTGTTGCTGAGCCTGACTCTGGTGCTGACATGGCTGGGTAAGCTGTAAGTCATTGTGGTGGTTTTATTTACCTTGCCTGCTTTCCTCTCTGCCTTTGCTGAAAGACCTATCTGTTCCTTTCTTCCTGCGGTGACAACCCCTTGGGGTTTCGCAGGCGCACGGAGCTGGAAGCAGTAAGTGGACTCCTGGGTACCAGTAACTTCTCTGGTCTCTGGGTGCTGCATATTCCCTTCCTGCAGAGCTCATGTATATATAGGCTTCAAATTGCCACGGCATCCCTGGATGGAGTCCTGTACTTATTCTGCCAGACTCCAAGGCTTTGCAAGAAGTAGAACTGCTTTGCCAAGTCTAAATACAGGTTTCCAAGGTATTGATTTTGGTTCTGCTTGAGGCAGCTGGCTCCCTTGGTCTTCTCCGCTGGCAAATATTTGTCATTTTCAGCTCTGCAGCTGGTCAAGACCAAAAGAAACCTGTTTGGGAAGCTGTAGCACTTTGCATTTATTATTTACAGGGCATCAGACAAGTACTTGGTGCTTTGCCAGGGCCCAGCCCTCAGTGGCTTGTGGACAGAGCGAGCAGAGTACCTAAGACACCAGGAAAAGTCTACCTGTCTGAGCAGCTCCCCGCTGAATCAGCTCACCTAGTTCTTGACAAACAAGTGCCAGAGCCTCAGCCGCTCTTCTTGCTAGGTTTTGCCAGTGTAGACTCCGGGGCATGCAGGGTTTCTCTTGACAAGCTCCAGGGACATTTTCTGCCCCACTTGTTTCCCCTTCCTGCCACAYGCTTTGCGGCCTGCCGTGTCGGCAGCTGCTTCGTCCTGGTTATGTCAGCTCTGTGCTCTTTGATGTTCCTCTGTTTTGTTTTTTTTCCCACTGTCCGGCTTCTCTAGAAACTCTAAGCGGTAGTTATGTGGCCAGACAAGTCCAAGCCCAGGTCAGGAGCCTGTGAGCAAGKGGTAAGGAAGCCAAATGGGCAGGTTGTGAAGGAGGAACTGAAATTCGTGTGAAGCAGTTGAATTGCCCCTGGCCTGGTGTAGATGAGAGCAGCACTGGTTCTCCTAGCCAGTGACTCACAGGAACAACCCTGCAGGAGCTGCAGCCTTTGGCTCGGAGACGCAGAGGGCTGGGGTTGTGCTTCCCCGCTTCCCTTCTGCGTGGCTTGTTCAGCGAGCGCAGCAGCCTTTGGTCCGGCGGCTGGGAGGATGTGCTGCCCCGCATCCCAGGCACGCCAAAAGCAAGGGTCAGGGGGAAGCTTTGCCCGCACAGGGAGCAGGGCCTCCCCGTTGTGCTCTGGACTGGTCAGTGCCGTTAGCCCCAGGCTTATCTGGAGAAGAGATACCTATGGGGACAGGCAGGCTGCATCTGGATGTCCTCCCTGGACTCATCCTGCTGTCCTTGTCCCTGGCAGAGCGATGCAGCGGGTCGGCTAGCTGGGTGTTCACAGAGCCTCAGCTTCAAGCCAGCGCTGGGGACTCTGTCCTGCTGCAGTGCCTCTTCTTAGACCCGGTGGCCAAGGGCTGGACAATGACCAAAGTGGACTGGCTGCACATGGCAGGAGCTGGCACGCAGAAGGTGGGTTGGGACCAGGGGGTGGGCGGTGGAGCAGGGCGTGGGGGTAGGTGGCCGGGGAGGGYGAGCGAGGCAGCCTTGCCGCTCTCGGGCGGCTGTGGGGAAGCCCGTCCGCCTGGCCCAGGCCACGAGAGGAGGAAGGTTCCCCTGCGTGTCGGCGGGGCACCTCCGCCGCTCCCCGTGGCCCTGCACCGCAGGGGAACCACAGCACTGCGTGCTGCATCCAGGGGCTTTCCAAGAGAGCGTGGGAGTGAGCCGGGCTCTTGCGCGCAGCCAGCGCTCCACGGGGAGAGGGAGAAACAGCAGATCTGAGGGCTCTTGAGCAGGGAAGGCACACGGGGCAGTGTGGAGAGCTGGGCTCCTTTCGCCTGATGCTGTCTGTGCCCTGGCAGGAGGAGATGGTGTTTTATTACTACAGCAACCGTAGCATCCCTGTGGGCCGTTTCCGGGACCGGGCGCGCTGGCAAGGGGACATCTCCCRCTGGGATGGCTCTATCCGGCTGCAGGACGTACAGGTGAATGACAGTGGCACGTACGTGTGTGAGATCCGGCTGCTCCAGTGCAGCAGCATCTTCAAGAACCACACAGTGCTGCATGTCAGCCCCGTGGGACAGAGAGGTACGTGCCCTGTGACTGCTCCCCTCTCCCATCGCCCTGTTCATCCCCACGCAGAGGGGTTGCAGAGGCTCCGGGAGGCTCTCAGACCTGCCACCACAATTATTCTGGAGTAGGGCTAGGGCCCCTGTGTGTACCATCCCCTGCCTTGGTGTCTCCCCAGCAGGACAAGGAGCAGCAGGTGCCCAGGACTCTGCGGCCCTGGGAGACACTGGATTTTGGCGTGTGTCTGTGGGCTGTGGCTGTGTGGCCGTTGTGCTGGCTTTCCTGGCCGGACTCAGCCTGAGGAAGAGGTACTAACGCTAGCTGTGGGTTTATGGGGCTGAGCAAAGTACTTCCCTGCAGCCTTCCTGCACTGTTCTCCGTGGCCAAGCGCTAGCCTGATCTGCCCGGGCTGGAGCTGTGGGAACCAGAGGGTTCACCATCCCGGGGAATGCCGCTGCCCGCAGCGGGGTGCGGAATCCTGCTGCCCTCTAGTGTCACGCTGCCCTGGCTGGTCCCCCCCTTTGCTCCCAAACCTCCTGGGCTCCCGGCACGCCAACAGCAGGGATGGCCTGGCTGAGGCACATGCAAAGGGATCCCAGCGTCCCAGGGGAGGGAGGGCAGGGACAGGAGGAGTAGGAGATGCTTCTTGCCAGAGATGACACCRCCGTTGCCTTCCCTCAAGGTCTGCAGCCAACATGGCCCTGGAGAGGACTAGAAATGGCGGCAGCAAGAACAAGGCAGAGGTGAGAGCTGAGGCTGAGCTGAGTGGAGGGGAGTATGTGCCTGCCCTGCCCTGGGACACCGCCACAGCCTGCGGGAACCGAAGGGAGGGAGGAGAGGCAGAGAAGGGGAGGGATGGGGGGCACAGGGGTGCAGGGCAGGYGCTGAGCACCCACGCCTGTGTGCCCACCAAGCCGTGCCCTCGTGTGGCCAGCCACCCCCAGTGAGGGATGTGGCACGCACAGGAGAGTTGCGGGCTCCTGGCTGTGCTGCCGGCTGTGTGCATGGGCGGTCGTTGGAATGAGCCCCAGGTCCTGCCGTTTCATTTGGCTCACAGTTAAGAGGTGCTGACGGAGCAAATGCTCCCGCAGCAGCCAGATGCCTGGAAGCCGAGAGGCTTGGCAAGGGGGGATGGGGTCCTGGGCCACAGCCTCCAYCAGAGGCTGAAGCCAGGGTTATCTTCACGCAGGATGGTTGCTGTCTCATCACTAGCTAAGGCTGTGTCTCCTGGGGACACAGAGGGATCACTGACATGGGGTGTATGGGGCACAGGGCTGGGGAGGCTGAGGGAGGGGATTCCACACTGGCCAAGCATGAGGTGCTGTTTGCTGGCCAGCCATGGCCATGTCTCTCGGTGCTAGTTCTATGACTGGAGTAAGAAGGCCCTCATGTATTTGGGGACTGCTTGGTTCCAAGTGTCCTGATCTCCCCCTCGTAGGAAACGCTTTACTCCTCAATCCCTGGAGCTGAGGTACCCAAGGCTGAGCAGGATGCAGGGAAGAAGAGGAGAGCAGAGGAGACCTACATAACCATGGTGAGGAGGCRAGAAGCTGCCCTGAGCTGTGGCAGGCATGGGCAGGGCATGCAGCTGTAGGGCTGGTGTGACCCCCTACATCACCAGCCCCCCCTAGGCTGATGGCATCCGGGGTCTGACCCCTCACTCCCCATGCCAGACAGCAGCATCCCTTGCCTCCTGCCCACTCCAAATGGGCCCCGATACCTGCGGCGAGACTCATGCCCTGTCCCTTGCTCCTTGCAGCACCCCTCTCCCTTCCGGGAGAACGGCGTCTACGTGGAGCTGGCTAAGAGGGTGATCCCGGCAGAATGGATGGGAGAGGGGAGACGGGGTGATGGACAARGTGAGGAACCCTACAGCAGACCAGAGGCAGCACTTTCCTGGGCTCCAGAGGGGGAGAAATAGCTGTGCTGGGGGATGTAAGCCCCTTAGCCAGCAGGTGTGTGCAAGACATCTTTGTTCCTTTGGGCAGGCCAGCATTCTGCTGCTGTCAGCTCTTCCTCTAAGACGTGGTGCCACTTYACTGTGTGCTCTGTGCCAGAGCCACTGCTGGGGCACATCCCACCCCGGTTGTCTGCCAGGGGACCAGGGGAGACGTGTATCTCTGGCTCTTGTCTCCTGATCTCTGGAGGGAGGCACAGAGGGCACRGCCTCCGTGCTCTAGCTTTGATCCTGGTCAGTGCAGCTCCCCAAGGAGAGCCTGGCAGGGGGAGAAAGGGGGAGATGCAGGGGGAGCTGTGCAGGTGTGCCAATGGTATCTTCTGAAGAAAATAAAACTCAGGGAGTCTGGGAGGGCTTCCTGGCTTCCTTTTACCTCCTGCGTAAGCGTGTCAKGTCCAGGTGTGCCAAAGACTGCCTGGCCCGGGGCCTGGGAGCCCCTGCACCCACGTGCAGCCTTGCACAGGGCGCCTGCCCTGCTGCCTCCAAGGAGCCGTAAAGCCAAATGGGCTGTGAAGGGGGTTCCTTTGCAGCAGAAGGGGCCCGCCTGGGCCGTACKGAGCCCCCCTGCTGCCCTGGCTCTGCAGGGGATGGAGGGGAGCGGGGCAGGCCCCACGGGCAGTGGGGTCCCCCCATGTGCATGTGGTCACACGTGTCTGCCAYGCACCAGCCGCTCACCGTGGGTGAACGCCTCCGCATGCACCTTACACACGGGACTCGCTGCCCTGGCTGGGGGGAGTCCRGCAACCCCTCCTGGGCCTCCAGGGCAGCGTCTTGGCGCGTGCTGGCTCTTCTCCTGCGCTATATATAGATGTTTGACACCTCCAGGTGCAGAGCTGGGAGCTGCTGGGGACCACCTCCCACCCGGCTCTGCTAGATGGGAGACTGCAGCACAGGCTGCTTCTGGGCTGCAGTCCTTGGTTTCACGTTGACACCCTRCTCTCTTTTCCTGGATGAAGCGAAGTAACGGGATTACAGGGGGAACTGGCAACAAGAGCTGGTTTTGGGGTGTCAGGGGTTACATATGACCTCTGCTGCCTTTGTGGGGTCGTGGGACCCGTTCCAGCAGAGCAGAGCGTGCTCTGCCTGCCCAGTGTGGTTGGGAAACTGTGCTGTGTGTGCAGTGAGTGTGTTTGCTAAGCGAGTTGCCTGTGTTCACCCTGGCACTTGTCTGATGCCTTTTGTCCCGGCWGCCCCGTTTCCCCTCCTGGAGCTGGTCGGGGAGCACAGCACTTCTGCATCCCTCCTGCCTYCCCATTGCCCCAACCCCTCCTCCCCAGGGCTCTGGTGCACATGAACAGAGATGTGCTCTGGCTCCAGGGCACCCCTCGCCTTTCTCCTCACTGATGCTGSTGCAGCAAACCCCACCATCCTGCGTCCCACAGCACGAGAACTGGGTGGCTGAGCAGCTGCTGCCACTGGCTTTCTGGTCTCCRTGAAGTCACATGGTGTCTCCTTCCTGCACTGGTCCCTGCAGCCTGAATCCATGGCCCAAAGATTTCCTTGACCGATGGTGTGAAGGGGACCAAAGACTTTTTCCAGCTCTGTTACTGCTGGGCAGAGCCTCCCCATCCTGAGGGCTGGAGGAAGAGAGGGAATTGCTCTGGGACAGCATGCTGCTGGGGAAGGTGCCAGCAGAGTCTGGCATCCTCGGGAAGCGAGGGGGCTGCCCTCGCATCAGCACGGGAGCAGGCAGGCGCACCGGGAGCGCTTCTACCCGCTGCAGGCTGCCTGCCTGTGGCCGTGCCTCCTCCTGGGCATGCTGGCCAGGTGGCTGTGCGGGCTGCCTTCTTGGGACCCTCTGCCCTTCCCAGGCCAGATCAGTCCCTCTGCTCTCTGCCTGGCTTCGAGAGGGCATTTCTGATGTTCCTGGGCCCTCGAGCGTGGGAGCTGCCGCTGTGAACGGCGCGAGCGGGGCTGGGTCGCCAGCCTCCAGCAGGGCAGAGGTGACACATCTGCATTGCCCCACTGAAATCAGGGGGCTGTAAAGGCCGTGGGAACCCTCAGGGTCAGGTCTGCGCTGTGGGGCACTGGCCGAGTCCCCGGGCTCCTGGTCTCCCACAGGGAAGAGGAGCCCTGAGCGCCGCTTGCTCCAACAGCAAGTTTGCAGAGCCAGAGGGAATCCCAGCAGAAGCCTGCTGCTCAGCTGCCCTGGGCTCAGCACGCTGCAGGAGACGGTCTGCGACACAGCCCACGACCAGACCACGGAGCAGGAGCGCCAGGAGAGTTCGCCTTCTGTTCGGGGAAAATTTTTCTGCCCTCCCACTTCGCCTGCTGAAATCCACCAACCATAGCATTTACTGATTTTTTCGATCCAGCACCACTCCAGCCAGCCATATTGGGCTGTGGAAATAAAGCAGCTCTAATGTTATATGTCACCTGCAAATAACCCGGGCGTTCGAAAAAAGCAAACCACCACCACCAAAATCCACACCAACACCAGGTCCTCTCCATACACAAAAGTCCTTCAAAATGAGCCTGGAAGCTTGGCTCCTGCAGCCCACCTTGTTCCTCACTGGCCTCAGCTTGCTCCTCTCGCTGGGTAAGTGTCGACTTGACCCCTTGCATGCACACGGCTGCCAGGGGAGAGCACCCAGGCTGGGGAGAAACACCCTCTCTGGCCAGGAGCCCCCTCCCCACATCCCAGCCCCGAGAAGTCCCTCCTGTCCTCGGGGAAGCAGTGAGCCAGCGAGAGATGCTGTGCCGCAGGGACGGGGACGGAGGTGGTCCGATATGCACCCTGCTGAAATCTGCCAGCTAGGGCGACCTGCTTTTAGGCAGGATGGGGGGTATGTTGCGACTGCATCTTCTCTTAAAAAAGCTGTGCATCCTGCTTGCTGGAGGTTTTGTCTAAGTGCAAGGCTCTTTGCATGCCAAGCAGGGGTGTGGGCTGCAGTGGGGAGAGGGGGCAGTTCTGGCATTGCCTCGCTGGGAAGGCGGCGGCTGGTGGGCTGCGAGTGGCTTGCGACTGTCCTTTGGTTTGTGGCTGGCTCCTGGGGTGGGGGGCTCTGGGCTGCTGGTGCTGCATGGGGTGGGGGGGAACTGTGCTCTCTGTATTTCTGCCCTGCCCTGGAGCCAGCAGCGTGTATCAGCAGGTTTGGGTCTATATTGATTGGAAACAGGAACGCATCACCTCTTTGAAGTGCTGTTCACGCTGTCCTGGAGCTCCTGGTGGGCTGCCTTTGCTTTAGGAGAGAGGCTGGGAAATGGAGGATAACAAGCCCAGCAAGGTCTGCTTTAGAGGCTGTGTGTAATTTTACCTCCCGCGCCCTGAGTGCAGGGTGTAGTGTGACAGAGTGTTTGGGAGTGTGCGCAGCACCGAAGGACGCAGCCTGGACGGTCGGTCCCAGGGATTTTAGCTGTTTCTTTCCCCACCTCTGTTGTCCCCTGGTGCTGGGTGCCCCAGGCAGTGGCAGAGTTTGGGCCCGTGCACATAGGTGCTCCCAGGGCACGTGCCCATCGTGTGCTGGCTGCCTGCGAGGACCCTCTGGCTGCAGTATGGACCTGCTGTACCAGGCGGCAGGGCAAAGCTCTCCCACCCCTGGGAGAGCTCCTGGTGGCATCTCAGCCCTCTGYAGGGCCCTGGGGCACCCTGAGGACACAGCACAAAGCCACGCCACCCAACCCGCAGGCACACAGGGCACAGTGCGAGGGCYGCTGGGCACTCAAGCCAGTGCCTCTGCGCAGGGACCCCTCCAACCRGGCCTGCTGGGCTGGGTCTGTGAAGGGGCCTCCTGGGACAGGCGGGCTCCTGGCTCTTCTCTCCCACCCCTACAAGGTTTTCTTGAAAGCGTCTAAGGGGGTGGGCTGTGATGGGGCAGCAAGGTTGGGACACCAGCTTGGGCCTGGACACTTCTTCCTTCCTTGGATGCTCATCCCCATGCGCCAGCTCTCCCCATCCCTGCCTCCCARCACCCTGTGGGGAGCCCTCCTTGCACTGCGGCTGGATGGAGGGTGCTCACCAYGGTTGCTCGGCTGCCAGCACGAGCAGGGAGCCATCTCCAGGGGCTTGGCCATACCTGGAGGGCACGCCTTTGTCCCCAGAGAGCTGCCTTCAGGATGCTGCTGGTTTGCACCTTGCAGCAAGACCTGTGGCTCGAAACAGCCRTATCTGCAACTTGGAAAAGCCACTTTTTCCTGGCTGCAGAGCCTGGCCCCTTTCCTGCCCTGCTTGCAGATGGAGTGGATTAGCCAGCGGAGCAGCCTTGAYATGCATCTAGCTTGGCCACAGGGCTGGACTCAGGAGCACCTCAGGAAGAAGGTTTGAGAGCAAAGGGCAGCAGCCAAAGGGGAGATGTGAGGTGATCGGAAAAGCACCTGCTGCCAGTGTCACTGTCCCTGCCCTGTGGGGTGCCACAGCCCCCCTTTACAGTCTCGTCCCTCCCAGCAGTCCTTCCAGGGCTCTCCGTCCCTGCATTTCCTGGGGCTTAGCCTTAGAGTTTGCAGCTCGTTGGCTGCACAGGAGCCTGTCTCGATGTGCGCACCCTCCCCTTTGCAGGCTGGGGAGAACATGCTGGATGCAGGCGCTGGGTTTTGGGTGCTGCTGGGGCAGCCAGCAGACTAGGGGAGCTGCAGGAAAGGAGTGGAAGAGGGAGCAGGGCACAGACACCTCATGCCTGCCCATGCCCCGGCTGAGCCGTCCTGCCCTGCGAGCTGCATCGGGTAATGYCCCCGCTTCTCCGCCACAGCAAGGCCAGGGTGCAGGGACTGGCCTTGTCCCCCAGGAGTGACTGAGATCTTGACCTGGTCATTCCCAGCTAGAGAATCTTTGCGTGAACACCCCTGGGAGCGGGGAGCATCTGCATTCCTCCTGCAGCCCCCAGGGGCTGGCCCTGGCAGATCCCGGCCCTGGCAGATCCCAGCCCTCGCTGCTGTAGTGCGTCCTGCTGGGAATGAAATCTGATGAGCGCAGCCGTAAATTTCTCCGCGGATGTGGCGCTGAGCCCTGCATACTGATGGTGCATTCAGCCCTTTGCATAGCATTATCGATTCTGCAGCAGGAAAGCCTCCTTTAAGTGGCAAGGAGCAGGGCTTGCCTGGAGTCAGCAGAATTTAGCACCGGACACAGTCAGGGCAGGCACGGCAGAGACCCTTGCAGAGCAGGGCCAAGGGATGGTGCCAGGGCTGGGGCTGCTCCCCTCTTGCCCCCTGTCACTGCTGCGCAGAGGAACCCTGGTCCTGGCTGGCCACAGCGTGGTCTGTGCATGGATGTGCCTGAAAGGCAACCCCAGGCCCCAGGGTGAGCTCTGTGCAGCCAGCTGGCGTGCAGGGTAGGATGGGGAGGCCGGCTCAGCCAGCCGGATGGCTGCTTGTGCCCCCTTTCTAACTCATCTGCATCTCTGCTCTCGCTCTCTGTGCTTGCGGCAGCGCCCACGGGATTGGGCATGGAGGTCATGGCTCCCGCCACCATCAATGCCTTGAACGGCTCCTCCGTGAAGCTCTCCTGCACCTTCAACTCCTGCTACAAGGTGGAGAACAAGCAGTTCTCCCTCAACTGGACGTACCAGGAGTGCAGGAACTGCTCTGAGGAGCTGGTGAGTCTCGCCGGGGCTGGGGATCTGCTGAGAGGTCCTGAGACCCGCTCGAAGTAGTCATGTGCATTCCTTGGGATCCTGAGGCTTCTCCTTAGGTGTGCTCCTGCTATCTGGCCCTCCTCCACCACAGGGAAAATTAGCAACCGACTGYGTAAAGAACCAGCGGTCAGGCAGCTGCCCCGCTGTGTCAGGACAGGCAGGCGTGAGTGGGGAGAGGTGCCCTGAGGAAACCCTGTCCCTGGCCACTGCGGCCGCTGGAGCTGAGCGGGACCGTGCCGCTCGTGGAGCTGAGCGGGTGCTGCCCCGCTCAGGGGCCAGCGTGGGTGAGCGCCCAGGGTAGTACGTGCAGGGGAGGGGGATGCCTGGCCAGGGAAGGTGACGCGCAGGGTGCGAAACACTGTCTCACCTCCTCTCCCGTGCGGGCTGCCCAGTTCCTGCAGTTCCGGATGAAGATCATGAATAAGCAGCTGGACCGCTTTGGGAACCGGGTGGAGTTCACTGGGAACCCCACCAAGTACGATGTGTCCTTCACCCTCAAAAATGTGCAGCTGGAGGACGAGGGCACCTACAATTGCTATGTCCTGAACCCCCCGGACCGGCAGCGGGGCCACGCCAGCATCAGCCTGAAGGTGCTCACCAAAGGTAAGTGGTCCCCTCTGCTGTCGGGCACCCATGGGTGCTGGCTGCTCTCTGCTCCGCCCCGTGCCCTCCCTTCACCCTTCATTGCRTGTGCAGGGTTTGCTCCCCGGTGGTGGGAGCAAGCCCTGCCTGTTCCCTGTTGCTCCCGCTGGCTGCCCTGGGCGGTGGCTGCGTGCCCTGAGCCCATGCCCTGTCTCCCAGAGCCCCCGAAGCACGACTCGACAGTGGCTGTCATCGTGGGCGCCTCTGTAGGTGGCTTCTTGGCCGTRGTGATCCTGGTGCTGATGGTGGTGAAATGCGTGCGCCGGAAAAAGCAGCAGAGGCTGAACACAGATGACCAGAAGACRGAGGAGGAAGGGAAGACAGATGGCGAAGGCAACCCGGATGAGGGCACCAAGTAACACCCCCCTGCCCACCCCTCCCTCTTCACCCCTGTACAGCGTGACCCCCTTGATGTGCTTCCCAGAGCAAGGATTTCTGTCTCCCAAGAGCATCCCTCCTTCCATCTAAATACCCAACCCAGCGTGGAGCAGGGCACGGAGAGAAGGAGGTCCCCGGAGCCTGGCCGCGGTGGGCAGGGCTGGGGAGGGTGGCTGAAGCRCATTGAGGCTGCCCCTGAGGCTGAGCTGGGACCGGCTTGTCCCCTGCTCCCGTTGGGCACGTTCTGAGTGCCAGAGCACTGCGTGGGGCCGCGGGGAGGTATTTGGGACAGGGTGGCGCGGGAGAGGGGGGGAAGAGTGCGGTCCCCACACATGGAGGGGCTGGAGCAGGGAGTGCCAGGAGGGGCAGAGGGGGGCCGGGCAGCCCCGTGCCCAGGTGCCTGCACCCTGTCCCACTAGAAAAAGAGAGCAGGGGCCAGCAGCCAGCAGCCGTCTGCCCTCGGGGCCACGTCTCACCCCCGAGGTGCTCCTGCTGTGCCCAGAGCACGGGTACTGGCGTACCCRTCCCCGAGGGATCCCCGATAGCTGCCCGTCTCCTCCTTGCAAGTCCTGTGTACCAGTGCTGAGGGTGCTGCGACAAGAAGCTCATGCTCCTCGGGGACTGTCCCAGCCTGCTCAGAAGCCCATGGCTGGGTAATGACCATTAGCCCACGCGCTCTCTCTGAGCTTTGYTGGTTTTTGGAGCCGCTAATGGCTCCTGGTGTGGAATGGATGTACCCTTCTGCCTCTCAGACTATTTTTGGGTGTGAGCATCTCAGCCAAAGGTGCTGGGCTGACTTTTTTGTGCTTGTTTCCTTCTTGAGAAGGGTAATTCTAATGGAAAATGTTCTGCCAAGCCGAGGTGGTAGCGAGCGGTGGGGTGCGGCTGCTAGGGACAAAGAGCTGCTAGGAGGAAGAGGAATTTTTGGGCGCTTGCTTGGAAGGTCTGGGCACAACTGCAGGCCCAGAGGCAGGACAGCTCTGTCACCCCCGAGCAACCCTGTGATGCTGAGACTGCCTCCTCCAGCCTCCCTGCAGAGCGCTGCACAATCCATAACTCCCACGGCAAWGCTCTGCCAGCCTGCCCAGCCGCGGGCCTCGTAGTGCCGGCTGCCGCCTGCCTCAGCCCTGTCCATGGTCCAGCGCCTGCCCTGCTTGCTGCAGCTCCCTCAGCGCATCGCAGGAGCTGCCCTGCATGCTCTGCAGTTCGTTATTAGCAGTGGCCCAGGCAGCTCYGGGAGGGGCGAGGGCAGGCGTGAGCGAGCGGTGATCCCGGCTGGTCCCACCCGGCTGTGGTGCAGGGGGATGCGGTGAGCCCCAGGGTTGGGAACCAGCGGTCCTGCCTGCCTTGGGCTCGCCGCCTGGCCTTGCGCAAGCCCCTGGCCTCCTGCACCAGGCCTGGCAGGTGAGCTGTGCTGGCTGGAGCATGTGGGGAGCTCGTCCTGGGGCCTCTTGTGGGTCAGACAGGGAAAATGACCCAGGGAAGTGTCCCCTGTTGCACCATGCCCGGGCTTTTCTTCTCCCGTGGCAGGCGGGACATGGGGCAGGAGAGGGGCAGTGCACGGAGCCCCGGGGGACACTGCCCAGGGCCCAGTGACGACGGTGCCCTGTCACCCACGAGCAGCACTGCCAGGGGAGAACGGAGAACTTCTCCACACCACACACCGCCCAGCGCTGCAGCGTCCCTGCGTGGGTGCCGTCCCGGCAGCGCCGTGGGCAATGCCCTCAGGTCCCAGGGATGAAGGGACGGCCGTGCGCTCCCTGCTCTGCCCCCATCGCTTTCTGCCCCGGCCCCGTGTGCCCTCTCCACCCCGCTCGACCTCGCCGGGCTCTGCACCGCTCCCCTTCCTGTCTGCAGCAGGAATGCGCCGTGTCTCGCCGTGTGGCTTCCCCCTCTCCCACGGGCTTTCCTGCCCAGGCAGGGCTGGGCTGAGGCTGCCTGCCCCCGCGCACCCCCGTGCCGGATGGATTTCCTGTACAGTGCCGGTGGGGAGCTGGCCGCAAGGCCGGTTCCCCGAGACCCCTTGCTGCGCGAAGCTGGGCTGTGAGCAGCTCCACACGGGACTGAGCTGGCAACTTTGCAGCCAAAGGTCTTTGACTGTTGCACAYGACCAGTCTTGCATCTGCCTTTCATTTCTTTCATGCACTATCCTTGGATTGCAACTTGCCAATGCATCTGTATGTACATAGCTGTACACAACAGAGAGAATGTCTACAAATATATATATACACACAGGAGGCACTGTTATCCGTCATGACTATAGTTTTGGGTTTGCACCTTCTGATGCGTTTCTTTTGCCAAACACTCTGATGAGTGTAGGATGTTTTTATTGCTCTTTGTACAGTTAAACAAAAGAACAACAAAACGCAGACTTTGCACTCAATGCTTTTGGGCTGCTGCCTGCTGGAGGGGGCAGGACAGGGTCCCTCATCTCTGCTCTGCCTGTGTGTCTGTCCAGGGGGATGAAAAGGCTCCCGTGTGCCCGGAGCTCGGTCCCGCTGTGGCAGCAGGTTTCCTTTGGGCGCGGAGGGAGCCCAGGGCACCCTGCGCTTCCACAGCTCAGTCCCTGGGAGCTGCTGCAGAGCCAGATGCAGGCAGGACAGTGCTGGAGGTGGGAGAGGAGCCGGTGCTGCCYGAGACTTCACACACCAAGATTTCAGGGGTGGTCTACACGCACCGTGGGGGCTGCAGCTGTGCTATAGGGAGCTGACCTCCCCACCTCTGCTCCCAAGAGATTCAGGGTCGGCGGCTGCTTGGGGCAYGGCAGGTAAGGCTCAGCAGGCTCCAGCGGAGCCCGGAGCGCGCGCAGGGTGATTGACACCCGTCACTGGGCTGCGGTGTGACTTAGCAATCCAGCAATGCCTCGCGGATGCACCAGAGCGGCGCCGCACAACCGGGGCACAGTCAATAGGCGCATCCATCAATTTACCCATCGTGGAGACGTGAGGGTGAGGGGAGCTCCGACAGCTGCCCTCAGTTGTGCCTCTTTCAGCTGCCCTTCAACCCGGGCCACCAAACGCCTGCGCATCCCAGATCTGCACACAAGCAGGGTCTGGCCAGCACGCCGCCCCTGCGCACGTACGGAGACTGCCTCTTTCCTGGGATAACGCTGCCTGCCTGCCCTGCCTTACCTGCTCCCCAGAGACCCCCCCCCCTCTCAGCCTGCTGCTGCTCTGAGCAGCAGGGTGACAGCGAGCAGCACCAGCAGGCTCAGCTCTTCCACGTGCCGCCTGCCTCGCCCGGGCGCTGCGCCCCGCACACCTCGCTGTGTGCCCGCRGGGTTAACTCTGCAGAAAATTCCCACCTCCCTGCAGGCACCTCTCCCTCCCTGGAGGAAGGGCACGAAAAGCACCTCCAAAGCTCTGCTGACACAGTCCTATAGCGGCTGGGCTGGTGCTGGGGGGTACAGCCCAGCCAGGCTGCGATATGTACCCGGCCCGTGGCAGGGAACAGCTTCTCTGTTGCAGAAAGGAGCAGCTCTCTGGAGGAGGGCGCGCAGCTATCTACCCACCCAGGTTCAGAAGAAGTCAGCCCGACGGAGGGTTGAATACAGCCATAGGCAAARGGGACAGGGGGCCCACAGGTTGGCAGTTTGGGGATGCCTTTGGGAGAGTCACTGGCAAGAAACTCTTGAGGAAGGCAGGCACTGTGGGATCACGGAGAAGAGCCCTGCGGGACACGACGAGGGTGAGTTTCCATCACCGCAACAGATCAAGGGCAGTGACTGCAACACCCCCCAGCGCCGGGGCTTCACAGATCCTTCAGAACCAGGGATGGTCACTTTTACAGACCACATAAATTTCCTTGGACCAGGTGGGATTAGAGATGTTGAAGAGCAAGAGAGCAGGTTGGGAGATGGCGGAGGGTCCTCCCTGTGCTGGGGAGACCTCTACTCAGTGTTGTGCAGAGAGCCACAGGGTACTGCTGGGGATCCTCGGTGAGAGCCCAGAGCTGCTGGCGCTGATGCCGCCTGCAGCCTGGCTGCCCTGCTCACGGGGCCGGGAAGTAATGAGGGGGGACCTGGAAAAGGGGACAGCCTGGGGCAGTGAACTCCGGGGAGCTGAGGGGTGTGAAGGGCAGGTRGCACAGGAGAGCCAGAGCCGGGGCTGGGGAGGGTCCGGCAGAGGTGGCCTCAGGCTGTGCCAGGTCAAGAAGAAACTTTCTCCTGGGACACAGGACGGTTGCCTCAGTGTTTCTTGCCGATGCCTCTGCAGTGGCTGCCGGGGGACACTGCTCCCGTTTCCCTGCTTGGATTAAAGGGCCCGTGAAAGGGGGCGAGGAACCTGCCCTCCCCGGCGGGCAGCCAGGTCTGCTGGTGGGCGCCGAGGAGGCAGCGGGCAGGGCGGCTCCGCGCAGGGAGAGGGAGGCATAGAGAGGGGAAAGCATTGCTCGGAGGGAGAGCTGCAGGCAAGGGAGGGCTGAGAATGACAAAGGCAGCCAAGCACTCACCCGCAGTCTGCGTGCCCGGGACCTCTCGCTCAGCTCCCAGCCCGGCATGCCTGGCCCAGCCGGGACGGTCCTGCAGAGTGTCTGATCACTGCGAGCACCTCCTGCCCACTGCCAGCTCCCGGACTGCCAGGCCACCTTGTCTTTTAAAGGTCACAGCCAGAGGACCTTGCAGTAAATATAAGGTGCTGATGGGAAGCTCTGTTCCCGCGTCGCCACCTCCTCCATCGGCAGGAGGGCTCTGCCTGCTCCTGGTCTGGGAGCCCAGCACCACCTGGCTCTGGGAGGTTTGGGAGGGGGCYGGGGCTGTCCTCGCGTTGCTGCCAGGTGTGGGGCCGGGGCTGCCCCTGGCAAGATGCTCCAGGGCAGCCGGGGCCAGCGCAGCGCCTGCTGCATTGAGCTGGGAGGCTGCAGCCCAACTGCTCTGCTCAGCCCTACCCCACTCGGTACCCACGTGGAGGGAAGCAGGAGCCCTCCTCGGAGAGCAGCCTGGCATTTTAACCCTCCCAGCTCCAATAGTGCAAGGTGAGAGGGAGTGAGGCATACAGAGGGGCCTTGCAGCCACTGTGACCCCTCCCCGGCAGGCTGCGAGCCAGCTGGCAGGACCCCTGAGCCTTTCTTCCTGTCCCCCCAGGAGGTGACAGTGTCCGAGCAAAGGGTGCTTGCCTTCCCTGAAACCTGACACAGCAGCCTCATGCTGGACTCAGCAAAACAAGTTTCCGCTGAGCCGCAGTATCCGCAGGTCCCATGCCGGATATCTCAGCATCATGCCAAAATCCCAGGGCCAGCTGCTGAGAGTGCCCTTCCCGGCCATGGCACACATCGCTCACCGAGGCTGGGCTGCGGGAGAGCAGAGCCTTTCCCAGGCCCACGGCAGCAGCAGATGTCTCACAAGATCAGTCAGCCGAGGAGACAGGCGAGAGCTGCCAAGTGTGACAGCTCCATCAGGCTCCTGTGACATGCAGCGTCCTGCTCCGAGCCCTAGGGCCGCATGGCCGGGAGGGCACGGCTGGCTCCAGGTGTGCAGCGGGAGCGGGCAGCTCGGCGCKAGGCTTGCCGCCTCTCCCCAGCAGGGCATGCAGAGCCCTGCCTCTGCAGAGATGCTCAGCAGGAAGATAGTGGCCGCAGGGGCATGTCGTCGCAGAAGCAGCTGGGTACCCCCCTGCCCAGCACACGGTTTGTGCCAGTGCCCACAGGAGCCCCTTCCTATTTACTGGCTGGGTGGTGCTGCTATTCCCAACCTCCCTGCCTCCAAAAAGATTTAGGGCTCTGCTGGGGGGATTCACAATGGCAGTTTGGCCAAACCCATCCCAACTTTACCCATCTTTTTGGAAGCAAACTTGACAGACACCTGAGCATCCTGGGAAGGAGCCCTCCACATGTAATGGCCTTTCCCTGCACCAGGGTATGGGTGTTACTCTTTCAGGTCCTCAGCGCTGCAGGTCTCTGTGGTCCTGCTCGCAGGATGCTGGAGGGTCCAGCCTCAGCCTCATCTGCTGCCCTGCCCCCCCAACTCCCCCCCATAACCGTGGCCCAGAGGCCCCCAGCATGGGCTCTTTGGCACCTAGCAGCCATCATGCACCCTTGCAGGGATGACAGGCATCCCTCCACCCCTCCGCACCTCTCTGCCGAGCTGCTCCTCGGAGGTGTGCCCCCCTGCCCACAATTAGCAAGGCTCCAGCAGATGCAGCGCTCCTCCTCCTGTCTCAGCACACCGCTTGCCTGGTCGCCAGTGCCTGCGGCTCCGCTCACCAAGCCGTATCCATCACCAAGCCGTACTCATCACCTAGCTGTATCCATCACAGCTGCCCGCCGAGACACCTTCTGCTGCATCAGCAGTACTCTCCACGTCGCTCCCGCAGCGCCGGCTGCCAGTGCTGCCCAGCCCACTCTGCCTGTACTTTTCCTGTCTCTGTTGCCAGCTCTGCAGCCCTAGTTCCCCAACCCACAGGCACTGCTGGCATCCTCTCAGGGTCCCCTGGGATGCCCCTGTGCCCTGTGAAACCTCCAGCTTTCCCCTCTTCCCTCCTGCTTCATGGTCCTGGCCAGATGGGAAGGAGACTGAGCTGCAAAGGGGGCTGGAGTGGGACTGAGGAGTCTCTCAAAGTGCCCTGGAGCTGACAGGCCATGGCACCCTGGACATGCAGGCAGGGCCCTAGGCAGCATCCCTGTGGGCGAGCTGCTCTCACAYCCGAAAAGAAGCAATCCTGTTCACGCTGTAGTGTTGTACCCAGCAAAGGAGGTACAGCCTCACCTGGCCCCTGGGGTGAGCTTTGCCAGGAYACGTGCCTTGTGCCAGCAAGGACCACAGCCTGGAGAAACAGTCAGTGCTGCTCCTGCACTGTGAGCACAGCAGCACCTCCTCCCCCTTCCCGCCATGCCTGTTCTCAGAATGCGTCACCTCCAGCAAACTGCTGCTCTGCACAGGGGTCTGGTTGTCTAATGGACCTGGGTGCAAAGGTAAAGCTCTTTCATTGCACACCACATCATCGGAGGCCTCCATTAGGAGGGTCCCTACCTCCATCTTTTTGGATGTGGTCTGCTGAAGGTTAGGTCTAATGGATGTGACGGTGAGGAAAAGGTTGTGGAGACGTGAACTTATTGTACGTGCGGTCAATTATCCCGGAACAAGCTCACAGTGAGAAAAACAAGTTTTCAAAGTGTTCTCTTTGGCGCCAGGTGGATTTCGCCTGCAGTCTTGCCCATCGGTGTCCAGCTCTGTGTCCCTGTCTGTGGCTGCAGAGCTGTCTGATCTCTGCCTTGGGGCTAGAGGGGGGCTGGTAGCTACATGGAGACGAAGGGTGGGGAGACTAGTGGTGTCACCCTGCTGAGGTGCACCGAACGAGAGCTGAGCCGCAGCCTYGGCCCGTTTTGTTGTCCTCCCGGCAGTGGCAGCCACCAGCCTTCGTGGTGCTTTGCCCTTTTCCAAAGCCGGCCGCGGGGCATCACCAGCCCAGCGTTCCCGGGAGCTTTCCCCCGAGCCCCCCCTGCGGTCCCTGCYGCTGCCCCGCTGCGACTCACCCCAGCACCTCGCTCGGAGGCACCAGCCGCGGGCACGCCATSGATGCCGGGGCCAAAGCCGCGTGAGGGCAGGAAATGGGGCAACCTCCGGGGCTGGGGAGCTGGGCTGGCCCGGGGGCGTGCGAGGGCAACGGCCCGAGCGCGGGGAGGACACGCCGGGGTGTGCAGGGGACACGGGGGGCAGCCCGGGCCGAGCCCCCCGCGGGCGGGCGGTGCGGCGGGAGGATGCGCGGCGCGGAGGAGCGCGGGGGGCGGAGGAGCGCGGGGGGGCGCGGAGGAGGGC
>JASVER010000179.1:915862-973067 GCA_030449065.1 Oceanodroma leucorhoa
AGGGGCGCGGGGGACCGGGGGGCACCGGGCAGCCGGGGGGCTGCGGAGACCCGCTCCTCCCCGGGTACCGCCGGTCTCCTGCCGCCCCCCCCCGCCGGCCGCCCGCGGGAGCGGGCACGGCCGGCGCCCCGGGTGCGCTTAGGGGACCAGCGGGCACCTCCAGCAGCCCGGTGCACGCTGGCACCGCAGGCTGYCCCCGGCTTACAGCCGCCCCCTCGTCTTCCCGAGGCGGGGTGACCCTGCTAAGTCGCCCTCCCTTCGCACTCAGCTGCTTTGCATCTGGCCCGCCTGCACCGCAAGGAATTGGACGCTGCTGCTCAGATGAATTTCCCRTCCACGGGCGCTAATGCAATTATCTCTGCTCTGCAGACGGAGAGTCCGAAGCACTGAGGATAAGTGAYTTGTCCAAGGTGACTTCGCAGCCGAGTCCGAGGGTGGACTCTGAAGTCCTGGCTCCAGCCCCCTGCCCTGCCTGCATCAGTCGCTAACATCGCCAGAGCTTTCTTCTGTGAGCACTGCGGCTGCATCCCGCTTTGCCCTGCTCCGCTCTGCTGCTCTGTGAGCAGGGACCACTGCTACCTGCCTGCTAACGTGAACCAGGGAAATAGCCGTAGGGAAGCAATGCACTGCTTCAGCGCAGCCGCCAGCACGCCCGCCGACAGGTCATTTTTTTTACACTTCATTTTGTAAAACAACCATTTGCATGCGCTTCTCCCCAGCGCAGGGATGAACCCGTACTGCAGGGCCACCGCTTGGAGCATGATGCCCAGACCTGTGTCCGGGGATGCCTGAGATCCCCCAGCTGCAGGGTGGAGGAAGGAGTYTGCAGCCGTCCCTTCCCCGCTGCAGCCCCTGGGGCTGGTTCCAAGCCACCTGCATCAGCCCTCACGCACTGGCTACACTTCTGCTTGTGTAGGTCATCCTTGTGTTGACGGGCAGAGASAGCCTGAAACCAAGGGCTGCCTTTGCAGCACTTGCTGTTGGGGAAACTCCCTTGAGAGGCGTTTTAGAGGGCATAGTTCTTAAGTTTGTTTTAAGTGAGCTGGAGACACGAAAAGACGTGTAAGTACCTGATCCCTGCAGGATTTGGGTGCTGGTCCCTGGTTGAAAGTGCCTCCTCGGATACATGCAGCGCAAGCTGCTTTCAGCATGGGGGCTGGCAGTGGGGTGGTAGGAGAGACTTGGAGACACTGGAGACCAGGGCACTTGAGGGTCTGGGGTCCAGGGCGTGGAGGTGGGAACCTTGTCCCACAGGTCGCTCAGGTGGGCTGGGAGCCTGGAAGGGGAGATGGGAAGGGGAGAGCTTCTGGGCAGGTGTCTCTGTGTGTGTTTCGGGGGTGCCGTGCTTTCCAGGGAGCGGCAGTGGGCCTCTGGCTGCACCAGGGAGCCACAGCACAGCGTCGTCCATCGGTGCCCACAGAAAGGGCTTGGCCCAGGTGTCCTGTCCCAGAGCACATCGTGCCTGGGCTCAGGGTGGCCTGGGAGCTCATCCCTTCTGACCTTGGTGGAGAGGAGCCTGGCTAGCCCGCCAGGCGTGGCTTGCTGTCTGTGCCAGGAGGTCACATCGACTTTTATGGGCAATGGAAGTTTTTATGGAGCAGCTTTCTCACAGATGATGGGGGCATCCTGTGGCTTTTCAGGTGAATCCTGTGTGCCCTTTCCATTAGGGCAGTGGTTCCCAGACCGGGTTCCAGGCTGCAGGAAAAGCGGGGGGCTGCCAGCAGCCCATGGGGGGAAAGGCTTGCTCTGGGCCCTGGCCTGGGTTGGAGGGCGATCGCTGCTGTCACYGGGGCTGGGTCCCGGGTTGCACAGCCAGCACTACTGCTCGTAGCTCGGTGGCTCTGGGACACTTCATCGTGGGGTTTGCCCCAGGTGCTCACCCTCTGCGACAGCAAAGAGCAGGCAGCCAAGACTCTGGCAACAGCAAGAGTGGCTGCTCCCCAGTCCCCCTTCCCTGTCCCTTGGGGAAAACTTGTGTCTGCAGGCATGGGAGGTAGCCTGGAGTCCCCAGCAGGGGCTTGCCTTGTGCACTGAATGTTGGGACTCTGGTGCTGCAAAGTGCAGCAGCTTTGGGCATACGGAAAAGTAACGGTGGCACCTAGTGTGGCAGGTTCAGTCGGTAATCTCCCAGCCTCCCAACGTGTTTTCCTCTGTGCTTTATTTAGTGGTAATGTATCGCTTCTGTCTTCCTGAGACCACAGCATGACAGCAACAAGATCAGCCTCCGTTTACCCCACACATTCAATTCAGATTACGTTCATGACATTATAACAGTTGGCAGACGGGATTAAAAGTGTTACAAGCTGCAAGGAATCGTCTTTCCTGTAACTGTCCTCTTGCAGCACTCTGCCTGCTCAGGCATACCTGCAGAGCCAGGCATCCCTTCGCTAAGTCTTACTCCAGGTAGCAGCATGATTCCCCTGGGACATTTTCGGCTGTGAAGTCCCCTCTGTAGCATCCCCAGGGCTGGCCTCTGAGCCTGACAACTGCAGGAGACCTCCATCTGGTGGGAACCACTCCCTGACGTTAGCTAAAGCCTCTCAAGCAAAATGAAAAGTGCTTCTTTGTAAAGTTAAATAACTCCTTCCCTGCAGTGCTTGCAACGCAGCACTGCAGCAGGGCCTGAAGCCCAGGATGCAGGGCTCTCGGGCTTGGCTTGGGCTGCGACGTGCYGGGGGAGTTGTTAGCATGGGCATGTGTGGGAGAATAAATCAGCAGCTGAAGCAGCTGCAGAGAGATGTGAATCTGAAGCTGAGGGCAGGGTATCCAAGTTAAGGTGTCGGTGGAGCTGAGGACCAGCTTGTAGCTTTGGGAAGAGCTGTCCCCCCTGTGTTTTGGTTGTCAGAGTGCCCAGGGMAAGCTTTGTAGGGATGGCTGGGTCCCTTTGGTGGCTGAGGTCTGGGAAGGGGGAGGACAATGCTTTGCTGGGTTGTATCACATCTTGGCCATACCACATTATACAAGCGGGACGGGGCCCCGGTGGGGTGGGGATGGGGAGTGGGGCTGCTCCCCTGGCCCCGAGCAAAGCATCCCTGTGCCCCCAAGAAAAGGGTTCGTGTGGACACTGCTGGCCCAGCCCGGTGCACAGGGGTGCAGTGCCAGTCCCTGCGTGGGACCCCGGGAGCTTTCAGGCATGCCCTCTGCTCTTGCAGCTGGGCTCGTACCTGTTCCTCGATGCGTTTCTGCCTACTAACAGGGAGGAGAGGAGCAGGAGAGCTGCGTTCTGCAATTTGAAGGTCATCTGCCACTAGAGTGGGAGGAGAAGCTCTCTGCAAGGCAGGCGTGAGGGGGTGCCGCTCCGGAGGTCCGCACAGGCGCTGCCAGGAGCCTGCTGCGCTGGCTCGCTGAGAGAGCCCGTGGCTGGGGGGGACGGGCGGAGTGGCCGGTGTCCAGGGCAGCAATGCTCATTATAATGTGCTCAAACTCGCTGCTTGAAGAACAGAGCGCTCTGCTTTGCTTTGGGCTTTTTTCCCCCCCTTTAAGGTTTAGCTGAAGGCCTTGTGGATGACATGCAGATCAGGGCTTTCATTTGCATACTTTATTTGTGGTGATATTACGGTTCCCTCTGAACCTACGCTGTCTCTGTGAGTGCCAGCCAGCCCTTGCCCTTCCTCCAGGAGCAGGTCCCCTATCTCTGCCCAGCTGTCCTGAGGCCAGGGACAGGAACGTTTGCTCTTGCCCTGGCAGCCTGCTGTGCCAAAGGGGATGAGGGGTAACAAACCCGTCCCTGGGCTCTGGGAGGGGAGGAGAGCTGGGCTCGTGCCCCCTGTGCTACGGGTGGGGAGGAGGAGGATGCCGTGGGCCCCTGGCAGAGCTGGGAGCGGGACCTAGGGGGGACAATGGCTGAGTCCTGCTGCCCCCACATGCTTCCTGGGAGGGGATCCCCACTGCAGCTGATGCTCCAGCCAGAGGCCGGGCTGCAGGGCAGGAGGAGGGGTCCCTGTGACGCACCTTTCTCCTCCCTGCCCCGTCTGCCCCGAGGGTGCACGTCCACAGCAGAGCCCTGCAGCAGGCTGGGCTGCATCACAGCCCCGGGAAGGAGCGGGCTGCAGCAGGCTGGGCTGCGTACCGGCACTGTGTCCTTACTCTCTCCTCCCCTCTCCCTGCCAGGTTTGCATGTCTTCGCCATCGCCTTCGCCTTGGAGGTGTCGGTGGGGAAGACCAACACGGTGATGGCTCTGAATAACTCCAACGTCCTGCTGCCCTGCACCTTCACCACCTGCATAGGTTTTCAGGACCTGGTCTTCACATGGTATTTCAACTCGACAGAGATGGTGGGTGGCTCGCTGGGGTTTGCCTCTGTTTTCCTGGCAGGTTTGTTTGTACTTTCACAGTGCAGGCCAGCACTGCAGTTCTCATCCTCTTGCAGGATGCCTGTCCCTGTGAGTGTCTCCAGCTCTGGGAGGACAGGGCTGTGCAAACAGGGTGACTCAAATACCCTGGCACATACGTGCTTTTGGCACAAAGCTGTTCTGGATTTTCTGCTGCCCACAGGCTAATTTCTTTTCATAAATTGGTCGTAAATTGGCTGTTCAGATGCAAAGCTGCACTTTGGGCAAAATATGGTTAATTTTCTCCTCCCACGCTTGCTCTGAAATACTAAAGGTATAGATTTGCTTCCTTCTGGGAATATTCTGCTCTTCAACTCCATAGCAGGAGGGCTGGTTTAGAGCAGGTCTGTACTCGCAGGCTGGCCAGCTCTGGATGGCTCTAAAGCGAAGGGACTCTCTTTGCCCTGGGGTTCTCCCATCTTTGCACTGCCTGTAACATTGCTACAGGTAAAGTCAGTTTGATCTGTTGCTTCCCCAGTGGGCTGTGCATCAGGTCCCCCTCCGTGGCCATTCCTGCTTTAATGGGGTGTGCTGGGACACTTGGTCGTGCTTATCTGTGCATGCAGAGGTGGGACAGGGCACCACCAAGAGAACTCGAGCCTTTCCCTCACCCGGGGTTGTTGGGAGCCCAGCTGACCCCACATCCTGCATCCCCACCTCTGCAGATTTACCACGGCAAGATAAAGAGCAAAGCCTCGGAGCCCTCCCTCGTGGGACGCAACCCACGGGTCGAGTTTGTTGGCTCGACGACTGGGAAGGACAACAACATCTCCATCGTCCTGAAGAATGTGGAGTTCAGCGATGCTGGGAAATACACCTGCCATGTCAAGAACCCCAAGGAGAAGAACGCGCAGCACAATGCCACCATCTTCCTCACGGTGGTCCAGAAGAGTAAGTGCCAGCCGGGGGTCCTGTGCTCTGCGAGTGCCACTGGGGCGGAGGGGATGCAAACCCGGGCTGACCCCACCTTGGCTCACAGTTGTGGCAGTGCACGGGCTGTCCTGGCTTCTTGGAGATAGTTGGCATCCCTGAAGGGCAAGGCTTGGCCTCATGCCCCCCTGTGCTGTGGGCTGGCAGCTGGTGGAGGGGGTTGCTGCTTTTCTCAGGGGGCCATGCAGCTGGGAGCTCCCTGCTCCTCTCCTGAGGCCCTTCTCTCCTGCAGTGGTGGAGACAGACAACACTCTGACGCTCATCATCGTGGGCGTTGTGGGGGGGCTCATCGGCCTCCTCATCCTCTTCATGCTCATCAAGAGGGTTGTCCTGTTCATCATCAAGAAGACTCGGGATGGGAAGTGAGTGTGGGTGCTGGTCCCGGCACCCTTTGGCAGGTGCTGCCGTGGGGCAGGGCTGCACGGGGCCAGGGTCGTGGCGAGGGGGGCTTGGGGGTGCTGGGGGCTGTCAGCTGGCCGTGTGCTCTCCCCCAGGAAGGAGTGTCTHGTGAGCTCGTCGGGGAACGACAACACCGAGAATGGCCTGGCTGGCTCCAAGGCGGAACAAAAAACACCACCAAAGGCATGAAGAAGCGGCACCCCGAGCCCTGGCCCGCCTGGCAGCGGGGAGGGTGGGCAGGGGGACAAGCCTTTCCCTTTTGTTTTCTTTCCAAACTGCCAACGCTCGAGACATGTTTCTATTACACACGTGCCTGCAACCTGCACTGCTTCTTGGAAAAGACTTCGGCTGCCGTGGGGACTGGGAGCTTCTTGCGGACTTGGACTGGGACGCCGCCGGGACAGAGGGAGCTGCCTGCTCTGCTCTGAGCGAAGGCAAGAGGGTGCGGGCGGGCAGGGAAGGGGCCGGGCGTGGGGGGTACCCTGGTCTGCATCAGGGGCGGGTGCTGTGCTGCGTGCGCTGCGCTCCTGGGGGTGTGGGGTGGTGGGTGGCCGGAGTCCCAGCGTGCCTGGGGGGTAGAATTTGCGAGGAGCTTGGGGCATCTCGTCCAACTCTGGCCATGCCGAGCTGCAGTGGGCAGGAGGGAAGATTGCCTCACGCAGAAGGTTTCTGGAGCAGAGCAAGGATGCATGAAACTCGCCGTAGAGATAGAGGCTCCTGCCTTCGCTGCATGTCTCTTGGGTCTGGCACTTGGGGCAAGCTCGGGAGGAAGGGAGGAGGCAAGGCTGTGGCAATGGGGCTTGGCTTCAGCTCTCTTGTTAAGCACACTTGAGACCCAAATGAGTGAAAGGCCTGTTGCTGTCAGGGCTGTCATCTCTTCCCAGCTGGGGCTGGGCGCCATGCTCCCGCAGGACAGGCTGGCCCCGAGGTGCCTCGGTTCCTCCCGTGGCAGGGCTGGGGGGACCAGTGTCCCAGGGTCACTGCTGGCCCACGGCGGGAGCACAGCAGGGTGAAGCTCCGTGTTTCACGCTCGCTTTGCCCCTGCGCGGGGCCGTCCCCCGGGGGCAGCAGGGGGCTTCTCCCCCAGCCAGCCTTCTCGGGGGGTGCTCCCTGCGTTTGTGTTGCTGCTGCTCTTACTCCTCCTCCCCTCTTTTTAAAGCTCGGCATTCAGAGCAGCGATGCTTTCAATGCTGACTCGCCAAGGCTTAACTTGTTACGCGGATATTTTTTATATGAGGCTCCAGAGGGAAAACGGCTGATTGCGTTTCCCTTTCACCCGAGGAGAACTGTAGCACTCCATCCGCGATGCAGGGAGGGAGCACAGTCAAGCCCTGGCGAGGGGAGCCGGGCTAGGGCTGCGCCAGCCTGCTCCCGGGGGGCTGGGTGACCTTGGGCAAGTCGCTCTGCCTCTCCATGCCTCAGTTTCCCCATCTGTAAAATGGGGATAATAATACTGCTCTACCTCACAGGGGTTGTTGTGAGGCTTCCTTGGCTAACATTTGTAAAGTGCTTTGGGATCCTCGGATGAGAGGTGCCACAGAAAGCCAGAGGGTCTTTGCGAGGAGTATCCGCAGTGGGGACTTGGGCCACCCAGCCCCCTTCCCAAGGGCTGTAGCAGGATGTGAAACATGAAGGGAATAAGCTGATCTTACAACTGAAGTTGACAATGTCCTTTACCATGTGATTTGTTCCCTATTTCTCCTTTATTTGTGGGTGTCTGTCAGTGAAGCTGCAGGACAGGCAGCCCCCCCATCCCCACTCGAAATTGGGAATCAAAGCTGAGCCCTGACTTCCTCCGGCTGTGAGGACTTGCACTCCAACAGAGGGGCCAGAGTGGAAGGTAGGCGAGGATTTGGCRGGCAAGGCAAACAAGGAAAGGTTAGGTGCTACCTTCTCTGGAGACTGTTGTGGGAGAGGTCGGGCCTCACCTGCCCGCTTGTGGGGACGGTGGTACGGAGAGCACCCTGCAGCCTTTGCCCAGGTGCACGGCTGGCTGGCCACCCCCGGGCTGGGCTCAGGGGCACCCACCCCTGTGTTTGGGACAGGAGACAGGTACAGGCACCTGGCCCCAGGCAGGTTTCCTTGGCTGCTCGTTAGATGGGCAAGTGGGAGTCGGGTCCCYGGGATCCTGGTCCCCTCTCTGAGGATCCGTGGGACCCTCAGGCAAATCACTTGACTTCTCTGTGCTTCAGTTTCCYGATCKGTAAAATGGGGACAGTAAATCTGACCTACCTCACAGGAGGTGTGAGGCTCCCTGCATCGCTCTGCAAAGTGCTCTGAGACCCTGGGGCGAAAGGCACTCTGTAAATGCAAAGTATTGTTAACATACCATTGTCACGTATGAGAGTCTGGGCAGGAAGGCGTGAGACCTCCCAGTTGCCCCARGAGACCCCCCAGCCCATCCTTGGAGGAGACCTCCCGTGGGAGAGGACAGTGAGGGAAGGGATTTTTTTAAAGAACTATTTTTAGCTGTCCTAACCTGTTGGCCTTTTTTAGATGGTATCTGGACACAGTTCCACTTACCACAGGATATGCAATGCTGTACTATGCATGGATTACTCCTCTGGCTTGATGGAAAAAGTCAACAAAACCAGTTTTTGAAATGTAACTCTCTTTATATGCATATGTGTGTGGGTGCTGTACGCAGTGCAGGGGGCTCTGGGAGAGCGGGCTGGCTTGGGGGCTGCCAGCTCCTGCGGGGTCCCTGCTGTCGCAAGGGCTTTGGGGGTCTGCAGAGGCTTTCCGGGGCATGGGGGGGAGAAGGCCCTGCCGGAGGTGCGTGCTGTGACAGACATGTATGTGTATAAGCATATATAAATACATGTAGGAGATACCTGCGAATAAACACAGGATGTGTACAACATGCTGTGTGACGACTTACAGCACATTTTTGCACTGTAGAGGTTTAGTTAGCTTTGCCTTGAATGAAATAAACTTTATGTTTACTAGAGAAACTCGCTCTACTGTGGGTTGCTGTGGGCATCTGTTTAGGTTTACCATGAACCCCGTGGGCGCGCACACTGCATTGCAAGCCCTGCGCCGAGGCAAAGAGCAGCAGCGTTTCCCTTGTGTGCCGAGCGCAGGCTGCGTCCATTCTCTGTAGCTGCTTGTCCTGGGCGCATGACTGCCGCCGCTCTGTCTGCATCCTGCTGCTCCCTCCGGACACCCCGGGACGAGGGCTGGGTGCTGCTTCCCAGCGCCCACGGGTGTGCGCTGCCCACTCGAGCCCAGGGGCTGCGGGTGCCTGGAGCCAGGGAGCCAGCCCAGCGTGGGCCATGGGACGGGGCAGGAAACGTCTCCGTCTGCCGGCAGGCCGGGGCTGTAGTGCCGCCGTTGGAGGGGCAATGTTTGCAGGGTGCTTGGGGGTATTTCCCAGCRCAAAAGGCTCTCTGAGTGCAGCTGCGTGGAAAGCAGGATCCCTTCTTGCCCCATTGCACGGGAATGTCCCTGAYTTCTACTGGGGCTGAAGCTCTGAAAAAGTTGCTAGAAAAAGTTGATTTAAAATAATGCCTAACGTCCCTGTTTGTTTACAATAATTTAAACTGACCCCATTCTGGTCAGCTTGTCTGACTGAGTGGCCGAGGTCCACGCAGCACTTTCTTCCTTGTGCACAGGAACAGCTTGTTACAAGAGCCAGCAAATAAACCCTGCCTTGTGCTGGGAAAGCAGCTCCGGCTTATAGCGCAGGGTATTGCGAAAAATACCTCTGCAAGCAAGAGGGACAAAGCCTTCAGAGGCTGTGTGAAAAAACAAATACTTTCTTTTAATGGGGATACTCTACAGCACAAACATCATTGCTGTCTGTAGAATGGTAGCGAGCAAACAGCATCTTCGCCTCACAGGAGCCTTCCTGCCACAGCAGGGTCGGCACAGGGTAATAAATTAATCTCTCTCCGGAAGGAAGCTTGAGCCGGTCAGATTCCTTCACGGTATCGGTGGCCGTCGCTCCGAGCCGCCCTTTGCCTCCTTGGCTGGCCTCTGGCATGCTCAATCACAGCCTGCCAGCGAGGGTTCGGGAGGCACCGCTCACCTTGCATGGCTTGAGATCCATTTCCCAGCTGCTGCTGGAGCCGAGACAGCCARGCGCGTAGGGACGGGGAGGGAGGCTTGGGGAGAGGGAACTGTCCCAGCAGGTCTTAGAGCTCYGACTGAAAGAGAGGGAGAGAAGAAATCGCAAGCTTTGAAAGGGCAGCCGAAACCAGGAGGCAAGCAGAGTCGCGTCCTTAAGGAGCTGGCTGGGCTCCCGTGCAGAGCTGAAGGGGGCTGGCTGGCTGCAGCCCCGCAGCCCCATCCCCGCAGCCTGCCCTGCAGCGATGCTGTGCTCCGCCGGTGCGGTTCCCCTCTGTGCAGAGCCACCGAGGGGGCCCTGACCCTTCCCCGCCGCCCCCCGACACCCGTGTGATAGAGCAGCCGTGCGTGTTGCTGCAGCAGTGTTGGCGGTACGGCACTGACCCTCCGGACGGCGTAGATCCAGTTGAGGTAGGCACGGACGCTGGTGTAGACGCCGGGCGTGCTGGGGGTCCCGCAGCCCTGGCCCCAGCTGACGATGCCCACCACCTGCCAGTGCCTGCCCGAGTACAGCAGGGGCCCGCCGCTGTCCCCCTGCGAAGGACAAACCGCCTGAGCGGGGGCTGAGGAGCCCCCTGGCCCCCAGCACGGTGGGTGCCGGTGCTCACAGCTGCAGCTTGCGGCCATTTCCAGGAGGACAGCTCTTCCCCGAAAGGGGCTCTTTCATTGATAGGTGCGGACCCACCCACCCCTTCTTTCTGGACCAGCCACCCCCCACCTGGCAAGTGTCCACCCCGCCTTGGGGCAGGCCGGCACACAGCATCTTCTCGGTGACCTCCCCGTGGTAGGCGGCGAGGTTGCAGCTCTCCTTGTCTATGAGTTTCACCTCCGCCTGCTGCAGGGTCTCTGACAGCTTGCCTGCGCGAAACGTGGCTGCTCAGGGGGGGSTCCCCAGCAGCCCCGGGTGAGCAGGGAGCCCACCGGCCCCGTCTCCTCCTGCAAGCGGTGCTGGGGGGGGACTCTGCCCTCGGCTCGCACCCCGTGCTGTCCCACTCACCGTGCTCCTCCGTGTAGCCCCAGCCTATCACCCACAGGGATGTGCCTGGCACCAGCTCCTCATCGAAATATGGCAGGCAGATGGGCTTCCTGCTGTCTGGAAGGGAGAGGTGAGGTGCAGGAGACGTCTGGGGAGGCTCACGGGGAAGGTGCCCCTGCCTGGACTGGCTGGGGCCATGCGCCAGCTGGGCAGCCAGCTCCCCGCTGGGCTCTCGGTAAGGCACCGCTCACCCATGGCCCTCTCCGCCCTGCTGCTCGGTGCCTGGCGAGCTTTGCCTTTGCGAGCCCTTGCACCAAGGAGGCGCGTGCCCCGTCTCACCTGAGACACGCAGGGGAGACCGCAGCTTCACCAGGGCAATGTCGTTGTCCTTGGGAGACGCGGGCGTCGCCTCAGCCAGGAAGACCTTCTCCACAGTGAGGGTGGCGGTGCCTGAGAGGAGGTGAGAGCCGGCCTTCACGCGCCAGCTCTGAATGATGGGGTTGTTCCTGCGCACAGACATGTCTGTTACTGCTCCCCTCTTTCCCCTCCGTGACTCTGCGGCAGGGACAGGCAGCAAAGTCCTGCCTACACRCTGCCCTGCTCAGCGTCAGTCAGCCGCATTGAACCGAGAGGCACAAAGCCCTGCGCGGACGTGTTCATCATGGGACATTTAAGCAACGTGTGGCTTAAACACAGAGGGACTCAGCCTGGCCTCGAGGAGCCGACCCAGCCCTGGCACGTCGGTGCTGGCCGACCGGTGCCTGCAGCGAGGAGGTGGCCGACTCACTTGAAGCAGTGTGCTGCCGTCAGGACCCAGCTGGGGTCGATGATGCTGCCCCCGCAGATGTGCTCCTTCCTGTACTGCAAGCTGACCTGCCACGGCCAAGCCTCGATGGCGGCCGGGCTCCCGCCCAGCACGCGCGGAGTCCTGATGCTCTGCCCGCAGTCTTCTGCCAGGTGACAGAGCAGCGATAAAGCAACACGTTAGCTGCGGTGGCGGGGAGCGAAAGAGCACCCGCTCTGCCCGCCTCCATCCTCGGGGGYGAGCAGGGACGTAGGGTCCCGCACCTCCCAGGGAGGGGAGCGTGGCCCAGGTGCCTCACCCCCCATGACACTGCCTGTCACCCCTTTGTGGGCACTCGGTACACCCCCTTTTGTTCTCTGTTTGCACATCGTCCCTGGGCTTGCTGAAATGGGTTCATCTATTCCTTGCCTTCTCCAGCCCACCAGGGGGGTTAGTTTAATCGGGGTAATTCATCAGCAAAAGTAAACCCATCCAGGCAGCTGGTTAAGCCTCTCTTAGGTGTTTTATTTCTGGGAGGTTTATACTGGCTCAACAAGAAGGTTAGCAGTAATTAAATCCAACTTTTCTCATGTAAACAGTGCGGGAACCGGGGAGGGCCAGGGCTTGGGCCAGAGCTGAGCTCTCGCGGCCGCAGCGCAGCACACGGGGCTGTGCCAGGAACGCGGACCTGGAGCGGCACGAGGCCCTGCCTGCCCACAAAGTGCAAACAGCGTCATGATACTTACTGGAACAAAAGAGCGAAACAACCGATCCAGAGAGGCATTTCCTGGAAAAGGGAGGAAAAGGGCTGGTTTTGGCAGGGGAGAAGCTCTGGCTCCGTGGCCAGGCACGGCAGGCTCCCGTGCAGGGCAAGGGGCATGGGGGCACGGCAGCCACCTCTGCACAGCCCCACCACTCACCTGCCCGGCTCAGGCATCTGGAGGCTGCCATTGCTCAGCACGACCTCGCGAGGAGGCAGGGGCTGCCCTGCGCCCACCTCCACTGCCCGGAAAGTGGGGGTGCTGAAAGACACGGGGGGGGCACAGGTCAGGAAGCACGCCCTGGGGTGCGCAGCCCCAGGCACGCTGCCGATGGGGCACAGGTGCTGGGAGAGGACAGGCACTGGAGCCTGAGCACCTGCGGGAGCCTGGAAACTTGGCGGTTTTGGCTCAGACTGAGCCAAAGATGATATAAGCCAGTTCTAAAACTTCAGGGACTGAAGCTTTACAAATAGCTCCTAAATGTTTGCCCATGGCCCCAACAAAGAGCTGATGAGATAGGGAGGAAGCAGGAGCTTAGGAATGGAATGTGGACCCTTGTGCCAGTGAGCCAGAGAAAGATGCCATAGAAAAAGGGGATTCCTTGGGACAAGGGACACAGGGATGCCAAACGAGGGAAGTGCCACAGCCCTGAAGGGCCSGGGGCGGGATGGGGGGACTGGCCACTGGGCTCAGGACCAGGGACAGGAGTGTATTGAAGGGAGGGAGACTACTCCCTGCTATTCAGGGAGGCGTGGGGCAGGTAGCTCCCAGGGGACCACAGGGGTGTCCCTGCTGCTGTGACATTTGGGGCCTTTGCTCAAAGCCTCAATCCCTGACTTTTTGGAACTGGAAAATATCATCTTGGGCTCAGTCTAGGCTCCTAGAGGAGCTCAAACACCAGAACCCATCTTCTCCCTAGTACACCCCTAATTTAACTCAAACTCTCCCTTAATCCAGGGCTGATACCAAACACGCAGGGCTAGCAAGCTATTTCCACGAATCTCGGCTTTAACCAACTTTAGTTGAATGCAGCACTACAAACCTGCCGCTGGCTCAGGGCCGCGCACGAGGTGGACMCAGGTGGGCGACACGGCCCTTCGTCGCAGCTGCAAGGACCCAGCCCTGCCCCCAGCTGTGCTGCACCCGCACCCCTGGCGCAGCACCACAGCCCCGGCCAACTGCTGCTCTCCTGCGGCTTTAAAAGGGGTGTGCGGTGCCATGCACCCCTCCCCAGGAGAGCTCCATCGGCAGTGAGCACCTGGGCTGAGCTCTGCACGTGCCCCAGGAGGGGCTGCTGGGGCGAGGTGACTGCACGTACGCTGTTGGGAGCTGTCGGGCAGCCCTGCTGCGAGGGTGACTGCAAGTCGGTGGGGGTGAGGTGCCCGTGGGCTGGGGACAGGGCAGGGGACACTGGGCACAGTACCGTGCTTACATGGGAAGCTGCCAGGGCTTCTAGCACAGAGACCATCCAGCTCCTAGGGACACACAGAGTACTCTGCATGGTGGGGATGGGCTGAAACCATTAGTGCAGAGCTCTGAGTGCTTTAGAAGCAAACAGAGCCCCAGTCAAAAAGAGCTTTTACGGGAGAGGGATAGATAAAGCAGGTGAGAGAGGTGTGGAGAAAGCAGCCGTGTACCTCCTGTAGCCCATTTGCTCGCAGGCTGCTTTTGCCAGCAGCAGGTTGAAGTGGTCGTGGCAGATGCAGGACCAGGCTCCGGTGTTTCTGTTAAGCACCTGCAGGATGGATCTGTCTTTGGAAACACGGGCTGGAGACAGACACAAAGTCAGCTTTGTCACAGGTGACTTTAGCAGGCGGAGGCTTGCTGCAGCAGCCCAGCCCCTCCGGAGCTGTAGCAGGGTCTCCTGGACTCACCACCAGCTGGTGGCCCCTCAGGGACCCACTGGGGACAGTTGGCCTCGTCCTCACCCTGCAGACAGTCCACCTGCCTGTCACACACCTGCTGCAGCGGCACCAACTTCAGCGGCTGTTTGCAGAAGAAGTAGTGGTAGTCCAGGTAAACCTTGACTAGAGGGAAAGGCGGACCTCAGCGCGGAGCTTGTGGTGCTGGGCAGGCTCAGGGCTTGTGCTTGGGGGCTCAGCAAGAAGGCGGCAGAGCCGGTCCCAGCTGAGCCCTGGGTCCAGAGCTGTGTTTGCCGAGCCGCCGCTGTGCCCAGCAGCGGCAGGAGGAGGGAGAAGAGGAGCAGAGGAGCCGTACCCAGGAACCCGACCGTAACCAGGCAGGCGAGGCTGAGCACTGCTGCCAGGATGGGGATGCCGATCTGCTTGAAGGACTCCAGCGCCGTGGAGGCTTTGCGTCTTGTGCTGGGACCTGCAACACAGAGGAGCGTGGCCCTGCGTCGCCAGGCCCAGCCTGGCAGCACCCACGCCCCCAGCTCCCGTGGGTATTACCTCTGCCATTCAGCCGCTCGGAGGCTAAATCCTGCAAACCAGAGGGGAAAACCAGTTACCGAGCTCAAATTTCAGCCAAAAAGCAGTTGGCAGGTGGGAAGGGTCTGTGGCAGCGTGGCTAGCTGGCCCTGTGGCGATTCCCACGCCAAGCACACAGCTAACGTGATCAGCCATGCCGGGGAGAGCAGCCCAGAGGGAGCGGAGGATCAGCTAAGCCTGGGCAGGCACAGAGGCTGCCCTGTCTTTGGCTTGCTCGAGGCCCACCAGGAGGATTAGCAGGGAAGCTGCCCCARCCTACAGCTGAGGTTGCTTTCGAGCTGCTGGGGATGGAGGTGGTAGCGGGGGGATGGCATATGCTGGTGCAACACCACTTGGCTCTGCTGTCACCCGGGATCACCGGCTGTGTTGTTCCCATGGACACCACCTGTGCAATTCCAGTAACTGSCTATTAATGTTATAGAGTTACTGCCTTTAGTGCACCAGAGGCTTAAGAAGTCATAGGCATTATGARAGAGGCACTTTCTGATGTGCCAAGAAACCCTGGGTCAAAAGACACGCGCCTGCAGGGCTGTGCCACCCAGATATGTCACGACAGGGGTTATATTCTTTGGCTGGCCCAGCATGGGGTCAGAAACCGAGTGGCACAGCACGAGTCCTCCCTGACAGACTGCCGGAGCTGCTGGAGAAACCAGCCCGGCCCATGGGAACCAGCGCTGTCAGGGCGGGGAGAGAGGGCTGTGCCGCTGCTAGGGCACACAGTAAACACAGCCCCAGTAGCAGTCAGCGCTGGAGCAAGTGATGAAAGGCATTGATCCCACTCATCTCTTCAAAATTATTTTCCTGTAATTAGCTTCTTGTATGAGAGATGCCCAACTGCAGTAGGAAAGGTCCCATGAGCCGCACCAGCCAGCTGTTGCCCCCGTCCTCGGTGGGTGGGTTGGTGCTGGGCAAAGATCAGAGCCCCTTTGTGAGGGTTTCAGGTGGATGCTTCTGTTGCCTTGTTTTTGCAGCCATGCTTGTGCCACGCTGTTGAGCTGCTTCCTGGCAGCTTGCAGTTTGAAAGTGTGCTCCTGCCCTGCTGAAGCTGTGGAAAGCAGCACACTTGCTGTTCCCYTGAATGCCCTTCCAGCCGCAAGCAAGACCTTTTCCTTTGCAGTTGCTTCTGGACTCTACCACGACAGGTAAGACGAGCTTTTTTGCAGGGCCTGTACCCAGCATGAACAGAGGTRAGGAAGATTAAAAACACTTCAGTAAACCCACAGATCCAGGAGCATGATTCCGGAGAGTTTGGGTTTTAGAAGCCTTTGCTCTTTGGCTGCTGAGCTTTGGGAGCASCACGCATTTCCCTGGGCTGCAGAGGGCTGGAGATGATCGCATTCATTGTCTCAGATGAGAGCAGAGGCCCCTGTGCAATCTCGGGGCTCGGAGGTTGGGGCTTTGAAGAACAGTGGTGCAGCGAGACCAGGGWTGCGGTAAGGCTGTGAAGGGGCTGTGCTGCAGCCTGAGGCGGGTAGGAGGGAGTGGTGGAGCCCTTCCTCTCTGGGTCACTCTGTGTTTGGGCACGTTTAGCCGYGCACAAAGATTCTACCAGCAGGATTTTACAGGCAAGTGCCGAGCGATTATTTGTGAGTTAACACACAAAGATAGCTTGGATTTAATGTGCTGCTARCTCAGCCGTGGCTGCCTCTCGCCCAGCCAGGAAATGTTGCCTCTTCATCACGGCCGTGCTGCATGACTTGGGCTGCCAGTTTTGGCTGCTCCCCATCCCAGGAACAAGAAGTGACCTGTGCAGGGGAGGACCGGCTCCTGCCTGGTGCTGGCAGGGCTGTGGGCATGTGGCTGTGCCCCAGCATGCAGCCGTCTGGCTCTTTTGAGGAAATGCTAGGGGCCTTTCTCCGAACTGCCAGGCTCGTCTGGCACCGATACCGAGCGTGGGCAAGTCGTGGTGAGTGCCCGGCCCCTGGATGGGCGCTGCGCAGCCCCTCGGGTCTTTTTGCCTTCCGTGAGGACACCGCAGTGCTACCAGGGGATCCCAGCTCCAGATCAGCTCCCGGGGGCACGGAGCCTGGCTCCTGATGGCAGGCAGTCGGGGACCTGCTGGGAGCAGGAGGGAAGGGTGGGAAGGGGAGTGTGTCTCCYGGACCTCCCATCTCGGCTGCCCTTCCCGAGGCGCTTATCTGCGGCACCCAGTGCCTGCAGGAGCCCTGGGAGTTTTGTAATGCCAGCTCAGCTTGCTCCCAAACGCCACCTACGTCCTCCAGCGCAGCCAGCTGAGGGCACGTGGGGCTGGTCCTTCCTCATGCTGACCTCTTGTGTCAGCGTGGGCCTGGGCCGGGCATGACCCGGATAATGGGATCCTAACGGTTCCCTGCGGGAACGGTCCCAGGGCCCTGGCCACGATGGCTTCTCCAGGCTGTGTGGCACGGCCGGGGCTCTGTGGCTGAGCACCGCAGCTGCCCTGCCTGCCCACAGGCTGCCTGTACTTGTGCCCATCGTGTCATCTGCTGCCAGGCTCCTTTCTGACAACCCTGTGCAGGTCTGGTGCRGATGCAGGTGGGAGGGATGATGCTGTGGTGCTGGCCACCTTCCCACACGGAGGAGGTATTGCCCATTGTTGATTTTTTTTTTTCTTCAGTCCATGAACCTCCTCTGTTTCAAACCTTCACAGGTYGGAGCTGCCCCAGGGGCTGCCTCTCCATGACTGCCCATTTGCTCTCAAAACCACACTGCAAGCAAGATCTGCACTGGTTAAATTCAAAGCGAGGCAAGAGCTGTGCCAGCTCCTGCGTGGAGTGGAAGCACATGATTTCCTGGAGAACTCAAGGCTACYGTAACTAATTGAGCTCCCTTGCTGTGTTCTCTGGAAACATGTTAATGTCACTGTGGCCAGTCTGCACTCCAGCTGTGCAAATGCCAGCCCGTGAGCAATGGACTCCCAATGAACTTCCGCACCCGTGCCATTTGAGCAGGCTTGGGCAGCTGGGGTGCAGTCAGACTCTTGCCGTTTGCCCTCTGCAGCGTGTGGCTGAAAGGCTCTGTGGTGCACTGAGTAGCTGTGCCAGCTGCTCCTGAATGAGGGAAGGTGGGATGTTCCYATGCGAAACCCAGCTTCAAAGGGTGCAGGGTGCTCAGATCCGGGGCTGACTCCTTGGCTGCAGGGGGTTTAACCCATGGGTGTGTGTAGCCGTTGCTGCCGTGCAGGGGGGTGAGTTCCCCACCCCAGAGGGGATGATGTCCCAGTGTACCGCTGGTGGGGTTTTACGGTGCCCAGCGAGCTGGGCCGTACGTGGCTGCCCTCTGTTAAGGAAGCCTTTTTCTCCTAGGGAGGGGCTGCATGCCAGGCTGGGGTTTGGTGGCCATGGCTTTGCTTGCAAAAGGCACTGCAGGAAGCTGAGCTGAGCGTGTCCCTTGTGCTGAGCAGAGGGACCGGCAGTCCCGCAGTGGGAGCTGCACTGGGGGGCAGGGGCGCTGGGATCTTGCCCAGGCATTGCCTAAGAACAAGCCCCTTCTGGGGGCTCATAAGGTGCTCCAGAAGGGCACATTCCCCTTGGCGAGCAGACTTGCGAGACAGACTGCCTTACTTGTCTGCTTCCCCGTCTGGAAGGGGGCCAAGGCAAGCCACGGAGAAATGTGGGAATGAGAGCTCATGGGGATAGCCAAGCACTGYATCCAACAGCCACGGCAGGGTGTTGAGAGAGATGGGTAAAATCACTCCCGGCCTGGATTTTGCGAGGGGAGTAGGGCCTGGGAGCAGCAGCTCTTTTGAGCCTGGACTGCCTCATCGCCAGTCAACCGCTCCTGGCAGACCTGGCCTGCGAGGGCAGCCAGCGGCGGGGTGTGTGGGGTGCCGGCTGCCCGGGCTGAGGGGCTGGGGGCTGATGTGCAGGGAGGGGGCAGAGCGGTGGGCAAAGCTGTTGGTAACTCACCATGTTCATCCAGCTCTGACGTGGTCTTCTGCCTGCAGAAACCCGGCAAATATCCTCCAGTCCGGGACTTGGGGAGGCTGTGGGTGCCCCGATGCCCAGGGAGCCCGGGCCGGTGATGTTCCCGCTGCCCCTGTGCCTGGGCTGCTCTGCCCGTGCTGTACTAACACTGGCGTAGGACCGCCCAAGCACTCCTTAAAACMTGCAACAGGAGTTGTGAAACAGGAATTATGATTTGTATTGTAATATAACACCGGTCTATCAGCAGCACCATCACCTGCAATAATCTCCTGAGCATCTGCCACTGGAGGGTGACTCACCTGCAGAGCTGCTGTCACAAAATAGCTTATCAGGAGTGAACTGACTGACAGAGCAGGATTTTTCCTGCTCCTCTCCTGATGATAAGAGGAACCACAGCCATCCCGCTCTTTGTCTGTCTCTTCCGCATTGCACCGGGTTGTTTTTAAATAGAGGTTTTAGTAGGTGGAGRAGGAAAGGAGAAGAGTTTACGCATGAGGTTACCAGGCCATTATATACTCCTGTCTCTCGGGTCACTCGGTCTGTGTGTCCCTGTGCAGCCCCAGGTGGGGGCTGGCAGGCGCTCCTGGCAGCACCCCAGTGAAGTTAAAAGGAAAGCGAGTGGGTGCCCATGGCAGGTTACCTCTGGGGCTGCCGTGCAGGCTGGGGGTGCGGGCAGGTGTCCGGCTGTGCGGGAGTAGCTGGTGTCCTGGGCAGGCTGTACGAAGTCGTTGCTCGCCGGTGGGCATGAGGTGCCCAGCCCCTGCCCAGCGATTGTAACAGTACGCGTCCCAGCAAGCTGGGCAGGGCAGAGGTTTGAGCGTGGCCCCTCCAGACTTCATACCTGCCCTCTGGGACAAACCTCCCTCTTTCTCCCCGGCTTTTGTCCCTGCTGTGGTACAGCAGCGCAGCAGCACGCTGACTGCCGGTTCCTACATCACTGGGATGCTCCTGGGCCATTTATGGAGATTTASAGAGGCCTGCTGTCCATGAGAGTGTGCYGGGCTCAGTGCCGGGGCTGGGTCTGCAAGTGGGGTACTGCGGTGTGAGCTCAGGGATGGCCATGCCCTTCTCCCACAACCCCCCATCCCTTTGCAGAGCAGCTGCCCTGTACTGGTTGAGCTCATTGATGTTGCACAAGATGGGGCTGGCAGGGGTGGGTGGGCAGAGGGGCTCTTACAGCCCCCGAGCCGTATTTTGGGAAAGTGCTGTGCCTGTAGGCAGGTGCTGAGGCTGCTCGTGGAGCTGTGCACGTCTCTGTTGCAAAGCTGGGCTACATAGCCAGGAATAATCGTGCTGGGATGAAGAGCAGCTTGCTTTAGCCTGCTGCTGGCAGCACTGCTGGGCAGGGTGGGCATTTAGGTTTAGGTGTGCAGGAGCYGCTTGCTCCAGCTGGGCGAAGGCCAGTGCAGGGAGCGGGCTGGGGTCAGGGAGTCTGCGAGCTGCGGTCGGCCCTGTTGGCAGCTGGCTGGAAAGCTTGGCCTTGAGCAGACTCATGCTGGAAGTGGTGGGTGTGCAGGATTTGCCGAGCAGCTAATTACCCTCTCCTCCTTTTGTAATCAAGCTTTCCCAACGGTCGGGGAGAGCTGCTGCTGCCAGGTGTGTGCGCTGTGCCAGCGGGGAGGCTGCGGAGCGYCCCAGACCTGCAGCTCCTCGGCTGAGGAGCCATGCCGTCACTGTGCCAGCTCGCCCTGCTGCAGCAGGGACCCTGCCCGCTCTGGGGAGAGTGGGCAGCATAACCCGGTAGCCTGACCAGGGATCCTGGCACTGCATGTGGCTCTGCAGGTAAGGGACACCCTCCCCACACTCACTGGTGAGGCTCCAGCCCCCTCGGGAGGTGTGGGGACCTCGGCAGGCTGCAGTCTCGGCTCCTGCCCACGTGGTCCGTGCAATGCCCAGAGACCATGGGATGGAGGCTGGGCAGCGGCAGCCGGCAGSTCCAGCCACGCGCTTTGTGCAGGAAGGTGCCCAGCGCTACTGCGGGAGCTTTCAGCTTGCAAACTGGTTTAAGGGGCTGCACACAGCAGCGGGGAGCTGGGCAGAGAGCTTGCGTCCCTGGTGTGCTACGGAGGTCCTGGCTGGGGCAGCACAGGCAAATGGCCGTGTGGGCACCTGATGCAGTGTGAGATGCAGCACGGTGGAGCCAGCTCTCCTGTCCAGCCTGAGCATGCCTGTCCCTTGTCAGGGAACAAACTGTGGCTTAAAAGCAACAGCAACTCGAGAGATGGGTGCGGCTGGGCCAGCAGGGACTGGGCAGAGGCTYTGGAGTGAGCTCAGTCCCGTGCATCCAGCACCACCTGCGCAGCTGCAGCCCTGTGCTGTGCCACAGAGATTCCCTCGAGGCGTGAGCTGCCTTCCCAGAGCATCCCGGGGCCAGCCCCACATACCCCTCAGCCAGGCCTGGCCCTGCTGCCGTGGAAGGGAGAACAACCTGGGAGCATCCGCGGGGTGGGAGGTGGCACGGCGGGGAACTCTTCCTCCCTTGAGGTTAAGCGAAGGCTTTGAGGAAGCAGATGAGGTTTGCAGATGTTATGTCACAGCTCCGCGCGCCTTCAGGGCTTTGCTTCCTGGAGTGCGGCTGCGTTTCCAGCCAGTCACCCTTCCCTGGCCTCTTACACGCGGAGCCCTGGTGTGACGCAGGCTTCCGGGCACCCCGGCTCCGTCTAGGGTCAGGCAGGGGCCAGGCGGCCTGGGGCTCTGCGCAGCTGCCAGCCTCCCCGGGCCRCATGGACATGCACCCTGTCCCTTTCTTCTCTGCTGCCTGTGAGGAGCAGTCCCAGCCTCTCTGTTCGAGCCCGGTGCTGCCAGGGCCTCAGGGTCTGCAGTGTGCATCATGCCCTCTCCATCCCACCCTTCCTGGCCAGCGTCCCCATGTGTCCCAGGCATCGCTCCTGGGTCTTGGTGCTGAGATGCTCGCTCCTGGGGAGGGCTGCTCGGGGACTTGGCTCCTGCCCTGGCCGCTTGCGTTGGGGCACGGCATAGTCAGAGGCTGTGCCTGGCAAAGCRTGCACAAAGAGGAGGTTTCCGGGGGGAGGGCTTTTGCCCCTGGCTGCCCTGTTTCCAAGCTATTAATGGTTATCCCTGTTTGCTACCTTCTACCTGCAGCCACAGGACATGGTTTCTCCCTCTTTCTGCAAGCAGGCGGTGATTGCCACCTAACCCTGTGGCTCGGAGCTTTGAGAAGATGATCAAATACAGCTGTAAGTGCATCGTACCGGGAGGTGTCTGTGACTGGGGGCAGCGGGTGGGGGACGCCCTGTCATCCTGGGGTCGTGCCCTCACCCTGCACAGGGCCATAACGTTTGTGGGCATCCCCAAACGCCCAAGCCCAGGCTCATTGTGGGACCCTGCCCCCCTCCCAGCTGCTGCTCTTTGCCAGGAGGTGGCAGTCGGAGGACAGAGCCACTTGGGCATCTCGCCAGGGCTGGACACCCCTGTGTCCAGGGCGTCCCTGCCCCTTGGGCTCCCAGCACTGCCAGTTCAGCCTCTGCCAGGGTGCCTATCGCTGCCAGCAGCGGGAGGGCAGAGCTGCCCGCATGGGCAGGCATCGCGCCTACCCTGTGCAGGTGGGGAGGCTGGGCTGGGCTGGGAGCAGCCGTCCCGGRCTGGGGCACAGGTGATGTCCATCGCATGAGGAGTGATGTCTGCCAGAGCTCCTCTGCTTTCTCCCCTGGGAACCAGTTGAACTGGTGGGCGAGGAGCGGTGCCCGGCTTCGCTGTGGCATGGGCGGTGAGGCGGCTGTGTCACGGGGAGAGGAGGGGACGGGCAGGACGTGCCAGGCTCCAGCGCGCACCGAGCTCTGCTGCAGCAGCTCCTAGCCTGGGCTAGTCGTGAGCAGCTCCTGTGGCGCGGTGCTGGGCGCCAGGAGATGGACCCCCGGGCAGGTGAGTGGGTGGCATTTTTCTCCCCTTATGGAGCAGAGATGGGGATGTTTTATGGCACAGGTAGTGGCTTGGTAAACTTCCCCTCTCCTCTGCTGTCTGTGGAGCTGGGGCTTGGGGCTCGGCTGCTGCTGTGGCTCTGCCTTGAGCAGGGCTGCTTGGAAGTGTCTCACTGGGACGTGAGGACGTCTGCTCCCGCGGGTGTTGGGACAGGGAGTTCTCCCATGCGYGGCATGGGGCCGGGCCTGAGCACGAAGCCGTCATCCTCCCACCAGCAGTAGGCGTGGGGAGAGGGCAGTTTCGGCAGCTGGCTGATTCAGGGAGGCTATTGCACCATGCTCCTCCTGTCCCGCAGCTCCTGCTGCATGAGTCACTCCTGCAGCAGACTCCCTGACCTCACCCACGCYGGCCCATGCTGGGGCCTGGGGTCCCAGGACTCCCAGCTCACCCCTGGGCCAGCAGAAGCAGGGTSCGTTGGCTGCCCACGTATCCTGGGCTCCTGAGCCCTGCTGTGAAGGCCCAGCAGAAGGGAAGAGCAGGCTGGTCCTTGGGAGCTGGCAGCGCGATGCTCTGCGGCTCCCCGGGTGTTTGCCGGATCCCGTCAGGTAGAGCAAGTGCTGCGGGTTGCAGCATGACCTGGGACCTCGCTCACTATGTAAACACCGTGACCACAGGGGAAATGTTCTCACTCCACTGGCATCTGTCTAAATTTAGCTGCTGTTACGTCATCCTTTTCCGCTGCCTCCTCACTCCTGATGCTGCAAGGCGCAGCACCCTGTCTCTGTGCCGGGCGCTTGCCCCAAGCCCTCCGTGCGGGCAGAGGAGCGCTGCGGGGCTGACTGTGCGCTGGGGCAGTGSCCAAACCCTGCTGTCCCCTCCTGGGCACAGCAGCCCCAGCAGTTCCCAGAGCTGTGCCCACCACCACCCCGCCTACGTTTTGCTAATGGGCCACACTGGGACTGCCTGGGCAGCTTACTGGTCAGGGAGGCTCCGTGGGGGTGTGGGGATGCTGAGGTGCGGGYGGTGTGCAAGAGGCTGCGCTGCGTGTGAAATGGGCTCATGCTGGAGCCCGCTGTGACAGCGGAGAAGGGTCTGGGATGGTGTTTGCTCAGGGGTTTGGGAGAGCAGGAGCTGGTAGCAGCTGGAGAGGTGTGATTCGCAGCCCTGTGCTGTACATTGCATGAGATTTGCTCTGTGCAGCATGCAACCCGTTGTCAGCAGAGAAATGGCTGCTCATCGGCTCTGCTGTGCCTGGGCACCCTGAGGTCCCCTTGACAGTGCCAGGAGTGTTGGCTGGTGCTGGGCTTTGCAAGATCCTGTGGTGTGGACGGGAGGGATGGAGGGGGTGCAGAGCTCCCGCAGAGGTCCTGCACAGCCCCATCCGTCATCCCAGCCCGGCGCTGGCAGCAGGAGGCTGCTCGCCCTGACAAATGCATCCTCTAGAGGGAACTGCCTGTCCAGAAATGGGTCTGCGCGGCTGCACAGGGACAGCTGCGGGGACGGACCGGGGTATGGCACTGCGCGGCCGTGGAAGCACTGGGGCAGCCAGCACCAGTGCCACAGCTGTGGTATCTTGCTGCTCTCCTGGCTTTTCTCTGCTCAGCCGGCTGCTGCTGGGGCATGGCTGGCGAGATGCACCAGAGCTGCAGGACACCCTGGCTGCGGGAGGTGACAGGCAGCAAGTGTCTCCTCGGCCCCAGCCCTGCTCTGCTACCTCTCTGCTCTGCCTGCACTTTTGTTGCCAAAATTACAGCTAAATTGCATGGCTAAACCCCGCTGATCGCCAGCAGCTCCCTGTGCAGCCGAGAAAGGTGCTTCACCCCAGAAGAGTGTGCATGGGACCAGGAGTGGGGATACAGGCATCATCAGGGTGGCCAGCTCCCCACCCCCAGCACAATGTGATGGGCCTCGGGCAGGGCCGAAAGCTGCCTGGGCTCTGGGTGAGCTCCCAGCAGGGCCAGGAGCGGGAATAGCAGGGGATCCTGCTTACGGGGRACGTGGGCTCCTGTTTACAGCCATTCCCCTCCTGTTTAGGCTGAGGGCAGTGGGTCATCCACACTCCCCTCTGGGCTCCCTTCCCRGGTCACCATCCTGCCCACCAGCTCACCTGGGGACAGCAGAGGCRGTGGCTGTGTGACCAAGATCACAAGCCTCCAGCGCGGGGCTTTGGGGGTAGCAAAGATCTCYGTGCCACAACGCTCAACAGCCTCACGGAGCACAGTCCCTCCACGCCATAGGGACAGCACAGGGTGGAGGGACGTATCCCAGACCCACAGCTGTCCTGTCCTCTCCGGGAATGATCAGAACCCCACCCTCCCGGAGGCATTTGTCTGCAGAGCCCCTTCTCCCTCTGCTTTACAGGGCAAGAGCCCATCAACGCACTTGGGGTTGTCTTGGGTGTCGGGCTGGCCTTGCTGATCCTGGTGCTTTTTGGCTACATCTTTGTCCGGTGGTACCGGAGGCACCGTGAGTACGGGCAGAGCAGGGGTACAGGCAGCAGCAGAGCAGGGAGGGCTCAAAAGAAAAGGGCTGCAGGGCCTGGGATGTGGGGAGCATGCCTGACATTTGCCAGTCCCCAGGGGCTTGGGAAACCCGTGTGCAGGGTGGCTCTGGGGCAAGCTGGGGGCATGCAGGGGCCGAGAAGGGGGATGCACAGTGATGTCCTGGTACGGCCGGCTGTCCTGCTGGCTGTCCTGCTGGCTGTCCTGCCTATCCCCACGCCGCTGCACAGACTCGCGAAGGCAAGTTCATGGCACTGCATGGCTCTGACTCCTCTCCTTCCCGCCTCCCCAGGGCCCAACTTCGTCTTCAACCTCTACCATCCCTGGTGAGTGAGGCCGTGCGGGGACCTGGGGCGGGCTGGTGGTGTTGCGGGGACCTGGGCACAATGCAAAGGTGTTGCAAACCCTTGCCAGTCCCAAATCCACTGAGCTCTGCTGTTTGCAGGCGCTGCCTCCCTGAGACAGATGCCCTGGGGAGCCCCGGCTGTCCGGGGACAGCCCCCAGCCCGCAGACTGGCAGGGGCTGGAGGYGGGCAGGCAGCTTGCTGACATCTCTGCCTTCCCTGCAGTGGGCTGGGGTCGGTGGCGGTGGAGCTGGTGCCGCCGTTCAGCATCAGCGGCTCGCTGAGCGGGACGGGGAGCAGCTACGTGCCTTTCYACAACCGGGGGCCGTGAGGCGGGAGCCGGGCTGGTGTGCAGGTAGGACATCACCCTGCTCCTCCCTGCCTGGCAATGGGTGAGCGGGTCCCCGGCCGTGCGTGTCCCCCAGCACAGCCCACAGCAGCAGGGCCCTGCGGCTRCCCCGCGGTGCCTGGGAGCAACCAGTGCTCGGGGCGGCTGCAGCAGTGCGTGCCTCTGCGGGGAGCCCAGGGGAGAGTGCTGTGCCCCAGAGMCTCTGTGCCTCCTTATAGCCCCTGGTCATTGCAACTTTCCCTGGGATAGTCCCAAGGTTTTTCCTGTGAAAGTCCTCCCCATGCCTGTGGGGTATCAGGGGCTTTCCCTGGGCTCTGGTTTTGGTTCCCCCCCCGGCCCCGTGCAGGCTTTGTTTGCATTTCCTTCCCCGCGCGCTGCTGTCCTCGGCCTGGGACTGGGGATGTGGCTGGGGGTAAAGGCAGCCCGGGGCTGGGGCTGGAGCCCTCGTGCTCCCTGCGCCACTTACCCATGCTGCCTCACGCCCTCCTTCCGGCAGCCACAAAAAGGGCAACCAAAACCAGCCATGGGGGAATTCCTCTGTTCTCGCTTCTTTAAAAAGCAGCCCCTGAATATGCTGGATTTCTACTGAAATTGTAACGGTGCAGTTTCTGTTTTTAAAAGAGCTTCTCCATCTGCTCCCCGCAGCTGCGTTTCTCTTGCTGGCCCTCCCTGGCCATGGGCAGCATAGGAAGGTGCCTGGGGCCGGCTGCCATCCCCGTGCTGGTGCACTGGCGCAGCCTCCCCTTGCTCGAGATGGAGGAGGAGGGAGCTGCCTTATCCCAGGCTTCCTTGGCATGCTTCCTGGAGAGAAAAGCCACCTTCTCCACGGCTCAGAGACATCCCAGCCCTCAGGACCAACCAGCTGCATGCCCAGGAGACCTTGGGCCAGGCTGTTGGTGAACAGGGCAGTGGGAGTGTGAGGAACCAGCTAAAAAGGATGGCAATGAATCACAGAACTGGATGGCTGGTTTTGTGAAATAGGGGAAAATGCCGTAAGGCAATGAGACTGCTTCAGACTTCCCTCCTCAGTCAAACATCTGGACCAATGTGGAAATTTGCGCTCCGTACTGATAGTGCAAGCAAACACCTCAAAAAGCCCCTGTGGGCTTTCTGGTGGCTTTCTCGTGCCGGCTGCCTTCAACCTCAGCAGAGCAACCGGCCGTGGAAGTGCCTGGAGCACAAGAGCAGCCCTGGCAAAGTGTGCTGTGGCCCTCGGAGAGGGGCCTCTGCCYTGGAGGTGGGTGCTGGCAAGGCACGGGGGCTTGGACTGTTTCTTTGCAAACTGTTTTCTCAGAAGGAAAAGGAAGAGAAACCCAGGAGACCGTGCGGCTGTGTGTAGCGAAACCGGTGAGGACGGAGTAGAGAGCCCCAGTCTGTGCCCTGGCCGCAAGCAGAGGCTGTGGGATCGCCAGGGACGGGAAAGGGGCTGGGCTGCAGTGGGGTGGCCACGGGAGCCTGCCCGGGAGCCAGGAGCTTGGGCTCTGTGGCTTCAGACTGCCTTCCTGTGCACGAGACCCTGAGTGCGGGGTGGCTCTGCAGGCAGCTGGGGTGGGTGAAATGTCCATACCCGCCGCTCCCCAGCACCCTGCCTGGGGAGGGATACCGCTGCCCAAGAAACACCAGCCCTTTCGAAGCCTGAGCAACCCGGGCACTTGCCTCTTGTGCTATATGCCAGCCTGTGGTGGGACGGACGGACACCTGCACCCCTCCTGGGCAGACCCCCTCTGTCTTCCCCCTCTCTTCTCCTTCCCCGTGCCCACTGTGCTGCTCCTCGCAGGGTTTGTGCAATGCTGGGGGCTTTGCAGCCCTGTTGTTGGAAACATGTTGGGAAAATTTGCATAGGCTGATGCCGCGGGAGGAAAGGTATTTGCATGGGTGTAGCCCCTCGCTGGGGCAGCCGAGGTGTGGTGCTCCCCGCTGCAAGGAGGATCGGGAGGAGGGGAGCCGCTTGCAGGAGGAGCCAGAGCCAAACATCCTCTGTGCGATAGGCTGTGACTTAATTCAGGAAAATCTGAGCATCCGGGATTTCTAAAGAGTCCGAGGGACTGTCTGTGCTCTCGGCTATCGAAGCCAAAGCACGTGGTCTGTGGCTTTCTGGCACACTCATTGGGGTTTCGTTGAAAGGAGAGCCCAGGCCACTCACGGAGGGGGTAATGCCACCTCTCTTGGCCCTGGGTGCTGCCCCTGGACATTGCCAGCTGGAGCCCCTCGTGACGAGCAGGAACCGGCAGCACCCGGCCCTACGTAGGATCCGGCTGCAGAGCTTGACGTCAGGAGCATTTAAAAGGGAAAAAAAAAAAAAAGTCACGCTTAGTTTTGATGACTCTTTTTCAGAGGAAGTTGAAAAAAAGGCAAAAAACCCCAACCCCCAAAATACCCGGAGGCCAAAGAGATGGTAGAAATGGAAGGGCAGGAGGATGCCTGGCAGCAGGCACGCAGCTGGCATCGGCGGTGCCGCTGCAGCGGGTGCCCACCACAGCCAATGGCCGGGCACTCTGCGTGACACAGGGAGCATATCTTAAGTGCGAGTAGTGTAACATCAGACGTAACAGAAGGAAACGTAGCAGTGCACCACCAACCCTTTTCCTGACTGCAGTGATTCATGTTTTCACCTGAAAAAAAGTACTCCCCGAGCTGGGTTTCCACCAACAGTTTTAATGGGACTATCCCACCATGAAGGTTCTTGGAAACTGAGTGACTTTTGGAAAAACTCTCCAGTGACCTGCCAGTAGTCAAATGGAGCCCACAGTAAGCCGGTCCATCTCATGCTTGTTTCCATTCTGACAGAAACTATTCCCCCGGTTTTGACGTGTTCCGCTCCACCCTGGAGGTGCTCCTGTCCTTCCCCAGTGCGTGGTCCCCGAGCTGCTGCCCCGCGGGACGCACTGCACGCCCAGTGCACCCCTCTGAAATCACCGCAACCTGCCCAGGTCCTTTTCCCTGCTGCTCCTCCAGTGTGTGCTTTCACAGCACAACACTTGCCTGGGACAACTACCCTGGTCCTCAGATGAGTGTGAAGCTCTCATTGGGCTGGCTTTGTTCTCCTTTTTTTCCAGTTGTGATGTGGAAACACTCTTCCCCATGTGAGGCAAAGGCACGTTGCCCTTTGCTGCAAAGGAAAGTCCATATCTGAAAACGGAAGGCGCAGCTTGACTTTAGAAGAGGATGTACAGATGAATGGACCAAATAAATAACACCACATGCTTTCTGTATTTACAAATTAAATAGAATAAATAATGTCTGTATGCAATAGTGGCAGAACGTGGACCATAGCGCAGGCAGGGCTGCCCTGGCTCATGCTGGGCTCATACGGCAGCTGCTGCACGTGTCCTGCACCCCGTCGGAGGTAGCCAGCGCCCCGGGTCTCTGCCATAGGGGCTGAATGCTGAAGGGTCTCTGTAGGGTCAGGAAAGTCCCTCGTTCCTTCCAAGTGAGGCCAGCCGGGATGGGAGCTCCACGCTCCCAGCAGCAGGATGGCTGACGTCAGCCTGCTTTTCGCTTTCAGTGTCTGTGTTGCGAAAGGTTTGGACGGCATCGGCAGGGTGGATGTCAGCTGGAGGAGCCCGGCGCTTGCCTGTGAAAGGGGGAGGCGGGGAGGGGAAGCACAGGGCTGGCGCTGGCCCCGGCCCCGAGGGTGGCCCTGAGCCTGGGGGCTGCGTGCTCCGCGCTGGGCTGCTGGGGAGGGCAGACAATGCGGGATCGCCCTTTGGAAACGTCCTGGTGTGTACCCTTGGGCTTGGTGGTCAGAGGGGGGGGGCGAGCCCCTCCAGCGCAGCCCATCCCCGTGTCTTGTTAGCTTTACACCAGAGACTGGCTGGAGGGAAGGTGCAGGGCACGCTGGGCCCTGGCCACAGCAGTACCAGGGCCAAAGCAGCCCCAGAAGTAGCTAAGCTGGTGCTTCTCGGGCAAGTCTTGGCCGGGGCACTGCTCAGTTTGATTCAGGGGTCGGCGGTAGCTTATCGGAGTAGCTGCTCCCTATGGGCAGTGGCTAGAAGAGGTAGTTGGGTCAGCATGCGGGGCTGCAGGCACCCACTCCCCAGCGCGGGGACGGCTCACAGGCTGCTGTCCTTGCTGTCCCCATTGAGCAGGCTCAGGGGGTTGATCTGCAGTGTGAGCCACTCGTTGGTGCTGAGGCTGGAGATGAGGGGCAGCGTCCCCAGGAGGTCAGTGTTGAAGATGTTCAGGTCGAAGGGAGCTTTCAGGAGCTCGGGGCCAGCTTTGGAGRCCAAGGGAGAACCCGGAGCCCCATAGCTCAGCAGAGTGGGGGCTCGGGGTCCCATCTGGCTGGAAAAGTCCCAGGCAGTGGGCTCCCGAGGGCCCTCCCACGGAGCAAGGTCCTGTGCATGGCTGCAGGGATGTTCAGGAGGGGACTGCTTCAAATACCCTTTGGCCACAGCCAGCTCAGAGCACTCTACATCCAGCATGATGTCAGTGCTGCCCGGGCCCTGCGAGGATCCTGCACAGCCCAAGAAGGGCATCCCCTTGGCTGGGTCTTGCCTTGGCTCCACCGTGCCTTCGGACTGCTGCAGGTACCCACAGAACTCCGTGTCTTGCTGGCTGTCCTGGCCGGTGGCAGGGGAGAGGCTGAGCTCCCCTCTGCGGGGCTGGCTGCCCTCTGCGGGGCTGGCCTTCCCGCTGCCAGRGGAGCATACGGGGCGAGGGCAGGCGCTCTCCAAGCCCACGCCGCTGTCGTCGCCGGTAGGCAGCTGCCGCTTGTAGCCCTGGGGCTCGGGGCCTGAGGAGCAGCTCAGTTCAGAGGAGGAAGTGTGCAGGCAAATGCCGCTGTCGGTGCTGGTGGAGCTGCTGTCTCCGCTCCCCATGGCCCCCAGCCCCAGCAGGCACACCCGGTCCTCGGGCCATGCTGGGAGCCTCCAGCCCTTCTCCAGGGGCAGTTGGGCTATGCTGGTGCTACCGTCCGGGCCACTGTCCTGCTGCAGGTCCTTCTGGCACAGGAACAGCTGCTGGACAGGGTCTGCGTCCAGACTGCCTGAGGACGAGGACTCCTGCTCCACCCAGAGTGAGCTCTGCTTTATGAAAGACTTCTGGGAGGGAAAGAAAAGAGGGGAGTGAGCCATGCTTCGTCCCTGCTTGTTGCCTGCCTCTCCCAACAGCTACCCAAGCCTGCACCCTCATGCCAGCCGCAAAGGGTGCCGCGTGCCCGGCTGTCTTACCAGGACGGATGGTGGCCTCATGGGCTTCTTGATGTAGGTGCACACCAGCAGAGCCCCCAGGAAGCCCAAGAGCAACAGGGTGATGAAGGAGGAGCTGGTGATGCTCTGCACAAACTCTGCACTCCCTGCAAGAGAGGACATGCCCAGGTGAGAGGGGGAAAGGCAGAGTCTGCGATGCACATAGCATGAAGGCCCTGCAGCGGGGGCACGGAGCAGCTGCCCTGGTGCAGACCCCTGTGCCTCCAGGGCCAGGAGGCTGAGGAGGATCCGCGTTCCTCAAGGCCCCCCCTTCCCTGGCTCCCCTGCCACTTACTGTCTTTCTTGCTGATGGTGACACACTGCTCGTCGGTGCGTGTGGCGCGGGGGCGCCGGCTGGCCACGTCGGGCTCCACGCTGATGCAGTACTCCATGTCCCAGAAGAGGTTCCTGATGTTGAACTCCGTGGCGTTCTGCAGCACTTTGTCCTGCAATGACCAGAGCACGGGCTGGTACCTGAGAGCCCCCAGCTCCTGCGGGAGTGCTGGGCCCTGTGCTTTCCCCGCTCCTCCTCCGCTGTCCCCTGGAGAAAGTCCCCAGGGTGCTTAGCAATACGGCTGACAGCAGCTAGACCCAAAATCCCAGAAAGAGTTGGGGAACCTACTGCAATAAAACAGTGTGGTGGCTATGAGGATGCTCAATATTAAGTTTTACAGAAGACTGTGCTTTAAAAATGTCTTTTTCAACTTGAGCAGCACTGTGTGTGACAGATGGGGACAGCACGGGACCAGCAACTCATCTCACCGTCTGATTGTCCTGTGCCCTCCTGACGTACACCCAGTATCGCCTCGTGTGCTTCTGTATGTTGTCGTATTTCACGGTGAGGTTCCCCACCCTGAGGAGCAGCTGCAGCTGCACGTGGATGGTGTTGCCTGTCACAGAGAGGCTCTGGCCCGACAGGCGCAGGCTGGCTGGAAACAAGTCAGTTGGAAGAGCACGTTAGGGTTTTCTGCTGTGTTTGCAGCTCTCAGAGCCTTCGCAGTGGACTGAGCTGTGGCTGTTCCTCGCAGACAGTGCTGCCTGTCCTAGGTTTGTCCCATCCCATCCCTCAGCCCGGCTGCCCTCCAGGAAGGTATGAAGAGAGACATCCCCGCTCTCATCTGTCCAAAAGTTATTCCCAAGCAGTTTGGCACCCTGACCTCTGCCATCCTTGAAGCCTCCTGCCCCCGGCCGCAGGGTGGAGGCAGACACCCAACCTACCTTCTTGCGGGGAGAAAGAGTTGGTCCTTTGCCATGGGGACGTGTGGTTTCCAGACACGGCCCTGACACGTGCGTAGTAGCGCAGGGCAGGATCCAGGGTGTAGTACGTGAGGTCGCAGGAGTGCCCTGAGATCTTCATGCAATTTGGGATGGCTGTCCAGGAGAAGTTCTTCCCGTAGCTGCAGGGAGAAGCGCCTGGGGTGAGAGCAGTGCGGGCAGGTGCCAGGAACTCTGTTGTCACCACCGTCGGTATCAGATCCCGGGCAGGGGCTGAACCCCCTGGCACCCCCATYGCTGTACTCACATTTTGTGCTCCACTTCGTAGCGGACATCACTGGGGTTGTTGTGTCCCGGCTCCCACCGCAGCAGGTGATGCGCTATCTCCGCAGCAAAGCGCACGCGCGTGGGGCTCGCCAGCTTCTCACCTGTGGGACCGAAGGCAAGCGTTAGGCGAGGCTGCACGGCGTCCCGTCCCGCAGGAGCTGGGCAGAGCTCCTTGCGATTGCCTCCTCAATGGCTCGCCTGGAGCTTGACCCCCTGTGTTCAGCAGTGCCCACCCACCCACCTGAAAAGAGCAAGGATTTGCCCAGGCCTGTCCCACTTCCAAGTTTCAGTGTTTGCTTGTCCCCCTCTTTCCCTTCCTCTCTCTTCTGGGGAGAGCTCAGCTCAGCCCAGCCAAGAGGATCTCTGTGCTTTTCTGGCCCAAGAAAGGAGCCTGCTGTATTTGCATCCCTGACTGCCCCTGCCATTTGCTAGCAGCTCTGTTTAGATTTAGCTTTCCTGTTTTGCTTATCTGCTGTCTGGAAGAAACAGACTTTTTCACACCTCCTGCCTGAATTTCTGTATTCTTGCCTGGCAGCAAAGCGTAGCTAGGTAACATCTGTCACCCTTTCTGTGCTGGTTTCCTCAGCAGCTGCTGTCTGCCAGCAAACACTAAGCCGTGCCGCTGCCCGGGGAGGACGACTGTCAGCAGAGCGCTGTGATAGCGACCGGGCCGTTTCATCGCAATACAAGGCACCGTGGTCCACACCGGTGGAGGTAAGCAAGGCTGACGCCTGAGGACTAATACAGCCTTCAGACTCCCAAACAGCCAAGAAAGGCGAGTGGCGAGCAGGCAGCCCGGGCTGTGTCCTGCTCCAAGCAGGCAGGAGCCTGCGGGCACTGCCAGCCCGAGCACTGACCAGCCAGCAAAGGTGTCCGAGCTGCAGCTCCACGCCGCAGCAGCTCCACTTGCTGCCTGCCCTGCATGCCTTCCCCCGTCTCGGTCCCCAGCCCGGTGCCGGGATCTCAGGCGCGGAGGGGAGCAGGGCTGCCTGCCGGGAGCCGTGGGGCTCAAACACAGCCAGCGGGGAGCTGAAGACCAGYGCAGTGTGGGCAAGAGAGACTCACCGTCCGTCCGCCGGGCGAGGAGCAGTGCCACGCACAGTGCCAGGGCTGTGGCGGAGGGTGCCATGCCGGCTCAGCATCCTCTGTGGGTGCTGGGCTGAGCGAGCAGGGTGCCGAGCTCTGCTCTGGCGGGCTGCTGAACACTTGTTTTTCCCCTGGAGGCTGGCTCAGTGACGTCTTGGAGGCGTTAGCACAGCAGGAGGAAAGTAGCTGTGTAGCCACTTCCACTTTTCTTTACTGTCCACCCACTCACSCAGCTAATCTCTCAGCCCAGGCTGGGCATTTCCTACAAACAGCCTTAAAGGAAGAGCTTTGGGGGCTTTTCTGAACAAAACGGTACACGGCTGAGAAAGGGACAATAGAGTAAGTCATGTGTCTGCCCTTGCTGTTTCATTATTAAATGAGATGTTAAAAGCACAGGGGGCGAGCGTTAGCACCTAGGATGACCCGTCACAGGGATTTTACTGAGCGCAGCACCTGCCCAGCAGTGTCCCCTTGGGCCAATGTCCTGTCCTGTCAGTGGCTAAAGCCGTCCAGGTCATAGCCAGCCCTGGGGACCCCTGGAGCCCCGGGAGGTGGTTCTTGCTTTCCCTTCCTTTGGGCTCAACCTGTACCCTCCTGCTTCAGTCTGCGATTTGCCTTTCCCCATTTCTGGGGCCGAGTGACAACCTCTGGGCTATTATGTGTCCTGCAAACACCTGCGCTATGGGTGGCATCGCAAGCTCTGAAGTTGGGTGCGGCGGAGGGGGCTGTAAGCTGTCCCCGGGGCTCTGCCAGCTGTCAGCCAGACCCGGGGCCCCCGGTACTGCCGTGATGTGCGCGGTCGCGGGGCTCTGGTCCCACGGCAATGTCTGCCTGTCTGGTGATGCTGGCCTCAGGTGCTAGGACCTGAATTACCACCAAGCGGACTGTGAGTCCTCTGCTTTGCCTTCTGGCAGGCTGAATTACAACAGAGCTGGCTTGAGGGCTTTCCTGGGGCCTGTGCAAACCCAGGGGCCCTCATGTGATGGAGAGCAATTTGTCTCAAGAAGAGGAATTTCCCACTGGGGAATTAGTGGAAAGGACACAGATAAAAAGAGCCCTGGAGCCCCGGGAGGGGGTTCTTGCTTTCCCTTCCTTTGGGCTCAACCTGTACCAAGTGTGCCCTGGACAGCCTCAGAAAGCTTCAGAGTAGTCCCTGGCTTGGTGGGCATAGAGGCGCAGGACCTCGGGTGCCTTTGCCACAGCAAAGTGGCTCCTCAAAGAGTCATCTTAAATGCCCAAAGTGGGAGATTTCTGCTTTTTCCTCTGACTCTGAACAGAGTCTATCCCCTGACTTATCCTTCCTGCTAAAGCCCATGGGCTTCCACGAACTCGCAGCCTTGCCAGAGCACCAGCATATTCGTCAGCTGCTGGGTGGGTCCAGCGGTGCCGCCGAGCCGTCCTCCAGTGCCTGGCGGCAGGACCTCGGGCACGGCACGGTGGCATGCCTGACTCCTGTGGCACCCAGGGACACGCAGGCTTCAGCTCCGCTCCGCCGGGGCCATGGGGAATACAGGCATGGAGTGGTACTRAGTGCCTGGCAGCGGGGAGAGGCTCTACCTCGCTGACAGCTGTTCCTCTTCTGAGGGCCAGCCATAGGGATGGGCAGCGGAGGACGGCTCCAGCAGCAGATCCCCTCCCTGGCTTCACCCTGGCTTGGCTTTATTCTCCTCTCCTTGGGAGACCAGCTGATGTCCTGTCACTCTGCTATCAGCTTGTGAGTCAGATCTGGCAGCCACTGAATTTAGTAGTCCTGAGATGAAGCACAGCCSGTCCCACACAAAGCCACAGCTCATGTTTCATGTAAAGGAATGAAAATGAAAAGCAATGGGACCAAAAATGAGGAAGGAGGGAGCTTTGTGGAAAAGACACCRCAGGGCTGGTCTTGTGGGTGAGGCGGTTCAGAGGCTTGGGAGAAATGGTTGCCGATTTGGGGGAAAATGAAACAGGCTGAGGAGAAATGACAGTTCTGCTGAACGCTCAGATCGTGAGCCAGCCGCGGTGCTCATGCTGGCACCCGAGCTGCTGCATGGGTGCGGGTACTGCCAGGTGCCACGGGAGGAGCTGGTGCCAGGACAGCGCTGCAGTGCGTCCTCATGCTGCCCGCTCTGCAGCTCGCGGTGCAGATGCTGCCCAGGATCCCTGTGCTGTCAGTGCTTTCCCCTCATCCTCCGTGAAACACCACTTGGCATCCTCGAGGCTGCAGACTCCGTGTCTCTGTGCTACCTTTSCTGCCACCAGCTCTGCTGCGAGGGGCCCCAGGGAGGGAGCCACTGACGTACAGGGAAAGGAGGGCAGACCTGCCTTCCCAGCCCAAGGCAGGCGGGCACAGCAGCCCCTGCCCGGCATGCAGCCCTGTCCCACGGCCATGCGCTGTGCTGAGGCACCCCCCAGCCCCTGCAGCCCCAGCACAGGCAGGGGACCCGGTGATAACAACAGACGAGCTTTGCATCAGGCATTGCTGACCACCCAAAGCACCACGTTAAAACCAAAGCATCACAGACCCTGAAATATCTCCTCGCGGGCCACTGTGTTGGCTGGGCAGGGTGACACCACCGCAGAGAAACCTAGCCCGGAGAACACCCGGCGGAGCTGGTGTTTTTCCCTGCCCTCCACCACTGCGGACCTCGGGGAGTTTTGCCCAGGGYGGTAGGGGGGTCGTACAGCCCCAGMGGGGCAGGCTCGGACAGTGACGCTGCACCATGCGGCGCAGGGCTCGGGCTGGGGCCGGAGGGCTGGTTCTGCATGGGCGCAGCCCTGCCGCAGGACAAAGCACTTTGCCTGGAAGAGCAGAGTTATCCTCTTCCCTTCCTCATTCCCTCATGCCTGGAGGTCGGAGCAGAGAGCGGAGGAGCTGCTGGGCTGTCCCGGGCTGGTGGTGGCTCTGGCTGTGCGTGCTATTAGCACCTCGTTTGCTAGCGGGAGGGCGGGAGGCTGCAGCAGGGCTCATAGGAGTGGTTACCAGCAAGAAAGTGCAAGTATTTCACCCAGGAGGTGTTGTGCGCGCATGACATTTAACATCAGGTTGCCGGGGTCAAGCCCAGACACATGGTTCTCTGTAACTTGCTTTCCGTAGGTGGCTTTGTAGAAACACCAGCAAGCAATCATTCCTGGAGCTGCTACCTGGAGCTACTTTCTGAGAATCCTTTTTCAGACGAGGATGTGGCAGCTCRCGCAGGCACGTGGGCAAGGCTAGCTCAGGGCTGTCCAGGGATGCAGCTCGCTGCTTGGCCAGCCCCTGCRTCCCTCCACCCCTGCACCCCAGCGGGGCAGAGCCCTCAGAGGCACGGGGTAGYTGCAAAAAGCAAACAAAACGCTGTTAGTCCTGCGTGTGAAAACTAAAGAGGAGTGTGCTGCAGGGCGAGGGCTGGCTCAGAAACCACCCTGGAAGCTGGGGGTCCCCAGAGCAGGCGGCCTGGCTCATGGCCACCTCCGCGGGAAGCATTTGCCCTGTGCACTSAAGTGCACATGCTGGACCTGCCGGGGCAGCAAGGCCCTGGGTGGGCTCACTGGAGAGAGGCAGGCAAAGGGCTTGACAATGACCTTGCCAGAAGAAAACAGGGGTAAACACCAAGATCAGGATGGACTCAGGTGTCAGTCTTCTCCTCCGAGCTCCCCAATCCCCCTCTCTGGCYGGCTGGGTTTAGCTCCAGGCTGCGCAAAGGAGAAGGGCAGGAATTGACCCCTCTGGGAAGGGGTGGAATGGGGAGTCCCGGGACAGGGTGGAGGGGATGGCAGGATCAATCCTGGSGTTTTCAGCCTTGAAATCAAGGGGGCGTTGAAGCAGGTTTCCTCCAAGTTTGGACAGCCCTGCTTGTCTCCTGCCCTTCCGATGAGCAGGTGTGGGTGGAGAGCCGGATGAATAAGGGACTTATGCTATGAATAATGCCGGGAGAAATGTGCCTGGAAAACAGAGTGTCAGGATGGGGCTCACGAGAGGCACCATGCCATCAGACAGAGCCTCCTGGGACCGGGCCATCGGAGAGGTTGCCCTCCTCCCTACCGACCCACACGCTGCTCTCGCACCGCACGGTGCCAGCCCTCACGGGCAGGCAGGAGCAGGGCCATTTCTTGCAATGACCTCTTATCCCAGAGGCTGCTCATCCACACACTGGCCGAAGCTGGGAGCAGCCTGGTTTACATGAAGCACCAGCTGCATCTCTGGAAAACCATCCTGCCTCTCTGCCATGCAGAGAGCGCGGTGCAGCCCCGGCCGGCGAGGAGTGCAGGCACAGGCTCCCCACCAGCCTCGTTCATCTGCCCCGCAGCCGCTCCTCTGGCAGCCAGGGGCTGGGGCGAGCAGGGCATGTGGCACTGAGGGACATGGGTCCGGGCTCTGGGCATCAGAAAGCACACAATGGACCTGGGCTTTTTTCCTTTTAATCTGGATATTTTCACCTGTTTCTCCCAAATGTGAGTTCTGGGTTAATCAAAGCATCTCCTAGCTCACACCCACAGAGGAAGCAGAAGACCACTGCTTTCTCTTTGCACAATGCAAAAGCATCKCTCCATTAGCAAAGGAGTGAAAAAGCCTCTAGAGAAACTAGAGGGAAATGGCATTTCATTTCCCTTGAAACAGGGCATTCTGGACTTCTCGGTCACCCGGGGCGCAGAAGAGGGTTTTTGCTGGGGTTGGCACGTGGCTACACATCCCCTCCTCTCCCATTCTCAGCTGGTGCTCGCAGCCCTTGGCCAGGGCAGGAGAGGTGAGGCGAGCCCGTGGTGGGCACGTGCCATAGAGAGGGTGGGGGCTTCGGCGGGCAGGCAGCCGGGAAGGAGGTGAGGAATCCGCAGCAGCCCCCAGTGCCTGGGATGCCGTGGCCAGGCCTGACCTGCTCCCAGACCTTTGGCCGCAGCCGGGGCTCCTGCTGCCCTTGCCCAGCCTTCCTCAGTGCCTGGCTGGGGCGACCGGCAGCAGAGGCAGGTATTTTGCATGCTGTGCCTGGAGCAGTTGGGAAACAGGCAGCGGTGGAGCTGGGCGGCAGGTCGGACTGGTTTCCCTCCGCACCTGGCGCTGGCACTGACGTATGAGCCCGCTCGCCAGATTCTGCCCCGTCCCCGCGGTCCTGACTTCGCTCTGCACTGCGCCGCGCAGCGAAGGATGGCTGTGCCGGAGCTGTGATCCCAGCCCAGCCCTGCAGCGGCCGATGGACGGGAAAGCCTCTCCGGTAAGGCACGGGCAGCTCCTCCAGCTCTGACCCGGCTAGGAGYACCGGGGGTTGCTCTGTGGCCGTACGGACCTGCTTTCCTCGGGATTTGGTGGAGGGTCTGGTTTCTCCCTCCTGCTCTCCGGGGCGTTGCCTTCGCAGCAGCCTGTTGCTGCCGGCGGGGAGAAGGACCTGGGGCGAGCTGCCTCTGGGGTTGCTGCCTCCGGCACCCCCTCGGCACACAGAGGGAGGAGGACTGCTGCCAGCATCCCCGGTGTCAGCCCTGTGCCGGCAGAGGAGGCGTCAGGGACCCCGGCGCTGCTGCTTTTCCACGCTGGAGCGGACTTGCGAACTGGGGGGACTGGCTGGCGGGGCAGGCTGGCGCTGCCGGTGGGAGCCAGTGCCGCTTGGCACCCCTGGGAGCTGCACCTTCCTGAGCCCTCTGGCACCTCCCACCAGCACCTCGGCGGCAGCAGCAGCACACCGGTAGCCCCGGCCCCAGCTGCTCTCCCTCACCTGCTCTCCTCGCAGTTCTCCCCGTGCTCTTTTTGGGCTGGGTTGACGGGGGCCTGCTCGGTCTCGGCCGTGGGGCCTTGCCGAGCATCCTGTCATGAGGAAAACATCCATCCCTGGCTGGGCACTGGACTCAGCCCGCCCGGGCGAGGCAGCGGGTAATTACCGTACCGAGTGCTGCCGGCTGTGCCAGCGACGTCCGGAACGTGCAAGGCCGGCAGTGACGGGGTGGATGGGGCTCGAGGGGAGGCAGGGCCAGCTGTAAAAGCCACCCTCTTCCTGCCCCTTGGCGTGCGGGTGCCTCAGAGGCAGGCAGGAGCAGGAGCAGAGTGGGCTCGTGCCAGATGCTGGCTGGGTCCCGAGAGAGGGGCAGCCTGCCCCCAGCACTGCTTTGCAGTGTGATCCCGGCTCTGGGTGGCTCCAAAAGCAGGCAGCAGCACCGCACCTTGGTGAGAGCGGGGCAGGAATTCAGATGCCCATGTAAGGAGACAATATTGGGCATCCCCACTGGGCCACCTTGGCTTTGTCACTTGGATTAAATGGGCCATTAGGAGGCCCAGGTGCCACCCTCAGCTCTGCAACTGCAGGAGAGTCGCTTCATCTTTCCGTGCCTTGGTTTGCCCATCTGTGGAATGGGGTGAGCRGCGATTACTCACCCCCTGGAACATTTTCTGATCTCTGCCTGAAGGGCTGCTCACACTGGCATAAGGCAACCTGTCCCTGRCCAGATCGGGCTGACTCAATCGACACAGCTTCTCATCTGCACTTGCAAAATGGCCCTTGCGCGCTTTGGGATTTCACTTCCCCGTGCATTGCCCCTTTACAGCATCCGGGTCTCGGCAGCGTCCTCCTGCCCGGTTTTTCCCCATGGCCCCAGCAGCCGTGGCCAGCCCCACACCATCAGTAGCTGGGGGAGCAAGGCTGGCGAGCGGGGGGGGGGCTATGGCTTGGACTGGGGGTCTGCCCCCTCCCAGGGAGACACCGCTGAGCCACTGCTCAGCTGCTGCACTTGAGCGGGACGGGGGCCACAGGAGGGAACAGGGGCTTTCACAGGCTCGGGAGGGTTTTGTCCCAGGTGAGCGCGAGGACAATGTCACTGTTGTGTGCTTGCTGAGCTAATCTGCTGTGGACAATCAGCGCTCCACAAGCAGGTGAGGGAGCCGGTTCCCTGCCCCGAACAACGGGCTGTGAGTAGCAGAGAGCGATAGTGAGGGGCGGGCTGCTGAGCTCAGCTGGGAAAGATGATCACCTATTTAGGCAGCTCCTTCCAGCTTATTTAAATCAGGCTGCTTTCCTCTCCTCTTGATGCTCCAAATTTTGGGTAGCTGCTATGCCCTTCTGCTCTTCCGAGCCATGGCTGGGCCCTGGGTCCGGTTGCAACACCCCAGGCGTTGCCTGGCTTCTTCCGCTCTCCCTCCCACTCCGAAACTGCGGGTGACTGCTGGCTGGTTTCCCTGCCTTCCCTCCCTGTCACGCGTGGATCCCAAGCCTCGAACCCAGCCCGGACGGCCTTTGCCCTGGTGATTTCCTCTACCGGCATGGATTTGGTGGCCTTCCCTCTGCAGCAGGGAGTCGCACTGGAGGACAGTGCACATGGCAGCTCGTGGTGCAAAGGGGATGGGTTTCTCTGGCACTGCTGTTTGTGGCTTTGGTGCTTTTCCCAGCTCTGCTCAAAGCCTCGGAGCAGAGCAGAGCAAAGAAGGACCGAGGTGGTATTTATGCTCACGACAAGTTTAGCAAAGGGCTCGTGTTGCAGACAGGCGCTGTCCACTCCCAGGCAGCCTGGGCTGGGCCAGGCATGAGGCAAGCACAGCGGGCGAGGGGTCCCCTCGTGTSTCTCCAGCATCCCTCCTCCCCTGGTGTCTGAAAGTCAGCCCTGCCACGGAAAGGAGCTGGTTGTGCTCTCCCTCCCCACACTTGACTTTTAGGCGCCAGCCCACAGCAGCGTTTAACGCTCTCACGGCTGGTGGAACATTTGCAGAGGACGTCAGAAAAAGGGCTCAAACCGCAGCCACGCGTGTGAGATAGGCATGGCTCCGGGTCTGACTTTTACTCAAAAGCCAGCAAAGGATGAGTAAAGGTTTTGTGGGCAGAAGTCGCAGCTCACTCGCCAGGGTAATGCATGCTCCTTAACAGAAATATCTTYGTAAAGCCGCTGCTGTTTGTTCTCTGCTCCAGTGGCTGTACAGCAGCAACCAGTTATGCTGGTTACTGGGAGCCCATGGTAAAAGTTTTGTTAGCTTCTRTGATAGAGCTAAAAAAAAAAAATACTTGGACTTTAGACTTTTAAGGAAATAAGTAGCTAATAGTTCACCCAAGTGTAAGAAAGGACATGTATTTCCTGCTAAGGAATAATAAGAGCAATTTAACCTATAGTGAACTTAGGTGTTAATTTGAAATGTTTTACACTGGAGGTAGAAATGCTTTAGCATCCAGCATCACTGGCTACTGGTGAAGCTGGGCTGTGTTTTCTAGTACAGCGAAGAGATTTGTCCTTAACAGCATTGTAATTCTGCTGATCTTATAATTGAAGGGTCACGCTTGCTGCAGGATGAGGCACATGAGATATCAGACGTGGAGATAGCATACAAATGCCAACGTAAATGATACTGACTGGGTATTTACAAAAACCTCACTTAAACATAGACAGGAGAAATTCTTTTTCTMGGAAGGGTTTCTGGCATCTGCTCCTTGCTTTGTTTCTGCAAAGCAGTGGCACAGGACCTGCTGCAGTTCTGGCTCTSTTGCTGATTGTGTATGCTTTCTAACAACAGGCACTAAGGATACCCAGGGATGTTTCAAGGTGYGGGCATGCAATACTTGCTGCAAGACCTTGAACCCCATCAGCGTGACTGCTCAGACTYGTTAGGGGAGGACACTGCTGGGGCACTCTCCAGCCCTCCTGGCTGCTGTGCCAGCCCAGCAGAGCACACCGAGGGGCTCTCCTGCGCTCCCCAGCGCCTTTGGGAGAGCCCATGAGAAGGCAAGCCTGCAGCACGGCTGTCCCAGGCTTGCCCACACAGCTGCCGTGAAATTCAGGCATAGGGAAAACTGGCCTTCGGCTGCAGGCTGAGCAAATCCAGGCTTGTTGTTGCTGTCTGGCGGGGAGGGGGTGAGAAGGGGTGGGTGATGCTGTGAAACAGAAACTGCCTCTGCTCCTCACCGTGTATGCAGGAAGCCGGGGAACCGCTCGCTCGGTCCCCATCCGCTGACGTGAGCAGGGAGGTGGCTCTCGATGGCCAGGAGACGTTAGCGGTACCTGTGCCAAGGGCCTCATGGGCAGCAGGAGGAGGTCTGTGCTGGCAGGACTGAGAGCCTGTGCCGGGGGGGTGGCTCTGCGCACCCCGCTGCTGGCCAGGGTGGGTGGCCAGGCAGCCTTCCCGGGAGCCCGGGGTGCTSTGCCTGCCGGCTCTGCGGCTGATGTGCCTGGGCCGCGAGCAGTTACTAAGGCACAGTTCAAGAGGTGGTGCGTCCCCCGCGACGTTCAGCTGGGGGCTGAGGCAGACCCTGCGTGGGGAGCGCGCATGGCCACGCCGGGGCGYGTGACTCACGGGATAATGCCCAGGAAGTTACACCACTGCATTGCAAGAAAGGGCACAGCCGTATTTACGAAGCGTGAGCCTGAGCAAGCTCCTGACGTGCTCATTAGGGCCCTTGATTCCCGGCAGGAAACACGACGATAGAGGAAATCCAGCTGGAAGGGGGGGACGTGGCAGCAGCTCCTGCCGCTGCTCCTGCTCTGCCGGATGCCCCCATCCTCTCTGCCCGTTCCCAGAGCCGTGCACCGGCCCTGATGCTGCTTGCTGGCTTGGCAGGGAAGGGGATGTTTTCTGGTTATGGGGAAATGTGATTGCTAGCAGCTGCAGGGCCAAAAATCAGAGACAGGCTTCCAGAGGGGCGTGTTTGAGCCCACCTCCTGGCAGGTAAGCGGTCCCCTGGGAGGTGGGCTGGGATGTGGGTGCCTGAGCTGGCTGCGCTCTGCTGCCACAGGATGGTGGCTCCGCTTCTCCCTTGGGTGCCCCTTCTGCGGGACAGGAGCCATGTTGCCTGTAGGGACGGACATAGCCCAAATTTGACTGGCAACAACTGGCTTCCCTGGAACAGCCCGGTGCAAACACAGCCAGTTGTGGCTGTGTGGCGTTGGGAGCAGTGCCAGAGACAGCGGGCGGGAGGAGCGAGGCAGTGTGGTAAGCACCTGCGGAGAATGAAGCCCAGGCCAGGCTGTCACTGCCGTGTGCTGGCTGGCGATGCCCTTGCAGTTTCTGTAAGGCACGCGGTCATTTCTTATTGCCAAAGATGTATCTGAGATTTTACAAATGAAATTACAGTGGCAGAAGAAACAGGCCTTTGTGGGCTTTGTACACAGGTCCTCTCTGAAGGAAAATGAGAGGCTCTCGCTTCGGTAGCTGATCGAAGCTGATGGAGCGCTTGGAAGAGTATATCTTGAGGAAAGGAAACAAATRCATATTCTTTTGCAAATTCATGGATCAGGAGTGACACAACTGCAGAACAGCATTCCAGGGTGCAGGATGTTTCAGGGCTTGGAAAACACTGATTATTAAGTATTACTAAATAACAGCTGGAAATTGCACTGTATTTTTCAAATGGCTAATTAAGGATAGATGCATAAATTGGGGCACTAGCCCCGTGGAACTGGGCCACAGTGTGTATGACCCGATGCCAAATGACTGGCTGATCGCTCTGATCAAACAAACAGCCACCTAAAGGGGAAAAGCTCTGCAAGAAAGAGGTTTTCCGCTGTCCCGGATGGGATACGGCTCGGGCTTTGTGGTACAGAAAGAGGCACTACAGCGGTAAATTGCCATGCAGTTCATGGCACTGTGGAGGAATAGCCACCAACAGCAACGGCTGGCTGTGCTGGGGAGCTCGGCGCCGTGCTGGGGAGCTCGGCTCTGCGTCGCCTTTGCCTTCACGGCTGCTTGGGTGGCGGGGTGGCAGCCACAGGGACTCTCCAGTGGGCAACGGTCATTGCCAGTAACGGTCTCCTCTGCTCACAGACCACGGCATCGCCCAGCAGTGTCCCTCCCAGCCTCCATGCCTCCACAGTCAGCAGCATCTTCGGTGCCCGACCTCTGCAGCCTCGAGAAAGTGTCCTCGGCATTAGCTTCAAGCCCTACAGCCCAGAGTCCAGCCCAGGCCTGTCCCCCTGCACGACCTGTGAGAGCACACGTAAGAGGATGGTGCCGGTCTCTGGCCACCCTGGCCCCGGTCCCACCTAGGGTGGGGAGGGAGGGAGGCAGGGAATGGGTCCTTGTGCCTGCTGCTGGCACAAGGCTCAGCCACAGGCTGGTGTTTCCCTGGGAGTGTGAGGGGTGCCAGGGGCAAGGGGGAGGACAGTGACCACGGCAGGATGGGGGGATGCCACAGGGAGGTGCGGGGTGTGCACGGCCCTGCTCCCCCACATCTCGTAGGTCCTCTGGGGAGCCGGGCGCGWGGGGAGCCAGGGAGCTCCTGGCACGTGCTGGTGAGCAGCAGGGTCCGGGCACCCTGGGGAGGCAGCCGCTCCCCCTGACCCTGCCTCYGCCCTGCTGCCAGGATCCTCCATGTTCAGAGCTCCCTGCATGAGCCAGCGACGGCTTGCGCTCATCTTCTGCGTCTCCATCCTCATCGTGCTGCTCATCGCCCTCATCCTGCTGTGTGAGTGGGGTCCCAGTCCGGGGCAGCTCGGGGCTCCCTGGGGGGGAGACCGCAGAGGGGCTGGGGGTCAGCAGAGGCTGGGGAGACCTACGCTGGGAAGTGCCACAGGGAAACCCCCGGGCTGGAGGCGAGAAGACAGATGTGCTCTTCCCATTTCCTGAGTGTTCCTGACATCTGGTGGACATGCAGGAGCAGGATTGCCGCGGAAGGGAGAGCCGCCGCTTGGGCTCSCTGCGGTCCCGGGTGGGATGCAGGGGCTGCACCGCGCTTTCCTTCTCCTGGGCTCCTGAGCTTCGGTGGGTGGCGGGGCACCCCCAGCAGCACCCACRCTCGCCCTCCCTGGGGCACGGGGTTTGCAGGCAGGACCCATCAAACCAAGTGCAGTTCATAGGCAGAACAGGCAGAGAAACCAGGGGAATCACTTTAATCCTTGTAACATCTAACTGCTGGATTTCCAGCTGCTGTAGCTGGTGGTCTTGAAGCATTCGGTGGGCTGAATRCATCTTTCTGCAGGAGTAAGCTAGAAGTGGGTTAAGTGAGAGAGGCTTGCAGCAGCTGAGCTGCACGCGGCTGGGCTGGCATGGGGGGATGCTCAGGGCTGGCCAGTCCTCCTTCAGCCCTGCATCCTGCAGCTCTTCAGTCTTGGCTCAAATGGCAGCCCTGCACCCAAGCTCACACGTGGGGTTTGGGTGTGCCCCTGCGCATGGCAGACCTTGTCCAGACTCCCGTCCGGGTGGGTCACAGCACCCTTGCCCACAGCAAGCCCCTGCCACCAGCCCCGACCTCACCACAGCGTGCGCTTGCTTCCAGTTATGTTCTGGCGGTCACAGACCGGCATCGTGTACAAGGAGCCCGCTGAGAGCTGCAAGGACAGCCCCGTGCGCTGCGACGGCATCGTTGACTGCTCCCAGAGGAGCGACGAGCTGGGCTGTGGTGAGGCACCAGGAGCCGGGGGTGGTGGGTGCGAGGGGAGCCGCCGGGGCACTGGGTACTACTGACCCACCTGCTCCATCCCTGCAGTGCGCTTCGCGTCTGATGAGTCCTTGCTCCACGTCTACTCCAGCACTGAGAGCCAGTGGTTGCCGGTGTGCAGCAGCGCCTGGGACGACTCCTTCTCCAGAAAGACCTGCCGGCAGCTGGGATTTCAGAAGTAATTCCCCAGGGATGGGTCATCCTGCTCGGGTGCTGAGGCCCTGTCAGCCCCCTGGGCATTCCTCTGGCCCTCCTGCCCTGGCCAGGTGCACAGTCTGCTGTGCTCTGTCCCCCAGCATTGTGCTTTTCTGCTGGAAGGCTGTGTGTCCAGCGCTGCTCTGGGTGTTTCAGTCTGTCCCCCCCAGGTTTAGTGCGCAGAGCCTCTTGGAGAAGGCAGGGACTCGGCGGTCAGTGCCTAGCGAGGAGGGACCTTCACTGCCTCTTTCTTCTCCCCTCCCAGTGCGTCGCAGACCGAATACATTCCCCTACACGTCTCCGGCAAGACCCTCACTGTGACCAACGAGCGAGAGACCATCCAACAGAGCCTCAACAGGTACCGGGCAGCATCTCCTCCTGGCCCTGCCCCTGCCCTGGTGCCGCAGGGCAGAGGCTGAGGCTGCATCTCCCTCCTCTCTCCTGCAGCTCACAGTGTCTCACGGGAAAGTACGTCTCCCTCCGATGCACAAGTAAGGGGGCTGGCTGGCAGGGCACGTGGCCAAGGGCGGGCAAGGCCAAACACATGCTTGGGAGCGCTTTCCTCCTCTCTTTGCACAGGGTTGGGCAAATAGGGCGTTTTCCAGCAAACTTTCTGAGTAATAGAAAACTACGAAGATTGCATTCCCATGGTCTCCACTGGCCCCTATGAACTACCAAGCATGGCTGGTGCCTGCGGGTGGTGGGGATGTTGTGCGCATCCCCCTCCAGGCTTGCCTCCTCTCTGAGCCCTTCTCTCAGCCCTGCTCTCCCCTCCAGCCTGTGGGCAGAGGATTTCTGGCCGGATCATTGGAGGAAAGGAAACCTCCGTGAGCAAATGGCCCTGGCAAGTCAGCGTGCAGTACGGGCAAATCCACATCTGCGGCGGCACAATCATCGACGCACAGTGGGTCCTCACCGCAGCCCACTGCTTCTTCATGTGAGTGCTGCCGCAGGCAGCTGCCCGCAGTGCTGCTGTCCAGCCCGGGGGCACCGGCTGCAGCCGGCAGCCCTCGCGCAGGCTCTCAGCCCAGCCCTGCGCCCTGCGTCTCACTCCTTGCTGCCCCCGCCTCTCCCCGCCCAGGAACAACATGAAGATCCTCGATGACTGGAAGGTGTATGGCGGGGTCTCGGACCTGAAGCAGCGCGCAGAGGGCATCCCCGTCTCCCAGGTCATCATCAACTCCAACTACAGCGATGATCACGATGACTACGACATTGCTCTCATGAAGCTCTCCAGGCCGCTGACGCTCTCAGGTGAGGCCTCTCAGCTTGCCAYGCCACAGGGCTGGCCTTGGCTGGGGCTGGTGTTCAGGGGGACAGAGCAAGCCTGGAGACGGGCAGGAGCAAGAGGCAGCTCGGGTCCCCTCGGAGCCGTGCCCGGGGCTGCTGCCAGCTGGAGCATCCTGCTCTGCTGAGGCCACGCTGCTTTCCCCTGCTGTCCTGTGGTTGGGAACTGGCCCATCCTCCCCTGGCAGGGCCCGGCACACAGGCAGCCGTGGGCTCGGCTGTGTAGCCGGCATCGTACTGCTCGCCGTGCCCCACGTGGGCAGTGTGGCGGGGGGCCAGCGGAGACCCTGCCTGGGTGGGCGCAGAGGGGAGCATTTCCTGTGCACCCCGCTCCTCCCTAGCCACAGGGCTGGTGACTACAGSGGCTATTTTGCTCCTGGGTGACTCATCCCTCTCTTCTCGCCTGGTTTTCTTCATGTTCTCCTCCAGCTCAGGTTCGCCCAGCCTGCCTCCCCATGTATGGCCAGCGGTTCCAGACCGGCAGGTCCTGCTTCATCACTGGCTTTGGGAAGACCAGGGAGAACGAAGGTGAGGGAGGACGCCGGCTCTCYGCAGGCAGCTCCTGCGTGCCGCAGCCCGAGCTGCGAACGCAGCGTGCGAGAGGAGCGAGCGCAGCCCTGCTGCTGTATTCGAGGGCCGTTCCCACAGGGGTGACTCGCAGCGGTTGCCCTCCCGGCTGTGCAGCTCTRCAGAAATAGGGCCTGCAAGAAATACCAGCTCCCTCCCTTGCTGCCGCGGAAACGCCTGGTGCTGCGGAGGGGCCCGGGGGCGGTGGGGGGACRAGGCCTACCCCGCCCCACGGCTCCTCCTGCCTTGCAGATAACACGTCCCCGAAGCTGCGGGAGGCCGAGGTGAAGCTGATTGACTACAAGATCTGCAACAGCGACAAGGTGTACGAGGGCTACCTGACCCCACGGATGATGTGTGCTGGGTACCTGCAGGGAGGGAAAGATGCGTGCCAGGTGAGCCGGAGGCACGCGGTCCCTGCCAGGCAAGGCGGCGCGGGACTGGCAGGGCTGCCCACTTTTCCCGCACGCTGGTGTCCCCTGGCTGGGGGCATCTCCTGTCTCCTCTCCTCACCGCTCTGCCCCTCTGTGCCAGGGTGACAGCGGAGGGCCCCTGGTCTGTGAGGACAACGGCCGCTGGTATGTGGCCGGGGTGACGAGCTGGGGGACAGGATGTGGCCAGAAGAACAAACCCGGCGTTTACACACGCGTGACAAAGCTCCTCAGCTGGATATACAGCAAAATGGAGGTGAGGTGGCATGGCAGGGCTGTGCTCGGGCAGGGAGACTTACCAGGCAGCCCTGGGTGCATTGAGAGGGGCCGTATCCCCCCCAGCCCAGCCCCTGGCACTTCACCCTTGCTCTCCCCTCTTTCCCTTGCAGAGCGAGAATGACTAAGACCAGGATGGACACTTGCCTGGGCTGTCCCTCTCCGGCCGGCGCGGGCCCCTGCCCTTGGCTGCTGCCAGGGCATGGTGCTACCAGCAGATCCCCCCACCTATCTCTGGACTGTCCACRCAGCCAGGGACCTGTCGCTGCCCCCAGCCTCTGAAAATACGGTGCCTGCAAAGTGACTCTGCCCTCGCCCAGCGCAAGCGAGGCGGCCYGGCGGCGGCCGGGCAGAGGAGCCGGCCAGCCCTGGCGCGGCAGCGCGCAGGGGACAGCAGCCCCGTGCCGGTGGCTGGCCGTGCCAGCTGCGAGGTGCCTCCTTGCCCTGTGTCTGTGGTTCTTCTGGTGTAAATAGACGTGTCCGGACGGGGTGTCGTGAGTGCTTCCTGGCAGGCCTGCAGCACACTCGGCGGGCGAGGGGCTGCTAGCACTGCCCGCCGGTCCGGAGGAGGTTGCAGATGGAAGCGAGGAGCAGGAAAGCCATGGGGTGCCCATGGCGAGGGAGCCCTCTCCTCTGCGTGCTGCTGCCAGGTCGCAGCTGGGCTGCCCCGGGGTGTGGGACGGGGCTCAGCTGGCACGGTGCAGCTGTGTGCCGTGCTGCGACGTCGGGCAGCAGCTGCCCCCACCTGCAGGGCCACGCTCCCTGTTTTCTCCAGGCAGGGCTGAGCAAAGGGGAGCCCCGAGGTGCAGTTACCCTCTGGGAGGAGTAGGAGTTGCTCTCATGTTTGCAGATAGGTTTAGGAAGCACCTTTTAAATTATGTTCCTCCCCATGAGAGAAATACCCGTTTGTTTATTTTTCCATGCCGTGGATATGGTCAGAGCAAGCACTCACTCCCAGGACCGCATGCAGCCGATCTCGGTTCCCCCGCATGTTCTGATGAGGATTTTGGCAGCGGCGTGGGGCAGGCCTGCTCTCCAGGGGTGGCTGCAGGAGGTGTGACAGAAGCCAGCAGCAGAAAGGCCAACGTGGAGCGTGATGCAGAGCAGCCATCCCTCCCCAGCAGCGCCCAGCCCTTCGCCAGCATGAGCCAGCCCCCAGATCTCATAGCTGTTTGTTCAGTGATGGGTGCCGGATTGCTTCCTCCTCCCTCCAGCTGCTGAGCACACAGGGAGGAGGAAGCAATCGGGGATCGCGTGGCCAACCTTACCTCCCTGGCTACACCAGAGCGGGGACACACTTCTCCAAGGAAACACAAGGTGCTACGGGAGATCCCCAGGTTGGCAGTGTGAGCACCTATTGGGTGGGCAGAGGCTGGCCCCCGCTTTGCCGAGGCTGCACTCCTCTCCCCAGACATGGTCAGCTGCAGAGGGGTCCTGGGGAGCTTGGCCATCTGACACTCTTCTCAATAAACGTTTCGGTAGTGCTCCACATGGAGACGGCTCTTTTGGACAGGCTGGAAAGGAAGCTGGCGAGCCCCAGCACCCAGGTACCAAGAAAGCCCCAGGGAGCGGGGAGAGCTCTGCCCACCCCTGGGCTCTGCACTGGGCCTGGGGCATGGCCCTGGCCCGAGACCAYGCCATGGTGCTCCAGGGCTGCCCCCTCCTCATGGGGAAAGTCCACACATGCTGCGGTGGGCCCATGGGACTGGTGTGCAGTGACTGAGTGGGGGGGTGCCCCCATGCAGCCTGCAGTGGGGGTCTGCAGGATGTGCTCAGCACCCCAATGTACACCCRCTCCTGAGATGCTCTGTGGCTGTTGCCATTCGCGTGGGTGCACGTGATGGAGTGGCTTTTTGCAAAAGCCCTTCCTGCCCTTCACCCTCTGGGTTACTGCTCATGACTGGGAGAAAGGGGGTGTTTTAGGTCTTATGGGGGCTTGGCAGTAGGTGCTCGGGTATGGATGTAATGTAGGGATAGAGCTGGGGGCGGGGGTAAAGCCCCTGGGGGGGATCCATGGGCATGAGCCCAAGGGAGAGCCGTATCAAAATTCTGCCTGTGAATGCTGTGGACCAGAATAAAACACTTTCCTGAGAAGGCTGCACAGCCAGTGCAATTGCCCCATGTTAGAGAAATGGCAGTAATGAGCATTTAGCCTTGATTTTCTTTGGGAGGAGGAAAGGTTGCTTGCAACTGGTKCTTTGTAACCCATCTTCTTGCAGCTGGGAACAGGAGGGACGGGTGCTTTGGGGAGCTCACTTGCTCTCTTTGAAACAGCCTGAAGCTGCCTCACAAGTCTGTCTCTGCTAGCCCCGGTCACGGTGGCCTCTTCTCTCCCCAGCACGGGAGCACGGTGGCCACCCACTGCAGCCTGCCTCTCCCTCCTTGGGAAGGAGGTTGGTGTGGCGTGGGGGGGCAAACCCCGAGCAGAGGGCTCAGTGCTGTGATGTCCAGCGTGTCCTGCARAGGAACTGGAAACATCAGTTCCCCAAATGATGTGAGTACCGGACTTTGCATGGGCCAGGCAGCCTGGTTTCTGACCTGCATCACTTACAGTGGGACCACCTGGCTCTCTGTGGACTGGGAAGACTCATTTCCCATAAGCGTGCTGGAGACTGCCGTCTCCAACTGCGCACAGGCTCTGGAGCTGCAGAGGCTAGCTGCAAAGTAAAGATGAGAAATTCTCGGGGTGTGTGGGCTGCCGGAGGCACATCCCCTCCTCACCTCCTGGGAGCATCTCCCCGGTTCCCAGAACCAGGCCGCCTGCTGTGGAAAAGGTTATCTGCAGGCAGAGAGCTGCGGTTTCCATTTGAATTTTGGGATAACAGGTCTAGTCTGGCTCTACGTGCGCAGAAAGCACCTATCTCTCCGTGGGACTCGGAGCAGGCCCCAGCACGCAGGGCGGTGCTTGGCGGCTGCTCTATAACTGCACTGAAACAGTAAGAGTTGTTGCCTTTTGGGAAACACTGAGTCAGCCTGACCTCAAATAGCTTTTCAAAGAAGCAACCCAGAAACCTCCCATGGCATGCATGAGCCTCCCGTGAAGGGGGTGTGCAGAGGCCAAGGGACTGTTTTCACTTTATAACGTCTTCGCTGCTCGGTGAGTTCAGGGGGGAATAACCTGCTGCTGGCAACAAGCTGCCCGTAGCTCAGGCCGGAGAGGGACTTTGCCTTTGTAGCTGTGGTGCAAAACGCAGCCTGTTCAGGCTCCCGTTGTAATGGGGCAATGACCTGCTAGAAAGTGCAGAGCTGCAGGATTAATGGTGGCAGTGGGAGAGGGAGCAGAGCCCACGGGCGCGGGGAGGTGTAAGTTCTGAGCTCCACCGCGCACGCRCAGCTGGAGAGCTGTGCAGGGGTGCAGACGCTGCCCTGCAGCTCTGCCCCGGGTTGGGGTGAATCCCGAGGCTGGGGGGTCACGGCCAGGCTGGTTCAGCCTCCTGGGGGAGGGAAGGGGCTGGCTGGGCAGGGTACGGGCTCAGGGGTGCTGCTCAGGTGGGAAAACGCTGAGCCAGACCAGAAGTGTTGCTGGGTAGTGACACAGCCGGTGCTGCTAGAATAACACTGAAAACCGTGTCTAAAAATGGAATTGTGAAAGGCCCCGGGGCAAACCTGCCGCAGCGGTCGTGCAGTCAGGGTGTGCGAGGTGGGGCTGCTGCGCTGGAAGTGGCGGGCAGGTGTCTGCACGGGCCCTGCTCACCCGCTCCCTTTGGGCTCCAGCGCTTTCCCAGCGAGCCTCAGGCATCCTCCCCAGGAGGGGTGCTCGGGTGCCCCCCTGCAGACGGGGGTCTTTGGGGGAGCAGATGGCTTGGGGAGGCTGGTGCCTCCCCTGCAGCTGGCTGCMAAGCCATCAGCCTCCCCTTTCTGTAAGCCCCCGGGCAGCGGCTTTACGGCGCTGCGGGGCGCTGACCTCGGGAGCGGCAGTGCCGGCACGAGGGCATTCCGGCGCTGGCCGGTGTGCCGTGGCGGGTGCTGCCAGCCACGTGGCTGGCGCCGGGCTCGGGCGCCTCAGTGGCACTGCTCTGTGTCACCTGCTTGCGCGTCCTGCTTGGAGGCAGCAGAGGAACGGCAGCGGCTGCGGGGTGGAGGCTTTCCTCCTGGTACCCCGGACCTGCCGGGGCAGGATACAGGCTGCCGCAGCAGGCGACCCAGGTGCGATCTGTGCTGGGTGTGRGGCCCTTTAGGTGCCCTGTGTTAGGGGCTAAGTGTCACCTCTGCCCCTGGTCACAGGAGAGACAACAGGGAGGAATGGGGGCTCTTGCTCCCTGGCACACGGACACCGCGTCTTTGCCGACAGCGTTACAGCTGACCACCCTGCACATGCAGCAGTGAAGGMAACGTTTTTCTGACAAACAAAAGCAGTTGAGATTGGGTAAGAGTAGGGGCCCTGCATGACTTGCCCGYTTTATGCTTTTTATGTCTGATTAAATTGTGAATTCAACGGGTCTTAAGTTACAGACCCAGCTTGCGTTTGTCCAAAGGCGCTCTGGGATCTCGGGGTTTCTGCTCATAAAAGTTGTAGAGTGCACCACAGAACAGCAACTCATAACATTTTATTGCTGTCTGAGATGGCATGCTGGAGAAACAGATCTTTTGAGAAAGAATAAAACAAAAATTGGAACCTAATAAGAGCTGATCTTGCTCGAACTGTGTTCCTGGTAACGGTGCCATTTCAACGCATGGAGGACCTGCTCCTCTGCTGTGGATTTCACCTCTTCAGAGGTTATTGCTCTTCTGCTCTCTGAAATAGCCYCTCAAAGCAGAGAAACAATTTCAGCGGCTAATACAAATTTAATTTATTTCTTCAAAACCTGCCATCCAGYGGTCCCTGCTCCCAGGCCCACAGAAAGGTATGCTGTGTTTTCCTAAGGGCTGAAGTTTTCTAACCCGGTTAGAAGCGATTAGTTTCTCGTGAAAGTGCCTGGCCACGGCTGTTGTGCTCTGCTGTTCCCAAAGACAACGCCGTGCAGATGAAGCAGACSTCTCAGACACCGCTTTGCCTCCACTCCTGGAGCATCCAAGCAAAAAGGTCCCGCTGCCTGTAGCCCCTGGGGGAGCACAGCTGCGGTGGGTGCCAGCCCAGCCCCGAGGAGCCCCCCGGGACCAGCCCAGGCCAGCGCCTGCAGCTGTTGCAAAGCCCCCTGAGCTTAGCACCCCSAGCAAGGGGCGCACACCCGGTGCGCGATGCCTTTCCCTGCCCTCCCCTGGCTCGCCGCCCGGGCTCCTCTCAGGCACAGCAGCCWGGCAGGGCCCCTGGCACCTCTGCCCCACTGGCAGCGGGGTTTGCCTCTGCTTTGGCTCCTCTTTTGCATGGAACCGCCTTTCCCCTATGTCCAGCCGGTTGGGAGCAGAGGGAGGAGACCACATTGGGGTTTGCGTTAATCCAGTTCGTTTTGCTGGTGTCTTTTGGGCAGCTCCCAGCTGCAGTGCTGCTGTCCCTCGTGCACGTTCCCGGCAAGTTCCATCTGCGGGGGAACAGCCCACAGTGGGCAAATACCCCCAGCAGGCAGGCTGTCCCCTGCTCACTTGGCTGTGTCCCGCTCTGGAGCACCTTCCGAGCCAAGGGGTGCTGAGTGTGGCCCCACATCTGGCCAGGCTGTTCCCATATTCCACTGTGCTTTGGAAATCATAGGCCAGTGTCCCCGAGGAAGATAAATTGCAAAAATACAGTCTGGCGGGCACCATGCCCATTAGTAGTGTTTTTCCCAAACTCTCCTTTTATAGCTCTTTGTTCTGTTGTGTCAAAACTGATTTGTTTATATGGCTTTAGAGATGATGTTTCTCTACAAAAATGTTTTTCCCATAGTTTCGGATTGGTTCGCTTCTGCAGTCGGTAACATCATCCCTTGGCACCGAGTCGCTGAACTTCAGCTTGTGCAATACCCACGCTTGCTGTGCTCGACTAGCGAATACGGTCCCCGGCACCTTCAGTACAGTCTGCTGTTCTGTTGTTCGCTCCCAGGGGAATTCAGAGCACAAGGAATGACTTAGGCCTGATGCAACACGGTGTTATTGGGTTAAGCGCAGCCATATGGCTATGCAGAACTTCTGCCACTGCTCAGTCCCCCTGTGCCCCTGCCCATGCTGAGGGCCGCGTTGCCACCGAACGGGCAGTTTGCAAAAGTTTGCAAGCTTGGCATTACAGAGAAGGGAAGGACCTTAAAATTGGAGGGGAAAGTTCTGGAGAGCAAGCGGCTCCTTTCTCTACTCCCTGCCAGGCCTCRCTGCCCAGAGACCGCAGGGAGGAGACACCCGCTCCGCGCCTGCTCCAGTGTAAGACAATGCAGGCTGAGATGAAATCATGCCCTTGTTGAAGCTACTGGCAATGCTCCTATTGACTCAAATAGCATGAGAAGATCAGCCCAGCCCCTTCATTAGCATAAATCACCATCACCTGCCTGGCCTCGGTGCTGCTAGCCCACTTTACACCGGCAAAAGGTTTGGCCCAGTTTCGCCAGAAAAGAAACCATTGCTCATTACGGTTCTCTCCAGCAGTGTGGCTGTGTGSAGCAGATGTTTACCATTAGCAACTGCTGGAGCCACTTTCCCTCCGTGGGGGTAGTGCAGCTGACCCTACACTTCCTACATTCACAATGGGGTCTCTATTTCACCYGAGTTTGTACAGAAAAAAGGCTGTGTTGCCAATTTTTTAGATCCTGCTTGCTTTGGGCAGCTCCTTGCAAATTTGCAAATAAAGAACTAAAGGAAGGRGAGCCCATAGCACATCCAGCCGCAGCCAGCCGTGTGTCCTGGCCGCTGCCTGTGCGGGGGCTCTGCATCTGTGCCTCTGCAGAGACCCACCGCGCTTGCTGCAGGCCCCAGGGCACGATCGTGGCATCAGAATATCTTACTGTGTGGAGTGGATAACAACAGCTGAGGACCGGGTAAGGTCAGAGAAGCCTGAAACTCGATTATAACTGCTTGATCCCTGCCTCACTCACTGCAAGGTAACTGACAGCCTTATCATGTTATCCCTACACATTACAGAGACTTGACGTTGTCCAGCTCCTCTGTGCCGGTCTGTATCTCTTGACCCTTCTGAATAATTGCCTTGAAACGCCAGTGCTGGTTTATTTTCTTTTTATATTTTACTGGAAACTGGGAAATGAATGTACAATGGACTATGTGCCATTATTGTCCGTGAGGTTGATTTCCATCTAAGATGCATTTGAGTTATTCGGGGATGAGCCAGCTCAGTGGTGACAGCATTGCTAAGGTGTTTTTTCAAGAAGAAATGGCTCTCCAGGGCAGCAGCAGGAGCCAGGCAGACACAGGTCTGCCAGCCTGGCCTGAAAGAGAGTGGTACCCCGTGGCACTCGGCAGTCAGCTRCTGCCCAGCAGTGCTCTCAGCACCCTGTTGCCCCTCTGACACTGTGCCCGGCTCTGGGTTTGTGTGGATACCACCGAGCAGTTCTGGTGCTGCGGTTCGCACAGCTCTCAGGAGCTCAGGGCAGGCCCCCAGCTCACTGCCCTCCTGCTGCAGACGCCCACAGCCACAGGCCAGTGGCCCTGGCCAGAGCCCACGGGCACCTCGGAGGCCGCAAGCACAGCCAGGACCAAAGCTTCCCTCCCCGCTGTGGCTGCGACCAGGCTGCTCCCTGGCCATGAGCAGCTCGCCAGGCACAGGCGTTCCCTCTGGGGACTGTGCTGTGCTATATTAAACACGTATCTCCCTCCCAGATCTTGCTCCTCCCAACGCGGCCAGCTGCGCAATGGGAATGAACCGGTTGATTGACACAAAGCTCTGTGACAGGGCATTTGTTCACAGCAGCGATGGGTCCAGCCCTTCTCCTTCTGTTAGACAGCATTTTGCCCTGACTGTCTGAAGTACGTGCTGGTTTCTGACCTGCTCTGGATAAAACCCAAAAGGTCTGGTTTTCTGCAGCTGCTAAATGCTGGTGGATCTGGGGGAGTCAATGCAGGTAGCAGGTCCTCAGCACGCCTGAAACCAATCCAGGCGCCACCACCGCTGAGCCAAGCCGGGCTGGAAGTGTCCCTGCTGCCCCCTCCCCAGCTGGCCTGACCTGTGTGGCCCCTGAGGTCTGACTGAGCAATGTTGACTTAAGCCCTGTGAACTGGGCCACCTGGCCTGACAGTGCGGCATGCCCTTTCCCAGCTACACCTTTCTGCTCTCGGGAGGCAGCGAGCAAGAAAGAAAACCCTCTGCACCGTGTTTACCGATTTATCTGTGTAGATTCTCTGCTAGCCTCAGAGGAGCTCCAGCAATCTATTGCTTGCTCACTGTTTCCCCCACTACCTCCGCACCAGGTGCACGGCACGGGGCAGAGTCCACGCCTGCTCTCTGGGGCAGTAAAGGATGTTTCAAAGCCTGGTTGGCAGCGTTTCCCCTTCACAGCTGCACCCTGCATGCAGCGTGACTTGCCGCGGGGGATMTCGGAGCACCTGATGTAGAGCAAACCACGCTTCCCACCACCCTAGGAAGCGCGAACATGCTTGGACCCCGACTGCAGCCGGGCGAACGGCGCAGAGCCGTCTGACCACGTCCGGCGGCGGCGGGCCGGGTCCCCCGGCTCCCAGCCCGCCCCGACGCCTTGTCCCAGGCGGTGTGGCGACCCTTTGCGGGGCGCTCCTGGCAGGCACCGCGCAGCTTGCCGAGAGCGGCGGCCCCAGCCTCGCTCGCCCCTCGCCGAGGGCGGCGCTGGGGCGGGCCGGC
>JASVER010000179.1:973256-1023001 GCA_030449065.1 Oceanodroma leucorhoa
GCCCGCCGCCCGCCCGGCTCCGCTCCGCTCCGCTCACACCCGGCACCGCCCGGAGCAGCGGGGCGCGACAGCCCGCTCCGTTCCGCTCCGCTCCGCTCCGGCCCTGCCCGACACTGCCGCCCGGCCCGGCYCGGCCCGGCCCGGCGAGCTCAGGTGGGTCCGGCCGGCGCGGTGCCTCCGGCGGGGCTGGCTGGGGAGGGGGCGGTGGGGCGGGCTGCCCGGCTTCGGGCGTCCTGCCGCGGCGTGCCCGGCGCCGGCCGGCTCGTGGGTCCTCGGCTCGGGGGTCCACGTACCGGGGCGCGGCGGCGTCCCGCCGTGCCGCAGCCCGGTTCTGCCGCGGAGGCCGTYGGGGCGCGGCACGGCCCCCGCCCCGCGGTGCACGGGCCGGAGCGGTGCCCCGGGGCATCGCCCTGCGCCTCGGGCCGCCCGCATCCCCGACCCTGGCGGCTGCCATGGCAACGCCGGGTACCATGGTTTCCCTCATCCCACCGTTGCCTGGTTACCAGCCCCCCGTGCTGGGAAGGGTGCCCCGGCAGACCAGCCGTCCCCACYGGAGACTACCGTGGGTAGACCTCGGGCACGCCCTGCCTCCCCTGGTACTCCCCGGGCTGGCTGGGCTCTGTGGCGCGTGGGGATCTTGGGGAACAGGGAGGTAATCTTCCTCTCCAAGTGTTTGGCAGCATTCTGGCTTCTGTTGTTAAATATTTTAGTAACGCTGTAGCAATACATAAACAGTCAAGAGCTTTATCCCGGGAAGGCGTACCAGAGGAAAGGAAGAGCGTGTCTCTCGGGGTGTGTAATTAATGCTTCCTGAAGAAACAGATATCAGAGTCCATGTGGTGGAACTCAGATCTTGCAGGAATATTTCTGTGGGAGGGAAAGTGACAGGTGGTTTGTGTGGATGTGAATAAGCTTTGCAGCACGAAAGAGCAGCGTCTCGGGAAAAGCTRCGTGTGGATTAGGACTTGAAGCAGTCCCCTGCACCTATTTCAGCAAGACCACGGTGCTCCAAGGTGCTGTTGGGTCCCGTTGGGATTTTTAGCCCCCCTGGGTGGTTTCGCTCCCAGTTTGAAATGAAGACAAACCCAGAGAGTCCCTGCCCGCGTGCAGCAGGAGCGTGGCTCGCAGGCAGTCCGAGGTGGAGTGATGGGGAGCGCGCGAGGGAAAGCTGCCAGCGTGAAGTGCAGTCGCTGCAGAGCCAGGCCACCTGTTAGAGCGTGCTYGCGGGCCTGCCGGAGAATACCCCTGTGCCTACGAGGTGTGGGGCTGGCTACACCTTCCTCTCATCAGGCTCATGTTTCACGCTCACCTTGGAATTTTAGCTGCCTCCTTGAAACTTATCCGTTCAGGTAACACGTCGCGGAGAGCCRCGGTTTTGCCAGGACTTTGGTGTTGAAGACGACTCCCCAGCACAGCAAACTGGCAGCTTTGTGTCTGGTTGTTCCCCTGCATTTGCCTGTCGGGCTGTTTGTGTGTTTCCAAAGCATAAAGAGGCCACCAAGCTCCGCGGCTGTTGCGTTGCCGTGCTGCCCAAGCACAGGGAAGGTACCGCTCGCACCGGGCAGCGCAGAGACGTCCTGCTGAGGGGYCGTGCCGCCTGGCTGTCCCTCCTCGCAGCGTGCAGCCGCAGAGGTGCTGGCAGGGACAACGGCCGTGCCCGCTGGGGACTTCTGTTTGCCTCGTGCTCAGCGGTGGTCGTGGCTGATGGCAACAGCAACGGAGAGAATGGAGAAAATGTCCCCTCTTTGATGTTCTGCTGAGCGTGGCAGTATTGTGGTACCCCAGGACACATGGGAGCTTGAAACAGCTTCTCTTATGCTGCTATTTAAGTGTTTTCTGGTGATCTGGATTTCTCTCGCCACCAGGACCTGCCAGGTAACATCTGCTTTGACTCCGTTGTGCTGGTGCCCRGCCGTGCCCTGCTCAGCGCGCAGAGCCCGGGGTTAGCCGGCGTGCGGCAAGGGCTGGGGAGTGCTGGGTGTGGCGGAGGACAGGACAGTTCAAGCAGGTGCACTGTTTAGGTTTACAGCACCCGATTGTCTGTTAAGGAAACGAGGAGGGAACGGGAGCAGCAGCCTCCTGACAGGAGGTGGTGGTGCTGTTTACTGCTTCACCGGAGCCGAGGGCTGGGTTCTCTGCCTGCTCTCCCAGAGCCGGTGCTGCCAGGCGGCCATTAGCTTGGCAGTCATTGTGCTGGAGGTTTGCTTTAAAGGAAGGGCTGGCCTCGCTGTTTCATGCCTGCCGCTTCTTGACTGGGGAAGCGTGTATCGTCAGGGTGGGCTGGGGACYGCGCGTGAGCCAGATACGGCCGGGCAGCTTTGGCTAAGGCTCCCTGATGTTTTAGGGCCAATTGCCTGAGGCTGGAAGAAGCCCTGCAGGGTGAAGTTTAATGCTGGGGTACAGGTGAGGGATGCAGCACAGGGTGTGCTCAGAGCCTCGCTTAGCTGTGTTCAGCAATCCCCTGCGATCGCGTGTTCTTGCAAGCATAGAGCTGGTCAGGGCTGGTCTGTAGGGGTCTGTGTGTGAGTCTCGTTCAGCAGAAGCAGGGCTGAAGTTTGGGTTCCTGGGGCTCCTGGGGAGGGTTTCCTTTGAATATCCATTGCTTTGGGGAGATACCCCAAACCTGGTCTTCTATCGGGTCAGCCTTTGAATCGGCACAAAATTTGGGAAGTGCTGTCTGTATCAGAATGGCGAGGGCTGGAAATCTCTCCTTCTCTCTCACTTAGGAACACGAGGCACAACAACAGGCACATTAATAGCCAGATTGATGCTGACGTAAAATGGCAGAAGAGCACATCTATGCATAGCTGGAAATGTCCATTCACACATGCACACTCTTAAATGCTCCAGGCAATTGAGCGCTGCTGTCACAGTCTTGGGGGCTTTGCACAGAAAGTAGAGATTTTTAACTAGGTCTGATCTTCGGGAGATGCCCTGAGGACTCCTGATAGAAGGAGGAGGCTGCCCAGCGTTATGCTGTGGTGGCTGAGACTAGACAGGGCTGATCTATGCAAAACAATGAAAAGGAAAATGGGACTTCAAGATTCAATGCCGTTACAAATTTACCTGCTTTGCTCTGGCATGATTTGCTGTGCTATGGAGAGCTAATCAGTGGGCAGGAGGGACCGGGTCTGTCTGCCCAGATTTCCCCCGCTCCTCTATCACACGCACACACACACAGACGCACTCCATACGCGCACACACACTAACCCAATGACATGCAGAATTGCAAGGAGGGATTATGGAGGAGCAGGAGGCTGAGGGAGAGCTGTGACTGTGCCTTGCATGGAGTGAAGCATGTTGGCTAGGAGCTTGGCAGGGAGGCAGCAGGGCAGCGAATCATTCGGCCGGCTCTGATGCCTGTGAGCTGCGCCCGCGTGGGTATGGGCGGCTCCCAGCTCGGGCTGCCCGAAGCCCCAGCACAGCGTGGGGAGGGACTGGTGAGGGTGGCCCTGGCGCTGCCGCCCAGCCCTGACTCACGCCCACGCTGGCGAGCCGCAGCCCCTCTCGGCGACCCTGCCRGCTGCGCTGGGCAGGATGGGACCGAGCCCTGGCTGGGTGCCGCCTGCCCTGGGGCGCTGCTCCGGGGGCTGCCAGCCCCGGCGGGTGGCCACAGCGACCAGGTTGTGCCAGCTGCTCCGGCCCCAGTGCCGAGCAGGGTACCCCGGGGCGATGCTTTCCCAGGGTAGGGAGGGCATCCCTGGGCACAGGGCCCTGCCAGCGTGCAGGGGCGAGGGCGGCTGCGCGGGCACCACCTGCAAACCCTCACCACGGGGCAGGTCCAGCCCCCGCTGCCTCTGTGGCACGGGGTTAGTTGCTCAGCCTGGTCTCATCCCCATCCTACCAGAGAGGGGTTCAGTGAAAGCACAGGTGGGGCCCCAAACAGYGAACTCCATGTACTCCCTCAGTCTTTGTTGTTGCTGCCTTCACCYGGGAGCCTCTCCCAAATGCCTGATGTCCTCCTCCTGACACCTGCTCTTGCTCAGCCATGCAGACTTGGATGGGGGGGCTAAATATTTGGTTTTACCTCTTAAAACTGCAGATGGGGTTGAGGTGAGAGGGAAGGAGAGCTCTGGGCACCACTGCCCCGCTTCCTGTGCTGCTCTGCCTCTCTCCATGTAAAGGCAGATCTTGCAGTTTTAACAGGAAAAAAACATGTTTTGATTCAAGTCGCATGCAAAGTACACTGCGCTGCCTGTTCTCTGTGGTTTGTACGGGTGCGTGGCTCCTCGGTTTGGTGACTGCAAACTTTGTGTCACTAATGGGGAGAAAACAGGGAAATTTTTGCCCAGCGGTGTAGCACGGGTGAGGAGAGAGCTTTCCCCGTGGGGCCGGGCACGSGGCTCTCACTCGTTGGGCAGCTGTTGTTTTTCTGCTGCCTTTGTGCAAAGGCACAGCTGGATTCAGAGTGAACGGAGGGGCAGGGAGCGGCGCCTTCGTGCCTTCAACACTGCGGTCTGAAGGCACAAGCGGGGAAAACGGCAAAGCCTTTGCAATGTTTGCTCTTCTCACTTTATTTCAGCTTCATGAAAAAGTGGGTGGGCCAGCTTGAAACAACCCAAAAAACCTGTGGCACTTCGCAAAGCATATGCTTCCTTGGAGGAGAACTGGGCTCGTTTGCGCTCCAGAATGCTGTGTTTGTTTTTCTAGCGAGGACACCGCCAATCCTGATGGTTAACTCGTGCGGAGAGAAGTTCTAGTGTGCAGAAGTGTGTGAATTTTGGGAATTGAGTTAGAAAAACAAAGAACATATGTATGCTGTGTGCTTGGCTTGGCAAAAAAAGTGAACTCTGCTGCACTAAATGCAAGGAGCCAAAAGCTGAGCAGAGAACTGGGAACAACGTCTGCGGCTGAGCAGGGCCCCAGCGCTGGCCTGCGTCCTCGGGCGGCTGCGGAGGGCTGGCGGCGGCTGCAGGAGAGCGGGCAGCGAAGCCTTCGGCGGGTGCTGGAGATGTTCACTTTTGTTAGTGCTGCCAACAGCATGGCTCGTGTGTTTTCGAAGCCACTCTAGGAACTCTGGCCTGCATGTCAGACCCTCTTACCATTGCAGGCAGGGCTGCCCTGTGCTGTAAAGCACCTCTCCAGGCATCAGCAGGAGCACCCCAAAATAGAAAAGGTGTGAGAGCGGATGGCTCACGCGTGATGAGTGACTCAGGCTGAGACCGAGGGCTGCGGGGCGCAGGGTGAGAGCCAGGGGAGCGTGCGTGGGGTGAGCACGCCCGGCCGGCACCCCTGTGCTCGCACCGGGGCTGCGGGCAGGAGAACTTGGCCCCTGGGAGAGGGTTCCCGCACGCCTTGGCCGGCCTGGCAGGGTGGGRTGCAGGGCAGGGCAGGGACGGTTGTGAATAATGCAGAATTCCCGAGTGTGTGCTCCAGGGGATGTCACTGAGCTGCTGCTACAATAGTAGTCAAATAACGGCAAAATAAACAGTAAAAATGGGATGAATGACTTCTTCAAAAAATAAAGGCATCATTAATGCGCTATAAGAGCCAATTAATACTGTTCATCTAGCAATGGCGTGTGCTGTATTGCATCTCCTTGTGCGCATACAACACCCTCATATCAGATAATGACACTGATTCTGCGCTGGCAGCCTCGGCAGTAAGTAGATAAAGGACGTGAGCTAAAGGACGTAGGAAAAAGTGCGACTAGAAGTACTGTATCACCAGCTGTTGGGTTCTTTGTACATGTTTCTAAGACCTGGTAATTATCCAGAATTATGTGCCTCRGCAAACGAGGGGGCACAGGGAGCTAGCGGCAGGCTCCAGCGTGGCATGGCAGCACAGCCCTGCGCTACACAATGGCAGCGGCAGCTGCAGGCGAGGGAGATGAAACCCTCCAGTGTTCAGAGAAAACACGTTTACTTCAAAATGACAAGACACGGAAGGGGAGGGAAGGACGTGAATTATCATGGGACACAACTTGTTATGATGAATAAATGGGGTTCTGGAAACGTGCTCSCCATGTTCATGGGGCCAAGCACGGTGCTGGAGGCCGCTTCCTCCGCAGGCGCGACGGGAGCTGGCTCCGGAAGGCAGCACTGGGGACCAGCCGTGGAGTGAAACGCCGCCGGGGCCAGCTTTGGCAGGCTGGTGGGCACTGCTGAGCCCACTCCATGCGTGCTGTTCCTGAGCACCTTCACAGCACTAACTGCAACAAGGGGCCGCGGCAGGATCTGGGGGACCCTGGYGCCCCGAGGAGCTGGCCTGGGGCAGCTGAGCTGCCTCCCCCCGTTGCTGGCAGCTGGGGTGGGCTGGGATGGAGGTTGCATCCGAATCAGGTCAGTCTCTGGAGGGGCTGAATACCACCATGCTGGGGATCTGCATCTGTCAGCTAGCTGAATTCCTGCTCTGTCGCGGGCCTCTTTCTTATCGGCAGTAATCCAGCGCAGCAGCTGCAGCAGCTCTGTAGCACTCAGCACTATCAGTGCTGTGCAGGGTGCCTGATAACCCCCCTTCCTCTCCTGCGCCAACAGCAAGCCCTCTTCACGCTCCCGCACCATGTATGGCCACCGAGCCCTATGCTTGGGGGTGCTTAGTGACTGCCTGGCAGCAGCAAAACACAAACAAGCAGAGCCCYGCATGCGGGCGAGCTGCGGGCAGCCAGGGAGGCAGCGCCCAACCTGCCTCTGCGCTCCCGAGCCCCCCGCTCGCTCCCCCGAAGGAGGCGCGTCTGCCAAGCCCTCTCCTCCTGGCAAGAGGCGTCCCCCACACGCAGCCGCCCACCGGGAAGGGGCGGCTGGGTCTGCAGTGCCCTGTGCCAGCGGCAGGAGGGAGGGCAGCCGCTCCCCCGGCCCCTGCCTGTTCTCTCGGGAGGAGGAGGAAGGATGCTCAGGGCCAGTTAATAGGTACCGTGTGTGCTGGCGGGACCCTCCCTCTGCAGAGCAGCAGTGCCTGGTGTTGGCTGGTCCCAGCACCGAATGGGTGCAGCAGAGGCTCAGTGCATGGAGATGCGCAGCCCCTGCCCGAGCTGTCAGGGAGTGTCACAGCCCGGCCACAACGTTGTTACACCCAGGCTGGCATCSCTTGAGAAGGGTCCATGCTCTAGCCAAGTGCCCCCGCACAAGGGCAGCGTGTCGGTGCTCGTGAAGGGACAGGGACAGGCTCAGCTGTGAGGGGGGACTGACGGGTATTTATGGCCTTTCCTTGCTGCTGGTGAGCCTGGGGAGCTGGGAGGGGCAGGCACGGCCGTGAGCTCATGTCCCACCAGGACCACTGGCCTCATTGTAGGAATGTGCTGTAATTGCGATGCTAATTGGGACAAATTAAAGTATGCTCTGGGTGAAGGRCACAGTATTGACCTTGATGGAGAGATCACAGCCCTTGTGCTGGCCTCATTGCCTGCAGTGCAATCTTGAGACTCCACTGAGATCCATGCCAGGGGCAGAGCCGGCAGTGCAGAGGTGGTTGAAAATGTACCACAGAACCACAAAAAAGTCTGTCTGTCTGTCTGCTCAAACCCTTCCCCTCCTTTGCGCCTGTGAGCCACCCTGTCCCCGTTGGGCTGGGTGCAGCTATGGCACCAGGTATTGTGGCTGGGCGCCCCGATGTTTCCCAGGGCCAGCCTGAGCTCCTTCTCCCGGYGTGGGCTGCAAGGGCTGTGCAGTCCTGCCTGCCGGCACAGTCGGGCGCAGGTCGCCTGTAGTCCCTCCCACGCACCCCAGCCCTGTCGCGGTGCCCTCCATCAGCCACCTGGGTGCTGAGCCCGCTTCTCCCCTCTCTCGCAGCGGCCATGGAGGCAGTGCTGATCTTCCTGTGCTCCCTTCTGGTGCCGGCGGCCGTGGCAGATGGTAGGTGCCAAGTGCTTCCCCCATGCAGGAGGTGGCAGGGGCGCTGGAAAAGGCTGCGGGGCCCCGGCGGACAGCCACCCCTCCGATCCCGGGGGGCTGGAGTGGGGTGTGGGGCAGCAGCCCCAGCGGGGAGCGGAGTGCCTGCGCTTGGCAGGGGCGCGGGGGGGGCTGCAGGGGCTCAGCCGGGAGACTTGCTCACCTCACACCCCTTCTCTGCTTACTTCCAGTGGCCACCCAGGAGAAGGAGGAGGACCCCTTTAACTATGGTGAGCATGGCCGTGCACGGGGATGGGTGTGCTGGCAGGGACATGTGTGCACGTGCGATAGGGAGCAAAAGAGGCTGCCCGTTTCCCMGAGCCCAACAGGAACAAGTCCCTGTGTCTCCTCCCCCCAGATTACCAGAGCCTGAGGATCGGGGGGCTGGTGTTTGCYGTGGTCCTGTTCATTGTCGGCATCCTCCTTATACTCAGTAAGTTGGGGACCAGGCGGGTGCTGGGCGTGCGGGCTGGGGCAGTGGGGGCCATTCTTGCAGGGGGCAGCCATCGGGAAAGGCTAAGGCCCATTCCCACTTTGGCCACGCTCATGGTGTTTCTCTCCCCTTGCAGGCAGGAGGTGCAGGTGCAGTTTCAACCAGAAGCCCAGGTGAGTGAGGACAGCATCGCCCTTGGAGAGCCTCCCTGCCCCGTGCTCAGCTCTTTCCGGGCTCCCTCCTGCAGCTGGCAGAGTGGCTGCGCTCTCTGAGCATCCCTTTCGGGTGCCTGGTGCCCAAAGCAGAGGGATGCTCTGCTTCAGAGCTCCTGGGTGGCAAAGCAGCTGTGCACACTCCCAGGGCACCTTCCTCAGCGTGCCTCTGCGCTGTCGGGCCTCCCACTCCCTGGGATGGGGTGCGGGTCCCAGCTGCTCTCACTGTGCACGTCTTCTTGCAGAGCTCCAGGGGACGAGGAGGCTCAGGCTGAGAACCTGGTCACCTCAAACGGTAAGGTCGCCTGTCCCGTCCCACGCGTGCTCTGCCGCCTGTTCTGCGTTGCACTCGCCTGCCTGCGGAGCACGCAGCTCTGGGCAAACCGCCATGCTCTTCTCTTTGCAGCAACGGGAGCACAGAAAGCAGAGAACTGAACAAGAGCCATGTGGTGAGTCCCAGGGCTGCCACGGACCGGCCCAGGCCAGCGTGGGTGGTGGCACCAGGGCTGTCACAGCCTCAGTGCTGCGAAGGAAGGGGGGGCAGCCGGGGCTGTGTAGGGGGGTGACTGCGGGGCTCCMAGTAGACCAGTTTGACGGGACCGGGCAGCTCCGCATCCCCAGGACGGTGCAGGAGCGAGCACTGGTAGGGGCTGTGGCGGGGAAACATGCAGTGCTGGCACAGTCCCGGGTGTCCTGTGCGCGGCAAGCCCCAGGCAGCCCAGCAGGAAAAGGAAGCACCTGTCCAGGTTTTCCCTTGCATTACGTTTCCTTTCCTTGTGCTCCTCTACCCCAAAGTGGTTTTATTTTTAGGGCCTCTAGAGAGCTGAGTGCGAGTCCCCTGGGGCATCTCGCTCCTCGCCTGCAGTCAGAGTTCCCCCGAGCACCTGGGCTGTGGCCCGCTTTCGGAGAGGGGGGAAGTCTGGAGCCCGTGCTGGCGGGAATGCGGTTTGTGCTGCTCGTGGACGAGCCCCGCGCAGGGAAAGGCGGTGGTGCTGCTCCCAGCCTGACTCGCTGCTCTCCTTCCCGCGTAGACCCAGAGACCCGAGGACAGATGCTCGGACCGCAGATGCCAGTGGCCTGCGAGGAAACTGAAATCGCAGCTACAGGTCTCTCTAAGGAGATGTGAAGCTGCTGTGTCTGTGTTACCCTCTGTACTTCAGCACCGGTTCTCTGTTTACTAACCCGACTAAACTCCGCTCACCGTCCTCTCTGCCTCCAGTGGTGTGTAATGTTGATGTGAGATGATCGTTACCTCTAGGGCTAGTCGTTGCTGATGTTGTAATAGTGACTTTCTCTTCACCTTTCTCATGCTGTGCGTGTGATTCCGGCTGTGTACGACTGGCAGGCGCTGCCCCTCTGGGCCGTCCCCAAGCCCGGGAACAGGAGCCACAGTCGGGGCGGCGCGGGCTGCGGTGCACGGAGCCTGCTGCAGCCCCAGTGCCGCGCTGTGTCCCCCCGCCCTTCCCTGTGCCTGGAGCCAGAGGCTCACGGTTCACCCCGGCTGGCTTTGGGCAGGGCTCGGGGACCAGTCCTGGGGCATTTTGGGGGCCCGCCCAGCGTGACTCTGGACCGYGTGTTGCCGTTTCAGCAATAATCCTCCTGCGTGCCCCCAGCCCAAGGGCAGCCACGGTGGGGGGCGAGTCAGGTGGGGCCATCCCCTCTGCTTGGCTGCCCTAGGTGGTGACACCTGGGTGCTGGATTTAAGGCTGAAGGGAGCTCCCCTTTTTCGCCTGCTTGGCACTCCCTGCTTGTGTCCCTGGCTAAAACCAAGCCGTTTGTGTGGGATGCTGTTTTAAATGTGAGGAAATGCTGTGGTGGCAGAGAAGCCCGTGAAATCCCCCAGCACGGTGACACTGTGAAAGAGGGCGGCTGCGCAGCGGTGACCCTGCTAACCAGCACAAAGCAGCTCCTCGCCAACGCTCTGCCTGCCCGCGAGACGGAGGCGGGCAGGTTAAACAGTCTCCGAGGGCTAAAGAGAAACACGGACTGAAATAAAAATCCTGTCCTCGCTTGTCTCTGGCAGGGAAGGGGCAGCGGTGTTTCCTCCTGGTGCTCCCTGCCCTTCCTGATGCCTTGTCGCTCTCTGTGCCGTGGTCCGGGACACAGCTACCCACGTCAGTGCTGTGTCGTCCCGTGGCGGTTACGTGTCGTCAGCCCCCCCGATGCCAACTGCCCCTTCTCCCCGCGGAGCAGCAGCGGGYGATGCTCAGGGGCTTTGCACACCTGAGCTCGCACACCGGCGACGCGCTGGCTCCAGAGGGGCTGAGCCCAGAGTCTGTTGTCACCATGTGTCCACTCGTGGGTCGGAGGTACGCTTGTGAGTCTGGTCCCTTCCCCAAGCTCGTGGGTATGCAAAACTGTGGCCTCAGCTGGGGCTAGGGACTGCCGGCCTGGTGGTGGGCGCTTGCCAGGGCAGGGTCAGCATGGGCAGCAGCGGGGGATCCCCGGGGTTGCATTGAAACATGTGCAATACGCCAGGAAGAGGTTCTTGGCCTCCAGGATGATTTTGAGAGGGGTTTCTGCTATGCCCACCCCACCGCGGTTGCCCTACCTCCAGCGTGGGCTGTGTCCCTGTGTGCTTTGCATCCCTTGGTGGCGCTGGGAAGCACACCGCGTCCCGTCTGTGTGAGGCAGAGGGACCGTGTCTCCAGTACCCTGTCCCTTCCCTTCAGCGTGGCCATTGCAGAGCTCTGCTCGCCTCCTGCCTCCACGCTGCTCCGCAGCCTCGGGCAGAGCAGATCCCGCGCAGCCCAGCCCCTGAGTGTCAGCTGTGTGCGTGTCCCGCGGCGGGGTGCCCGTGGTGTCTGTAGTGTGCCATTGGTGTTAACACGAAACAAAGAAATCCCTGTGGTGTGTAGAAATGGCAAAATCCTGACTGTTGTAAAATAAACTGAGCTATTGTGTTTCCTTTTAAATAGGTGAGTGTGCTGCTGTGGTAAAGGACTGGTGTGTTCTGTGTTGTGACCTAAGTGGGGAAAGGAATAAAATGTCGTTTCTATTGGTGCCTGGCTGCGTCGTCTCAAGGGCCGTCGCATTTCCAGGGCTCGGGGGAAAGGCTGCGGGGAGCGGGACGGGGACCGAGGGCTCCGGCTCTGSCAGGGAGGCTGGCTGGGCGAGCCAGCAGGCAGCTTCCCACGCTGTCCCTCTGTGCTGGGCAGTGCCGGCAGCCAGGCTGGGGCGGAGGGGAGCAGTGGCAGCACACCCCCCGGGCAGCACAGACGGGCTTTGTGCTAGCAGCGGCGGGCTGGCCAAGCCCCCTCCCTGCCCTACTCTTTTCTGCAGCCAGCAGCAGTTTCAACAATAGCCAGAGATTGTGTGAAGGGAGTCCGTGAGCGGCAAGCCCGGCTGCACAGCCCCGAGGGATGCGGGCACAGAGCCCCCTTGTCCCTCGGCCTTTCAGGAGCTTCTGTGTCGCGGCCGCTGGCGCGCCGATCGAGGGGAATGCTGAGCACCGCCTCGGCTCCATGACAGCGGGACGGCCCCACGCACCACCCTCCCAGGGCTTGGCTTCACCCCACGGCGCCGGAGCTGAGCTGCCGTGGGCTCCAGGCGCCCGCGCTCCTCAGCCGGGGCTGAGCCCTGGGCACTGCAAGGGGAGCGCTCCCTTGGGGCCAGCTGCCCCCAGCCACCGCAGCGCTAATCGGCTTGGGCGCGTGACTCCCGCTCGTTGATTGCGAGATTAGAGCAAACTGGATTGAACAGCCCGCCTGGCAGCTGGCCTCACCAGCTGGGGCCAGTACAGCCCCGAGGGGTGCAGCATCCTGGTGCCAGCCCGGGATGCACCGCAGACATCGCTGTGCCGGGGTGCCGCAGGGCCCCCCGGGACAGCTCGACGCTCGGTTGGGAGGAACAGACCCAGCCGTTGCGGGGACCTGCGGCGCCAGGCTGCAGGGATGGGGCACGCTCCCACTTCTCTCTAAAAAAAGGCAGTCCCAGCCTRCACCCCTGCCCATCCCTCTGCCCCCGCCTCGGGCTCGCCTCCGCAGCGGGAGGTGAAGCCCCGTTGGCCTGCCRTTTGGAAAGCGAGGGAGGGTGTGCCGCTGGGACAGGGACACCCACGGCTCCGGGGCGCCCAGCCCTCCCCGTCCGCTGGCGCGGTGGGTGCGCACCCTGCCCTCCCCTCCCGGGCCTCCTTCCCAAAGGCGGCGGGAGCCCTGTGCCTCCCCTCGTGACTGCGATAAACATTACACCGAGGCCGTTAATGTTTAATGAGGTTTGTCTCCCAATTAATGTGCTTTCCCGTGGGCATCCACTCCAGAGCAAGACGCCCGCCGGACGACACACCAACGCGATGGGTGACGGTAAGGGCGCTCGGGGGAGCGGGGCCGGCGGCAGCCACCTGCAGCCAGCACCCTGCTCAGCCCACCCRAAAGGGGCTTCCCTGGGGGGGCAGACGCCTTCACAGGGGCATCCCCGKGGGAGGCACAGGGCTGGTCCCTCCTGCTACGCAGGGACCTGCATGGGGGAAGCTCTCGCAGAGGATTCGGGGGAGGCGTGGGGACRAATCCTCAGAGCTCTGCAGCCCGCTGGCGCATTGGTGCCGGCAGGCGTTTGGCTTCTCAGGGGGATTTCTCCTTCCAAATGGCTCCTGGCAGAGGGACGTGCAGTCAGGTAAGGTGGCTTGAGTGCCGACGTGCAGCCGTCAGACGGATGAGCCTGCTGGTGTGGAGGGAGGCTGCCGGGATGCACCCCGGTGCAAGGTGTCGGCTCAAGGGGTTGTTCAGTGCTGCGTGCCGCCGGAGCAGAGCCATCGCTGCCCTGCTGAGCCTTGTGGGCAGCAGCACTTCCTAAGCGCCCCGTGAAGGTTGCTCTGCCAACAGCGCAGCCTCAGCAAATAGCAACTGGCTGCTGCAAACGGTCGAGCTGGGTCCCTATCTGCAGCTTCACCTGGAGCTCGAGAGACTCCCACGCATCCTGTGAATGCATCCTGCAAATGCACTGTGAACTGTAAACTTCCTGGGGTGAAAAAAAGAAATTTGGGAATTCTTTACTGGCTCGGCTACATCTTAAGAAAATCTGCTTGCAGTCCTCATTCCTGATCTTTCCCACCTCACCCGCCCGTCCAGGCGCCCACCGTGAGCCCAGGCCTTGGGTCTCACTTGGGTTTCTCCTCTTTTCCAGAGCAAGCGCCCGAGCAGGGCCTGGACAGGTTCAGCTACGGTGAGTGAGTGCCCAGTGCGGGCTGGGGGCTGCGGGCAGCAGGACGGGCAGCCCGCTCCCACACCTGCCCGTGGGCTCTGCGCTGCGGGCTCAGCCCCGCGCCTCGGCCAGGCTGACGCCTGCTCGGCTCTCCTCCTCCCCAGACTATGAGACCATCCGCAACGGGGGGCTGATCTTCGCCATCGTGGCTTTTGTTGTCGGGCTCCTCATCATCCTCAGTAAGTGCCCCRGGGGGGCCAGATGCCCCCCTCGGCTCTGTTCCCCTGTGTGTGGTCCCTTCTCCACTCACCCCCCTCCTCGCCCCGGGCCAGGCACTGGCCGGGTGCTGGGGTGGGGGGCCGCCGACCCTACCCCGCCACGCGACGGGTGGGCATCGCCTGCAGCCGGGGCTGCCTGGGAAATTTCTGTCTAGGCAAGATCCCAACAGAAAGGGAGTTGGGAAGGAGACCACAWAAATATTTAGGGTTTCCCTGCCAGCGTTAAGGCTTCAGAGGGAAGGTCACTAATTAAAAATAGCAGCGAAAACTCTGACATTTCCCACGTGAGAAACCAGCTTTCCCAGAGCCCTCAGACCTCGGCAGCTCCCAGAGAGACCCAGTGCCGAGCATACAGGGCACCCTGCGACCCTGCYACACGTACAGGCAGGGGCCACGGGGCCAGGGGCAGCCGCAGCATCGCAGCTGCACGCAGTGATGTTGCGCAGCGTTTTTAGGGAGAAAGATAAGAAAACCGCCTGCATTTGCAATCGTGGGGGCAGCTTAGGGAGAAAGACAGACATCCGAGCAGGCTCTCGCGGCTGGTGCTTTGCTGGGTAGTGCCAGGGGCTGCAGCTTTGGGGTCCAGGGTGGTGCGGGGGGCTGGCCAGGCAGCGCAGCTGAGCCGGGCACCGGGAGGCAGCACATGGGGGTCGGTGTCTCCCCACACTGGTGGGAGCCGTGCAGGAGGCCAGCCCCAGCACGGAGGCAGGGGTGCTCRGGGCTTCCCGCAGGAGCCAAACCCGGTGGTCCCTGCTGAGGGGACAAGCCCACGAACAGGACTGCTTCATCRGAGCAGAGAGGAGTGGGTGAGGTGGGGCAGGGGGGGAAGGCTCCAGCCACAAGAGGCCTCAGTYGCTCCTCTTGCCCCCAGGCCAGCGGTTCCACTGCGGAGGGAAGAAGAAGAGGAGGTGGGTACTGAATGGTTTTAAAGCAGCCTCATCTCTCCTCCCTGTCCTAGTCATGCCAGCTGAAAGGGCTGGATTCTCGGCTCATACTCCCTCCCATCTCAGCCATGTTGCCCAGCATAACACATCTCCCCTTGCGTTTTGCTCCACAGACAAGGAAATGAGGAAGACCTGTAGCTGCAGGTAGGTGGCAGGAGGATGCACCCAGCTGGCAGCCAGGCTCCCTGGGTCTGCCTGTGCCGGGCGGTGATGCTTCGAGGCACCCATGCTTCAGGGAAGTACCTACGTGGGGGGTTGTCTTGGGAGGAGAGGAGCTAGGACACACTGGCCTCTGTGGCCCTGTAACACTCCCACTCTGCCTGGTTTCAGAGCTGCCATGCCGCCGTGGAAGCAGAGCTTCATCCAAAGCAGAGAAGTCCTTGCCAAGGGCCACCCCTTACCCCGCTCCAGTGGATCCATTACCCTGCTCACCCCAGGCGAGGCCAGAACACAAATTGCCCTCATGCTTTCCCCTCTGTTAGATCCAGCAAGAGTTTCTTGGCTAATAAAGTTCAAGCTGAGAGAGGTTAAACTTTGTGCCTGAGGCATTTGAATCGCCCACTCTCCTGGCCCGGCACCAATGACTTTTCTGCCCTGCAGGCATCTTCCAACACAGGCCCAGGAAAAGTTTCCGCTGGCTCCTCYGCACACCCACGGCACGGAGCAGACGGCCRTTTCCACTCTGGGTTTGCACCGGGGCCTGCAGACGGAGGGATATTCCTGCTCCCGGCCACCCTGGCTGCTTTGAAGAAACACCCCTCTCGYCCAGCGTGAACGCTGGCTGTGGGTGCCCAAATCCTGCGGCACATGCCGTTCCCTGGGATACACAGCGAGGGGTTTGCAGGGATACACGTGCTGAGCAGGCTGCAGGGCAGGTCAGATGCACCCGTGGGCGTGGGCTGTTTGTGCGGGGCTGTTTGTGTGCTTGCTTTTTTGGAGTGCTCGATCCAGGCATCCTTCCTGGGCAAGAATGGGGCTGGGATGGTGCATCCTTCAGTTTCACAGCCTCTCTCATCTTTGGATAGACACGGAAACACYTTAAAAAAAGCAACAAAACCCTCCCGCAATTGGGCAGTGAGTGAGGAGGGAGGTTTACTTGGGAGTGGGACCGACACAGACACCTGGCGACCAGCCAGGCAACCCCGCTGAGAGCTCTGCTGATCCCCGCAGCTCCGGAGGCAGCCCCCAACCCGCTGCCCCCCGGCACCCTCGACCCCTTCCCCTGCAGGCTTCGCGGCCGAAGGCGTGCCTCGGGCCACGCCGAAGAAGCAGAGAGGTGGAACTTGCAGAGACAGAGGCGGCGGGGCGCTGGCTCCCAGCTTCAGCAGCACGTGGGGGTGCTTTGCCGGGGAGCGCTTTGGGTGAGAAAGGGGAGAGGGCGGTTCCCTGCCGGCAGCGGAGCTGGAGCCTTCGCTCCTCCGTGCTCCAGTCCCGCGTGGGGGGCGGTTCCCGCGGGCAGCCCCGGGGCGGCGGGGGGGGGGCCGGCTCCCGCCGCCGCCCGGCCCCGCCGCGGGTGGTGGGGGTCTGGCCCCGCTCGGGCCGTCCCTTGCCTTACCTGAGGGCCGCGGCCCCCCCGGGGGCCGGGCGTGCGCTGGGCTGTGCGCTGGGAGCCCGGCCGTCCCGGCGCTGCTGGCGGAGGAGAAACCGGCTCACCTGGTCTGTTCGGGCTCCGATTGAGGTCAGCCAGTGATGGTGAAATAGGATTAGCTGGGGGAAGGTTATTAGGCCAAATCCGTGCAATTTGTCTGATCTGAGGTGCTTATTTAACACAGTAAAGAGATTATTTGGAAATATAATTTTGACTTGACACCGACCCACTAATAAAGACTCGTTGCAGCTTTGCACAGCTCGAACGGGAACCAGAGTCCTTTGGCAGAGGGAGAGAAGTGCCTGTTTAACAGCACAGACAAGCTGAAGGTTTGCTCGCAGCAGAGCTGGCCCTGCCCGCTCCCTGCGCCGGCTTCTGGTCCTCACCGGCAAGGAGTGCGGGTGTGGTTGTGTCCCCCTAAAGAAGGGCACAGCAGCCAGGAAAGAGCTGGTGTATGAATGAGCCCRTCCTCAGCAAGGTCTCACATCCTTGAGGCCCAGCGCTCCCTGTCTTCCCCAGTGCCCGGCCGTGCCAGGGCTCAGGGTGCAGGCATGCCCTTCAGGGTGCGCGTCCCCTGGCACCAGCCCCCCGGAGAGCCCTGCAGACAGATCCCCTGCAGCTCGAAGGGAGAAGATTAAGGGGAGCGAAAAGCCGTGTCTGGCTCTCTGCACAGGAGGATCTCTGTCTGGGCACCAGATGGCATTGATAGCATTATTCTGCGCAGCTGTCGGACACCCACGTGTGCACACGCACTCACACAGCCCTTCACACCCGTGGCTGRGACTCGGGGGCTGTCCACGGGCTGGGGACACTGACAGGGTGTGCAGCAGCAGAGCAGGACACGCTGCCAGCACCTGTAGACTTGCACGGGGGGTTACATTTGGAGGCCAGGCTGTTATCAGAGCTAAACTGCAAGCAGCGTAGCTACGTGCCCCTCCAGGATGGAGCCGGGGAACCTGGGAACCGGGAACAGGGGAAAGGCATAAGCAAATTATATGATGCATGGTAAATGTGGCCTCCCTGTGCCAGAGGCAGGGGTCCTGCCAGCAGCCCCTGCTCGACGGGTTGGCACACAGGCGTCAGCTGCTTCCAAGGCAGGGCTCTCTACTCCTGTCCACACCTCTACAGTCCTTTGCTTTGGACGTTGAGTCCAGGAGCTATGGGAGCAGGAAACTGGGAATACCACAGGGAAAGGCCACCATGTCTCCACTCGGCTGCCTTTCTCCTGCTGCTGCCGCAGTGAGAGGCTCCTGCTCTCCCCAGGGCCTRGGCAGGGGGAGTCGTGGTCCCCATCGGACCTGCTTGCCCCGCAGGACAAGCGCCAGCCCTGCAGCCCCGTGGGTCAGCTGGGAGCTGYGGCCTCAGCGAGGAGGTGTTCGTCTTCTCCCCTGAACCAGGCAATCTTGGAGGATTTCTCTCACAGTCCCTTGAGCCATTAATCTTCTCAAAGTAAATCTTTTCTGTGACACAAAGGGGATTGGGTAAATAATACAGTGGACAACTGGAGTGTCCTTTTCCTCTGGGAAGACTTCCAGTTCCGAACTGCTTCCCCTTGGCACTGRCTATTTCCTGTTTGCTTCGCCAGTCTCTCGATGGACCGGTACGAGGGAGAGGGGTTCCAGCTGGCTGTGGCTTGGCCAGCTCTTGTGCTTAATCCACGACTGAATGTGAGGAGATGAGGCACCGGGGCAGGAACAGGAGGAGCAGCAGCCAGGGAGGCTGGCTGCTCAGCTCACCCAGCCTGGAGCCTGCCAGCACTGCTCCGCTATCTCCATGATGCCAGGGACGCATTTGGCCCACGAGGAAACGTGAATGCAAAATGTCTCCTCATTAGTTAAAACAGGAGAGCAGCAAATGGTGACTAATGGAGCCAAAGAGGAACACTTGACGAGGTGGAGAGAYGGGGCCAGGCTGGCGGGGAGCCAGCCACACGCCTTGTTCTCCCTTTGTTCTGCTCCCGAAAAGGCAGCGCATCCATCAACAGCAACATGTCTGCGAAAACAGCGGCGCTCCACAGTCTTAAATGATCCTCCCAACCAAAGTAAATACCATTTCAGCTCTCATTTCCATGTTGCACAYGCACCAAAGCAGTGGTTATTAGAAATAACTGCTCACACTAAGATGGACGGCTGCCCCAGAGCTGGGCCCACAGAACAGCCACGCAGCAGCGATGCTGTGTGAGCGCAGCCCCGCAGCTCAGCTTCAGCAGTGCGAGCCCAGGGATGGACGGGCCGGCTCCTCRTGGCGGGTTGCACAGTGGGCTGAAGCTGGGAAGCAAAGGAGGGTCCTCATGAATCCAGTCTGCGTATCTYAGGACCATGCCTTGGCTCTGCTAAAACTTTGCAGAGCCCCTGGTGACTCCAGGCTTGCCCTGGAGCTGGCGAGGACACGGACCCCACTTGCCTCCTGTGTATGGGGCTTCCTTCTGCCCTGTGTTGGGACTCCTGCCAGGCCTGGGCGCACGCCTCACACACCCTCACCTCAGCCGGGCTTGAAAACCCGGGGTGCTGAAATACTGCTCAGTGACAGGAGTACAAACTCTGCCGCAAGCCTCCCCGACTTGTGCTCCTAAGTCACTTGGGCATTGGGGAAATCCACCCGCAGCTGCGGGTCGGGATCGTGAGAGCCGGCCAGGATGGACGCGCGGGCCGGCGTGCCCCTGCTCGCAGCCGGGAGCGGGGCCGGGCACCTCGGGGGTCCGGGGGCAAGCGGTGCCCGCGGGCCGGGGCGGAGGCTCCCGGTGATCCCGAGCCACGCTTCCCCGCTCCGCGCCGTGCCGCTGCAACACTAGGGGGAAGCAAAAATCAAGCTTCTTGTCGGAAAGAGTCCTCCCTGGGGAGCGGGATCGCGGTCTGGTCCCCGAGCATCCCGGCTGCCCGGTCCTGCCCACGCCAGCGGCAAAYCCCGGCTCTGGGCACGGGCTCCCGCTTGGCCCCGGGGGGACCCGCAGCCCTTCCCTTATGGAAAGGCAGCCGTTTCCGTAGTGCAAGTGACCCAGGGGGCTCAAGGAGGACCCTGTTTTCGGGCACGTTGACCTGCTGACATCTGCCTGGCCACGGGCTTCCCAGCCTCCTTTGCCCGGGCACGAGCCCCTCGCCACCTCCGGGGCATTTATCCTCCCACCGCCCCATGTGGCAGCCGCTCACCACCCTCTGCCGCTGGGGCAACTGGGGCATGGAGCGGGGCTGTAACCTGCCCACAGGCAAGGTGGGGGACCTTTCCCTCCTCAGCACCGCCCCAGGCAGCACCTGCACAGGGCCGGCCTTGGGGGTGAGGGGCTGCTGCCCCTTGCCCAGGCTGAGGAGGGGCGCAGGGGCACAGGACAGGCGTTGCTGCAGGGAACCGAGCTCGGCGGAGCAGGCCCTGCTGGGAATGCCTGTCCCTTTCACATCCAGGTGCTCCCAGCAGTCAGCCCAGCTGCAGCCTATCCTGCAATTAGCCCCAAAGCCTTTTTCCTCCTCTGCCCTGAAGGTGCTTGTTTTTCGTGTGAGTTTTCTGGTAGGACTGGGCTGGCGGGGGTGGCCATGCAGGGCTGAGGACCACCATGCAGGGCAAAGCCTGTGCCTCGGCCGCTGCAAAGCAGGGTGGCTGGCGAGGGGTCACAGTGGGCTGGCTCTGCTCGCCAGAGAGGTGCTGCAAGGCTAAGTTGGTGACTGCGTGGGAAGTGCTTTGTGGAAATCAGCTMGAGCCAGATAAGTAGCCCTGTTGTTTTAATGACTGCTTCCTCTGGGGGATTTGTCTGGGAGGGTGGCTGAGGGCATGGGGTTGGGGGCCGGTGGGAGACGAAGCGTGTCCTGGCCGGAGGGACAGCGGGGCGAGGGATGCTCCCCGCAGCGCTGTGTGCCCCTCTGCAGTGCCTCTTCCCTGGCACAGGGCAAAGCCTTGGCCTGCCGCTGACCCCAGTAGTTGTGGGGGTGCCTCTTGGGACCCTCCTTTTGGCTGTTTTCCCCAGTGACCCTCTGCATGCCTGTAGGGAGGGTGACTTTTTGCCTATTAGTGGAAGAACTATCCTTAGGGGGAAGCACCTGGCTGGCTAACAGGGTAYGTGAGCATGGGGCACCCCTGTAATCCCCAGAGCACTGGGGCCTGGAGGATCCTGGAGCTGGGTGTAAATGCTGCCCAGAGCCAGCACARATGCCGGGGAGGGGGAGGTTAAAGGAGGCTGCTTGGGTTAGAGTGGTTGTGGCCATGCTACCCCTTGCCCTTGGAGAGAGGCTGGAGCACGTCTTTTGTGGGAAAGACCCTGCTGTGCATGTTCTGTGGTGAAGTGCAGAGGGTCCCTTTTCCYGAAGGGGGAAGCCTGTTTGGGCTCAGAACTGCGCATGGGCATGTGTTGCTATAATTTCTCCTGTGTCTTGTGTGGAGTTTGGGCYGGGGAAGTAATTCCTTAGTATGAGCTTTATCTTTTAGCTAGCTGTGCAGCTGGGCTTGCTGCTGGCTCTGGCAGGTTGCTCGCTCCMTGTTAGGAGGCCAGTGGCTACAGGGAGTGTGAGATGCGCTTCTCCCAGCGTGTTAGTGCTGGCCTCGCTTCCTGGGAGCCTCCGATGTGCTGCCAAAGTGCAGGTCAGYGCTGCCCAAATAATTAATGTGATGATTTTCAGCCCTTCCTGACCACAGCTGTATGAAGCACATGATGCTGTTCCAGCCTGCTGATGGGGTGGATGTTAGCAGGATACCAGCTTTCTRGGCTGAATGCTCATGCAAAGGCCAYGCACAAATGCTTCCTGTGCATATTCAAATGCGGGAGCTGTGGGAAGGCTGATGTCCATAAATGGTGGCTGCTGGGCAGGAGCCGAGTCCCAGGTGTGGGCTCGCAGGAGCCAGCTCCAGGGAGTGCCTGGCTGCCTGCCCTCCGCTGCCAGACCCGCATGTGTGTCTGGACTCAGGAGGCTGACAAATGGCCTGGGCTGAACAATCAATGGAGGAGCAAACGGGGCCATAATGAACAGCACAGACAGCTCAAGGACTCGCTGTGGCTCCCCGAGCGTGACCCGGGGCTGGTCATTCACCCTGTCAGCCTTTAGTTGTTGTCTCTTCTTGTGCTGCTTCCCRTCTTGCCAGCAGATGCTTTCCTGTCCTGGAGGAAGGAGCTTTTGGCAGGGGGAGGTTAGGGCTCTCGGTAGAGGCTGATTTTTTCTGAGCTAGGCATGATGAGGGAACTCACTGGAGATGCTGAACAGCCAAGGGAGCTAAAAATGAACTGGTGAGTAGCATTTACTCCCCCTCCACATGTGCCTCAAACAGAGATCTGTGAGGCCCTGCGGGTGCTGTGCCAGCGAGGGCCCTGCCAGCCCCCGCGCCCCGTTTCATTCACTCCGGAGTGTAGGAGGGTAGAAACTGCACCCGAGTCCAACACATTGCGTGCAGGRTAGCAAAACGCTGTAGCAGTTTTTGTGCCTGGAAGATTCCTCTGTCGGGGAGGGAAGGGGGCAGATGCCTGGCATGTGGCTGGGCGTCCCCAGAGCCTGGGATTTGCTTGTTGCCTTGGGTATGGGCCTGAATACCAATATCCTTGCTAAGTATCAGCTATCATCTTTATACGGATGTAGGTGGCGATTTAAATGCACCTCGATTCCTAGAGGGGTGTGTGGGCACCGGGTGTGCATCAGCTGCTGCTTCATCACCTCTCGGGACGCTGATGGCAGGGCCAGGGGTGCGAGTGAGCCGGCAGCGAGCGACGTGGGGCTGGGGAGGAGCACGTGCACGCGTGGGAGGAGGGCTGTGTGCCGGGGACGCCCACGCACCGTGACAGAGCTGCTGAGGTGGCCTGGGAACAGGCTGACTAAGGGGTGGTGACGGAACTACGGAGCTTGGCAGCACCGAGGAAGGGGAAGCACATCCTCGGAGAGGAGGAGGAGGAAAGGCCGTGGTGTGTCAGACCCACACAGCTCGGGCGCAGTGTTTGCTCCCGCTTCTGCTGTGGGCTTTTCAGCACTGCGGTCTGGGCAGGCGCGTGTACATGGGTTAGGTGACAGCTGGCCTCATCATGCTCATCACTAAAATGAGGGTATCTCTGGTGTGGGTGGCCTGGAGTAGGGAGGGGAAGGGGGTTGCGGGGTGAGTGTGCAGGAGCCTTAGCCCTGCCAGCTTCTCCATGTCCTTCGGCTGTGTCCCTCCTCTGTGAAATGGGAATCGCTCAACCATGCTGTGCAAGTACCACCTCGGTGGTGTGGGTGAGCTCTCTGGCTCTTCCAAGGGACTCCCAAATATGAAGAATTGCAATAAACTGGTGCGGGCTGAAAATGGCCAAGGAGCTGTTGTTTTTCTGATTTTTTTTTTTTTTTTTTTTTACTGGGTGATGATGGTTAGGTTTTCAACTAAATCTGAACAGCGCTGTTTTAAAAAATGTTTTTTCTACTCATTGTTTTCTCTGAAATCAGAATGCTTCAATCTTTCTGTTTATTTTCCAACAAATTGGGATTGGAAAGGCTGTTTTGGCAAGCAAAGAAAACCTGCTATAATCATTTCAAGACAAGACATTCTGAACTGCTCTGATGGTCCAGACAAACTGGCTTTGGTGTGACTGAGTCTTGGGGAGTAAGATCCTAGGCTTGAATTAAGCCTTAGATAAATACACCCCAAAGTAAAGCGTTAACTAGTATTTATTTGTTATTTGCTGGCTAGAGGGATGAATGTGTAATGAAGTCTGCTAGGCCCTATCTTGCTCGTGTCCCCTGTCACGGGAGCAGCATGGGCCGGTGCTGTTTGTGTCGCGAAAACCTGATTTCTGTCCTCAGGCTGGTAAAAAAGTGTCCAGGAGGCCCAGGGAGGAGGAGTGCTGCCAGCTGCGAGTCTTAGGTGGCCCAGCCTTGCCACTGCGTCCCCAGCCCTGTGGGGCAGCTCTGTGGCCAGGACACAGCTTACCCCGGGGAAAAGCCGCCTTTATGCAGGCGAGGTGCGGGTTTGCAGGGGATGGAGCGAGTGTTAGCGGTGCTCCAGCCTCCCAGGGCTGCAGCAAGCGCTCAGCTTTATGGAGTGTGACTGGCACAACCCAGCTGTCATTAACCCCCGTGGGCGCACCTGCGGCCGTGCGGCTTTGCCCAGCTCCCTGCCCAGGTGCGAGCCCACCGGCCTGGGGGAGAGGGTGTTGGTGAGCGCACCCCCGCTCGCACCGGGGCTGGCTGCCGCCCTCCGCCCTCCCGAGGCGGCGGCGGAGGGGGGGAGCCGGGCGCTCCCTCTCGCAGGGGAGCCTCGCTCGGCGGGGGCTGCCGCCCTCCCACCCCTCCGCGACCGCGGCGGGCCCGCTGGGGAGCGGGGCGCGGGGGCGGGGAGTGCGCGCGAGCCCGGCCCACCCTCCCGACGCCACTCGCCGGGAGAGGGGAGGAGGAGCGGCTGCGAGCTCGGCTCTGGGCACCTCACCCGGGCTGGCAGCGCGGCGGCAGGGAGCGCGGCACGCCGGGGGCACCGCACCGCCCGCAATTGCGCCGCAGCCCGGGGCCATAGCTGCTCTTTATGGCATGTGGCTGGTAACTTTTTTCCTGCTGTACTCTTTGCGGAAAGGTACGTCGCCCCTGGGGCGGGCGCGGGCGCGGCGGGCTCTCCGCGGGAGCGAGGTCCCGGGCCGGCTGGGGCCGGGACTGAGCCGGCCCCGGGGCTGCCGGTGCGCCCCTCCGGGGCAGCCGGCCGCGGGCTCCCGGTGCGCCCGACGGGGCCGTCGGGGCGCCTCCCGCGCGGTGCCCGCAGCTCGCCGGGGCTCTCGGAGCGCTCGGCCCGGACGGCGCGGCGGGGCTCGGTGCGCGGCGGGGAGCGCGGAGCGGGGCCGGCCGGTGGCAGCGCGGCCCGGAGCCGGCCCGGAGCCGCTCCTCGGCGGAGCCCCCGGGGGCGCGGGGATCGCGGGGAGGTGAAACACCGCACCGACGGGCGCTGCATCGGCTCGGCGGGCCCGGCGTTTGGGACCGAGGCTCGCAGCGGCGCTCCCGAGAGCTGTGCTCCGCGTCCCCGCTTCCCGGGACTACTTGGAGCAATAGTCCAGTCCCGTAAGACAGGCTAAATCCAGCGATGCTTTAACAATCGCATCCTTCCCTCTGGGAATGCTGTATTAAGTGTATCCCAGCGGCTTGATATGAATCAGACCGGGTGGGGGRAAAATCGTGAAGCAAGTGTGTCAAGGAGATGCACACTTAAAGATTAGAGATTAATTTRAAGTTGGAGATTAAGTGAACGCTGTCCAAATCTATAGAGGTAATACTCTAAACCGAGTCTCTGCTATAGATGCAATTAAAAAAGAAAGCCAAGGAGCGGCACTTAACGTGGGTAGTGAAATCACAGTGCGTTTGTTACAACAATCAATCGATGTTACATAAAGGAATTGCCCATTTCCGATTCTGCGGGAATTTTTAATTATGTTTCTGTAATAAATTACCTCTTTGCACATGACCTGATCTGCAGATGCGGTGATGGAAGCGCCCACCTTTTGGAAAATTGTCTGCTTGGAGGATGTAAAATGACATTTGCCCTAATTATCTTTTTTTGACATTTGAGAACAGCAAGGGGGAAATTTTAGGAAATGTGGAAAGCGAAAGAAAGGGGATGGAGCTGCATCCTTACACGAGACTTCTCTTGCTGCCAATTGCATTACCCATCTATCTGAATGTTAATCCAATGAAAAATATTTACCAAGGTTTAATAGGGCATCCTGTCCAGTTGTGTGGTGATGATCAATTGTTCCATCAATTATTAATTATGGAATAGCTGCTGTATTCAAGCTGGAATAAAACCGCGTTTGGGAGCTTTACCCAAAACCGCTATTGTGTTTAGGATCTGCTGAGCTGAACGTGCCAGCGTCTGCTTTGCTTACATTTGCATTTTTTACTGTGCTAGAAGGAAAAATCAAAACCGGAAAGAAATAACTGTTGAGGACACTACAATTTCTTCCCCCCAATAGGCAAAATAATAAAGAGCTGCGCTGGGTTTATCGCTTTGCATGTTTTCAGCCCCAGCTTCTTGGAAAAGGGATCTCTTCCCACAGAGCTATCTCTTCTGAGAAGAGCAAATTAAAAGCCTCCATTAGCACAACTCCTCATGGCCTCATTTTCTCTTTTTTTTTAAGAAATAAAATGTATCTTCAGTGTTGAACAGTCTCAGTGTTGGAAAGTGTTAAAGTGAAACGGTTCCGAAGAGAGGACAGCAATACAACGGAAGTTTCATTATAATAGTAGGATAAAAAAAAATGAATTGCTTAATGCATGATAAACCTTTCAGATACTTAATATTTCGGGGCATCGAAGCACATCCTTGTAACATGTTCCTGCTGTAGAACAAGAGCTCAAGTAGAAACTGAAAGGAAACAAATGTTTGATCCAGGGGACCACTGAAGTTTAGAAATCCCTCGATGGGCTGTAGCTGCTTATTTCTCCCCTGCTCATAAAATAAACAAAAATAGGTGGTTGGCAAGCAAACAAACAGGGACTTGAGCAGAAAGATGGTCTGGCAGTGTGAGTGAGAGCTGCCGGGCAGAGGAGGAGGGGAGGTGAGTGGCGAGCGGTGTGATGAAGAGCATACTGGTCAAAATTGAGAGGCTTGGAGCTGGGAAAGCATCTCCCTGCGTGTTCTTGCCGGATCTCTCCGCCGCCTGATTTATATTGGCATTATATTTACATTATGTTCCTGTATTGGGTGCAGTGAACTATGCAGCTTGCGTTTTTTAATCTCTTCCCCATCTTGGCCCCCCAGTGTGGCACAGCGCTCGTTTGTCTCTGAAATGAAACATGGAAACCTCATTAAATGCACGGAGGAGAAGCCTGCAGTGCTGAACTCCTCGCCGTGCCCGGTGTTTGTTTATCCTGCAGATAGCCAAAATATCCCAGCGCAAGGAGTCACGATGGTGACTTGCCTAGAGCCCTTACCTGCAYCTGGCGTGGGCTTAGGGCTGCTCCTGCCTTTGGGTGAGAAAATCGATGTAGGCAACCCTAATATTTCCTGGTGCATTTGTTCTCTGGAGGAATAGACTGTGCCTCGCGYGAGTGGCGAGCGCCAGGGATGTGCTATCGAGCAGCCCTTCTCAGAGACGGGGGCTGCTTGGGAGCTGTAGGCTTAGCTTTGGGCAGCCGTGGCACCGGGTGTCTTTCTGCTCCGGTGCTCCGGTCTCTGCCCAGATGGTCCTGAGGTGGAGGGATGGGGCGTGCTCTGTCCTCCTTTGAAGCAGCTGACGAGCCGAGTGCAAGAATAAAACTGGAAGCGTCTCTTTGTGGCAGGAATTCTTCTGACATGGCAGCACGCGAGTTCTGGGCTGTGCCTTGGATAACATGAAGTCATCTCACACCCAGATAAGCAGACTGTTAATAAGTGGGACTTCCTAGGAGGGCACGAAGGAGGAAGGTGTTCCGTCGTTGCAGTTGTTGCGATGCGTGCTTTACTGGAAGGCTTATGCAGTGGTGGGTTTGGGTGCAGCGTGTTTCTTGTCTTTGAAATCTAGATTATAGCCAGCTACATGTTTTTATGTAATCATGATTTTGTGAGTTACCCTTTCCCTGCTTGTAGATCCTTAAGAAATAAACCCCATCACGTACAATCTGCATGTTGCTGCCATCATCTGCCAGCAGAGCTGTACCAAATATTTAGGAAATCCATTTCCCGACTCTTGCTAACGCTTGCTGCCTGCCCCAGCTGCTGCCTCTTGGAAAGGGCTCTGTCAGCTCCTCTCTGCGAGAGAAGGGAGCAGGCACAACTTAGAGGGGAAAAGAAGGTGAGCGAGGTTTCAGAGGTTGCTCTATTGATCCGTGCCCCTCACTCCTCATACCTGTCAGCCGTGTGGTGGAAATCCTCGTTTCTGCCTGCACGCTGGCTGTGGTGTGCCGGACGGCATGGACCGGCGGCTCCAGAGAAAGCCTGACAGCAGGCGTGCGTGGCCTCTGGTGTGTCCCCTCTCCCGCCCCTCGTACCTGCTCGGCTCGGCCCCGGCCTCCCTGGGGGGKACCTTGCTGTCACCCTGGCTTAGTAATGTCACCAGATGTCCTCTTGGGACTCGGCTGCAGCTCCTCAGACTTCGTGTTCAGCCTGGCTGTGGAAGGGGAGGGGGGGCCTGTGGCCCCTGGGCTCGTTCCTCACCCCCCGGAGCAGAGGGCCCCCGGGGGGGACCTTGGGCAGGTTGGGGGCTCGGGAGGTGGTGCAGAGCTGGGGGATGTCCAGCTCTGGGTCAGAGAYGGGGTGGTGAGATGGGTACCTCCAGCAGGCTGATGTGGGAGGTTCAGGGGCCAGGCAAAGCAGGGGAGAGTGCTTTTTTTTTTCCAGGCAAGGGTTACAGCCTCAGCCTGGGTGCTGTCGTAATAGCTGGAGGTGGTTCAGGCCTTAATTTCCATGCAGATGCACTAAGGAGCAGGTGCTTGCACTCCAAGCATGTTTGAGCCGTCCCCTTACCCGCAGAGGACCAGAGGCAGCGTCCTCCTTCGCTCCCTCCTCGGCTCACGGTGACAGCGGCTGCGTGTCGGGAACGACCGCGGTGCTCAGGCCAGAGGGGCTGTGCCGCAAGGGTGGGACTCCGGCAGTGGCCGAAATGCAGCGCCGGGGCAGGGAAGGTGCCGTGGCAGGTACTTGCCATCGCTGCCACTGTGCTGGGCGCCAGCTGAACGCCCCAGGCCATGCTCGGCATTTTGTGGCACTATTTCCCCCCCTGAGGGGCACGGCGTGGGGGAGGCTGGAGTCATGGCTTTAACCCTTTGGGCTGGAAAGCCACGGTGGTGGGGTGGCATCCCGTGTGGCTGCCCTGCGCTCCTGGCAGGGTGTGTGCGCCTCTTGTACTCTGCTTGAAAGGGTGCCAGCCTCCTGTTTCCCACCTCCTCTCAGCCGCTCCTCTTGCCATCCCTTCCGTGGTGCTCGGAGATGTCACTTCTCTCTCTGTCAGCTCCAAGGTTGCTCCCTTCATTAGGAGAAAGGCTATTAAAAGTGTCCTGAAGATGAGGGCTTGAAGGAAGCTCATTCCAGGGAAGGCCAAAGACTGCTCCAGCATTACAAATGTGCAGGCAGTATATGATGGAATTACTGTCGTATCTTAAGGCAGTAGAGAGGAAAGATTAGGACTTGCCACCTACCTGTAATTCCCGCCCTGCAATGCGTGCCAAGCTTCGGTTCACTTTCTCCTTGAACAGGGCAGGTGTCAAACACCCTTAATGAGGATAATAAATGAGCGGCGAGGTGGTGATTAGCCTGCTGTTGCTCATAGCATCCCTGCAGCCTGTTACAGCTGGTGGCTGGAGAAGCCCCGGTGGCTCCTATGGTCCCTTTGCTGGCCTGCCGGTGGCCTTTCTGCTGTGGTGGTGCCTTGGMAGCATCTCACCTGGCCTTGGAGGAAGGCTGGGGTGGGCACCTGGGCGGTCAGACCACCAAGCCCAAGAGGRAGGTCTTGGGAAAGGTGCTGCCACTGGGGTAACGTGAACTCGAGTCTAGCGCTCGCCCTTTCTGAGGTGCCACAAAACCTCCTTTTGAATGCCAGCAGCACAGTGGCAAATAGTCAAGCCTCCAGTGGCCACTCTTTTGTAAAGAAGTACTCGGGGAGTCACGGACCTCTCCCACCCCTTGAGGAACGGTATCAGCCCAGTCTGGATTGCCCACGCCCAGAGGATTGCACACACACTGTCAAAATGCATCTTGTTTACCCTTTCCCACCTCTGTCGGGTTTCCACCCAGTTACTGATGTGCAAAAGACCCTGCTCAGCCTTGAGAAACTTGCTGGGTTTGGGTGGGCACGGGGCTGGCTGTGGGGTCCTGAGCCAGTAGCTTGCTAATGCAGATGATGTGTGTGCATCGAGGGCAGAAAAAGYGTCTTAGCTCAGGAGAAGCGGCTCTCTAATTGCGCTGGCATGAAGCTAGTCATTGTCTGAGACCAGTCCTAGATCTGCTTCCTAGAAGAGGATGGGTTCTTCCCTGTGGGGTTGGGAGGAGAGGAAGGGTGCGTTGCTGGGCACTCGCCTGGGAGGTGATGGCATTTCTGTGCTGAGGTTTCAGCGTGTGCCGCTCCTCGTGCAGGACTCGCACCTACATCTCAGCTGCCTCTTCCAGAAATATGTGGCTTGGTGACAGACCCTGGGGTCAGTTTACGGCCGCTCTGCCTTGGCCGCTCGTTAGAGCAAATGAGTGCTCTCTGTACAGCACAGCGCTTTGCAGTGCCGAGGTTGGCGTGCTGCTGAAGGTGTTGGAGTTTGGAAAGTCAAGACTGGTAAATATTCCTAAGGGGTGATAGCAAAATGACTTGCTTCTGCCAGCTCAGAGAGAGATATTAATATTTTAGTACCTCTAGGTTGTAATTTACTACAATTTAAGAAGATTGCACTCTGGTAACTTAAAATACATGCCTTTCAGAGCAAGCTACACGGTGTCCGGCTACGCACTGGGCTTTGTGTAGCTTCCAGCTACCGGTGGGCTGGTCTCCGGGGTTGGTGCTGTGCGCCTGCGTCACAGCGTTTTCCCCAGCAGAAACTGCTCCATTGTGGCTCCTCTAGCCTCCTCTTTTCAGGTTCATGTGAATTAATACCCTCGATATTTAGGTTAGGGTCAGCGCATCTGACCAGATGTGAGCAGTGATTTCTGGTTTAAAAATATTGCAGTGCTATTTCTAAATTTTTAATCTCTTGGTGATTTGGAGACAGTTTTATGAAACATGGAATTAGGATGGTGCTCARTGCTAAATGGTAAAGGAGATTATATGGATTTAACTCTATGCGTCTGTCATATAACTATTGCCAATCCCATAACTTCCATTTTCTATTAAAAATCCGTTTCCCCCTTTGACCTGAAAAAGCTTTACGGGTAATCTGAATTTCTCTGTTTATGAGGTATTTTTCCACTCTTCACCCCAGCCTCTCATCCATCCATCTCTAAACCTTCCTGGGCGCTGCCTGGGAAGAAGATATTTCCCTGTCAGGCTGTGGCTGCTCTCCGATCTTTATTACAGCAGGAGCCTTCTCAAGCCGTGGTCTGGGATCTGGGGTGGAAATGTTGGACGGAGCCTGGGGCAGAGCTGGGCGGATGACGGGCTGCTGAGCACAGCGGGATACTCCTGGTCCAAAGCCGGCGGATGGGTGAAGGGTGGCTTTTGCTGTGCGCCTCGCACACCGCGTGCCCTGGCTCCAGCCATCTTCTGCTTTGCTCGGGCGACAGGCGTTGCCACAAATAGCACGCTGCTGCTCGCACGTGCTTTGTTTTCCTTCCTCTGCTTGCAAATGTGCGTTTTTTCTTTCACGTATTTGGGAGAAGCACCGCGCTGTTCCGATGCAGGGAAATGCTGATTCATGACGACGAACCAGCCTGGAGATGTCACAAATGACATCTGCAGGGCCGTGCAGTGGCCCCGTAGCTCTGCAAAGCCTGGCTCTGCTGCGCGGGAGGCTTGTCTGGAGCGCTTTACTCCTCTGGTCCATCGTTCTTCTGGCACTTGTCAGTGAGGGAGGAGAAAAAAAATGGCATTGTCTACTTCTACCTGTGCATGGACACAGGGAACTGAAYGCAGTGGTGTGTGGGGAGATACGGGGATGCTGTCTTGGCCTATAAATCTCTTGTCTCATGTGTGGTGGCAGCGCTGGACCTTGCTAGTCAGCTAATCTGTTACAKGGATGGGTTTGCTGGGCAGCCCTGGCTGTGCAGTGCCCCTGATGTGGGATAGTAGGGCTCTGAGTAGGCAAAGGAGGGAACTTGTCATTTGAGRTGGCGATTCAGTGGAGGCACACAGAGAGCAAGAACCAGGTGCTCTCGCCTCTGATGTGACGGGTGCTGAAAGAGGCACGAGGTTGTCCGTCCAGCTGGGAGAAGGATGGAGAGGACTCTGCTCTGGGAAGGAGCGAGGTGTTTTGGGCTTTCCCATCTTGACCTGGTTGAGGACGGTGTGGAGTGGGCTGGTGGCGCAGTGCTGAGCCAGGAGAGGTGTGCTCGCTGCCGCCGGGCGCTGGAGGAAGCTTCGCAGTGAGATGCAAGTGGCTGTGGCCAGTGAYGCCCAGCCAGCCCTTCCTCAGGCGAGCAGCCGCGGTGCGCTCGCCCTCAGAGCTGAGCCAAGGCCATCCGTACGGATGAGGCTTTCCTTCTCCYCCCTGCTCCTGTCCCCTCCTCCCCAAGTTAAGAAATCGAGGTCACGGAAGGTCCCCTGTGACTCGTTTTGAACCGGTGGCGCGGTAGTGATCTGCTTATTGGCTCTGCAGCACCACAAGTGGTGTTCTCAGCCAGAGCTATTAATACACCCGCCGAGGGCCGCTTTCTATATCCCTGTCCTTCCGCCCACTTGGAAAGAGTGCGACTAAAAAAAGAAAACGGATCTAAGTGACTGGGGGCCTCCTCATCCTTATTTATAGGCAATCTTGCTTGCTTTGGTTGAGAAGGGGGAGCTCATGGTCCTGGAGAGTGGGAAGGAGAGACTGGAGGAGTTGGGTGAAGAGGTCCCTTCCCTCGTTTTGAAGAAGGGAAGTGCTTTTCTCCAACACTCGCGGTGCCCTGGAAAGCTGCTCCCGGGCATCCGGGCGGCTGCAGGCTCTGCCCCGGACTGTGCCCTTGGACGCTGCGTGTCTCAGTCTTTGGGTGGTGCAGGAATGCCTGGCGCCAGGCTGCAGCTCGGGCTTAGGGCAGGGTGGGACTGGGCTTCCCCTCYCTCTGGCTCTGGGAGCAGCACTGGACCCAGTTTTCCTGCCCCTCTCCTAGGGGCTGCTGCAGCTTTCRGAGGCAGTGGTAGGGTAGCGTGAAAGATCTCTGCACTGCTCGGAGGAGGCTTGCGCTGGACGAGTCGGCATTGCCGATGGGCAGCTGTAGGCTGGCTGGGGCTGTGCTGGGGAGTCRATGAGGCACAGGGGTGCTGGCTGTCTGCGGCTCCGGGCGGGGGGACATTGGGGTTTGCAGGAGAAACGGTGTTGGTTTGTCATGCTTAGTTTGTTGTTGCACGTGGGTATCCTCAGGCCCATGGGTGCTGAGGCACGGTTGGACCGCGYGCTTAGAGCCACCTATGTACGTACGGTCACCTGGGGAAGCCTTGGAGGGGGGACACCCTGGGGACCCTTCCTTGCTTGCACGGCCCCTAATTGTCCTGGTTAGGTGCCTGTGATCCCTGATCCATGCTGCCAGCAAGAGCACTGGCCTGTGAAGGTGGCCTTTATGCTTCCAGCCCATGCACTGATGCTCCTTCGCCSCTCTGCTCTGCTCTGCCATGTGTGGGGGCCAGGGACTGGGCTCGGGGGCAGCTGTGCTGGGGGGTGCTGGCTGTGCTGGTGGGGATMGGTGATTTTTGCAGTAACCCCCTGCCGTTGTGGCCTCTGCTTTCTCCACAGCACATGCTGAAGATGTTGGAACCAGCCTCTACTTTGTGAACGACTCCATCCAGCAGGTCACCTTCTCCAGCACAGTGGGGGTGGTGATCCCCTGCCCGGCAGCAGGGTCACCCAGTGCCGTCCTTCGGTGGTACCTGGCCACAGGTGACGACATCTACGATGTGCCCCACATCCGGCATGTCCATGCCAATGGGACTTTGCAGCTCTACCCCTTCTCGCCATCAGCCTTCAATAGCTTTATCCACGACAACGACTACTTCTGCACCGCGGAGAACTCGGCTGGCAAAATCAGGAGCCCAAATATCCGTGTTAAAGCAGGTAGGAGCTCTCTGTGGGCGCTGGGGTTTGCATGAGGTGCTGGCTTTTCTCCGGCCTTCTCCATGGCCCGCTGGTCGGCCCGTCAAGCGCACCCCRCTTGCCTCTGTCTCCTTGGCATGGGCCAGTAACGCTGCTGAGAGGCAGCGTGCCGGGTCGGGACAGCGGTGCTGCTGTCCCACCCGCGGAGCCGGGGTGATTTGAATGGGGGTGGGAGCAGGCGGTCCTGCTGCCAGCTGTGTGCCATTGCTGTCCTGCGCTGAGCAGCGGGACCGAGCGCCTGCTGCCTCACCGGGGCTGCCGTGCCGCTCTGCCCGCGCCTTGGGGTGCTCTGGCAGCCCTGCCGCAAGGCGCTGCTGGGTGAGCGCTTGCTGCTCGCCCGGGGGGCAGAGCGCGGARCCGCGGCTGCTGCATCGGCCTGTTGCGAGGGATCGATCGATGCTGCGCGGGCGGAGGGCGGCGAGAAGGGCAGGGTGCCGGGTGAGCAGGCCTGCCGATACGCGTTTGCAAAATGGCATCCTGCCCCATTTTGCAGGTTAAGAGCTAAGAGCCAGCTCTACCTCAGGCCSGTTATGGGCTGGGAGAGGGCTGGAGAGGGCAGGGAAGGGACGCGCAGCTTGGGGGTCTCCAGCAAGTGCTTGGAGGCCGTGGTGCGGCCGCAGCGTCGCGGCAGGAGAGGTCCTCTCCCTTTGAACCAGTATTGTTGCACCCAGCCGTGTACGGGGGCTTTTCACAGCTGCAGGAGGAGCTGGACCACGTCTGTCCATGGTGGGGAGACCCCCGCTGTGTCCCACAGCCCTACCTCAAGCCTGTCTGTTCCCACTGTAGCATCCAGCCCYAGCATGCCAAGGCTGATTAAGCAAAAAAAAAAAGAAAAAAAAAAAGGGAGGAATATGGAAAAGAGACGATTCCAAAAGCCATTATAGTAAATTATTGACCGGGCTGAGGAGGGCTAATAGCCCAGGAATGGCTTCATTATGTAACCTATTAAAAGTGGGGCTAGCAGAGGGAACATGACAGAAGTGACTACAGGGTTTTTTATTTTAATACCTTGTACTGCAGAGTAAATTGGTCTTAACCCCCTTCCGCAGAGTGAATTATTTACCAACACTATCAGGTTACCTATAAACCACAGCTCGGTGGAGGAGGGACAGCGACAGACGGGGCGTAGCAAAGGTGGATGTGCAGCGTGGAGCTGTTGCCTTCCTCGTGCCGGGCACCGCAGGCTGGGCTTCCCGTGGGGCGGCCGGGCAGCGGCAGGGCTGTGGCCAGCTGGTGCCTGCCAGCAGCCCGGGGTGCAGCAGGGCGAGTGGCCCCTTGGCGCGGGGTGATGTGGCCGTGTCCCGTGTGGCCGCGAGGGCTGTGGCACCCGGGCTGGCTCTGTGCTGTGCAGCAGGCGATTGCCGGCGCGGCGCTGGCTTGTGCTTCTGGGTGGACAATCACAGTCCCTCTGGTGCTGGCGACCCTGGGCTCGACATGGCTCGAAACTGTGGAGTTCTGCAGACTTCCCTGGCAGGGGGTGCAAAGGTGGCGGTGCCGGGGGCTGCGGGTGCCCGGGGCTTGTGCAGCAAGGATGGCTGCTCTGGCTGTCTGGGGAGCTGGTGCTCTGGATGTGCTGCRGGGGAGAAAGCTTGTCTTGGTCCTTGCCTTCCTGCCAGGCAGGCAACCTTTGCTTAGCTCTTCTCCCATGTGCTGAGAACTTCCTTGGGATCACAGCAAGGCAGCAGCAGAGCCGAGTCCTGGCTTTCACCCARTCTCTCAATACCGGGTTGAAGGCACTTCTGTCGGTGGGATTCCAGCTGGGAGCCCAGCCTCCCCGTCCCCTCAGCAGGTGCAGTCAGGAGGAGGCGTGAGTACGTGGTGGGGGCYCACACGCGGGGCTCCGGGGGCCACCAGGGTGGCTCCAGCTGTGGCAGTGTGAAGTGCTTCGACTTTATGGCATTTGGAAATGCTTGTGAAACAGCCCCCGCTTCTGCTTCCGCGCGGTCATCTCGCATCCCAGTCACTCTCCAGTGCTTTGTAATGGCAATACACCAAGTAAAGCCAATTAAAACTGCATAAAGAAAGCAAATAAATTAAAATGCAGTTGAAAATATAAGGCATTGGAAAAGTCTCTGGAAGCTTTGGAAAAGCTGTCAGTGAGCACATGGAGCAAATCTCTCTAGCCAATGGAAAGTTTTAAGTGTGCTAGTTGTGGCTGTACGTTACCCTTGGAATTATTCCCAGTGGCAGCGAAAGGCCAGAAGCCCCGTCTGCGGTGGCCGGTGCRGTTCAGAGCCGGGGCAGTGCCCGGTGCGGGGCCGGCTGCTGGGGCAGCCGCAGGGGCGAGCGCGGGTGCCCGTGCGTGAGGTCCGCTTCGGGCTGGGGCAGTCGTGGCAGCGGCGAGCGTACGGGAGGCTGGGCTGGATGCTCCTCGTGGTCCCTGCTGGCCTTTAAAGCCCGTGAATAAACCTCCTGCTGCATGTGATTAAGGAGGCTTTTGCTAGCTAATCTGCTTTGGCTCTGAAGTCCCTTTCCATGGCAGGCTTCTCCCCGTGCCCTCGTGGTGCCAGCCCTCGTCCTCCCTGCCGGGGCACCGGGTAAATAATGGGAGCGAGCTGGAGACCACTCCGAACCCTCTTCCCTGCTTTTCCCTGGGGCAGGGGGCTCTGCCTGCCCGGAGGGCGGAGGGCAGGCGCAGGAGAGGYGGAGGTGGGGCAGCCTCCTGCAGCTTGGAACTTACTGTTTTATGGCTGCTGCTGGACATTTCTGCCAGGCAGCCAGGGTGTGGAGCCTGCCGGGACGTGTGGCCGAGCACCCCAGGGTGGAGCCTATGATGTGCCCCTGGTTCTGTCCYGACCTCTTGCAGCAGAGCAGGGTGCCCTGAAAGCCTGGGAAATCAAGGTGGAAATACTGTCACCCTCTTGCTGCTTGCTTGTTTGTGCGAGGTACACRATGCATTGCCAGCGGGTGCTTTCCACTCAGGGAAAACACCTTCCTTTTGGGGCTGCTAAGGAGTTCTGTCTTAGGAGATTTGTTGAGCTGCTTTTGTTCTGGCCAAGGGGTGTCGTTAAATGAGGAAGTGAATGCATGTCTGTCTTGCGATAGCGATGCCCAGGTGCCTGCATCCTACAGGGCACAGTTATTGTCACAGTAAGGAGGCACCTGCACTCACTGCGTTTTGTACTTAAACTTTAGGAGTTTATGGTTTCTGCATGTGTTACTTGGCATGGTGACATCATTTTGTCTTTCTGAAGAGGCTGGGGTAGATCCAGCTTACCTAGCGAGTGCTGCTGGAGGGTTGTGGCACAGGAGAATTCCTTGTCACTTGTCCAGGGAGCAGCGTGGAGCTGTCAAAGGGATGTGTATCTCCCTGAGGGATAGGGCGCATGGTGGGGACAGCTCATGGATCCCACTGTGGCATGGCTTGGAAAATTGTCATCTGCTTCCCTAAATATTCGTCTGGTGGGTTTAGGAGGRTGCCAGGCTCTGTCACAGGCTGTGTCTCCTGGGTGCCTCACCGCTGCATTTTTAGCCTGCATCCAGCAGGGATATGATTACCTTCAAGGCTGGAGGTTGAACGTTACAGCTACGAAATGCCCTTGGTCCCTGTACTGAAATCTGGGTGGTGCAAACCTCTGCCTTAGCAGCTTTGGTGACTGCAAAGCCAGCAGCTTGCCTTGGTGGCAAGCTGGGTGATGCTGGGGACCGTTACAGGGTCCCAGCAGCAGGATCTGGGCCAGGCATCCCCTCTGCATGCTGAGGGCAGAGGGCTGTGGTCTCCAAAGGAGAACCGCTGCCTTCCCCAGGAAAGTGGGCCAAGTGTTTTGGGTGGAAGCAGTTTGTTGCTGGGTGGGTTGGTTTGTTTGGGAAACGTGGGATTAAAGCAAAAGGAAGTGTGTTTTCTTCCAGCACTGTCATGCTACCAACCATCTGCTTTTCTCTACAGTTTTCAGGGAACCGTACACCGTTCGGGTGGAGGACCAAAGGTCGATGCGTGGAAACGTGGCTGTTTTCAAGTGCCTCATCCCCTCTTCAGTGCAGGAATACGTTAGTGTTGTGTCCTGGGAGAAAGACACCGTTTCTATCATCCCAGGTAAGAGAGGAGCCACTGTTCTCTTGGAAAATCTGACCTGCTTTGCCATGTGTGAAACTCACTGTTGTGGAGGGTCTTTTTTTGGCTTACTGCCTGCGCCTATGCTGCCCAAGCAAAGGCTTTTATTGATGGCAGTCTTCCGGCTTCATACTGGAAAACGCTGGTGGTGTGAGCAGGCGTGTTGTGTTCAGGGTCTCCTTGGCGCTGTGGTTGRTATTTTGCGTATTTCTGGGCTCACGGATGTTTGGTGTAAGCGTGAAAATATGCGTGCCCTGTCCTGACTTCTCCCGCGTGCCTGCAAGCCAGCTCGCTTTGGGTACCTGGCAGCTGGGGCTTGGACAACAGCAGAGGACTCTGCCCGTGCTGTCCGTGTCCCGAGTCCTGCAGTCAGAGCTGGTTCTCRTGTTGTCAGGATGATGCAGAAGTAAATATTCCCAGCTTCTCTTGCAAGTTTTCACAACTGTTTCAGCCMTGGGGAAAGGAACTCGGTAAAAATGGCATCGTGCGCCTCTTCCCCATGCTGGCACCTGGAAGCTGCTTGCCCTCCCTGTCCCACGTGCCTGCCCCATGGCCCGGGAGGTGTCCCGCTCAGCGCTGACTTTGATCTGTGGGGAAGGGGCCTGTGGGAGGGACAGCAGCACCCGTCTCTCTGCAGGGACTTTGCAGCTCTGGGTGTTTTGCCCTTGAGTAGTTCCCCATGACCTTTTGGCGGGTGCAGAGCACCCTGGGTTCCTGTGGGAGCAGAGAGCCTCTGAAACCAGGGTCTTTCCCCAGCCGGTCCCCTGGGGAGCGGAGAGGAGCGGTGGCCAGAGCACTGATGAGACACGACCTGCCAGGCATCTCTTTGCGGCTCGGTGGGAGGGGAGAGAAACCGGGCAAAACGCTTGCTGAGCCATGCCGGTGCTGCGGGCTCTGGCTCCCGTGCTCCTGCCCGGCTTGTCACAGGCTTTGAAGCAGTGCGGGGGCTGCGGGCAGGTGCTGGGCGCAGCGTGGGGCCAGCCCCGTGTACCGGGGTGACCTTTTGGCTCTCTCCTCAGAGCCGGTATTGATGGCAGCGCTGGCTGTCCTGCACAGCATGTGTAAGCTAGTAGTAAAGCAATCAATACTGCTTTCCCCAGGGGGATCCAGAGAGAATTAAAGGATTTTGCCCAAACTGAATGCTCTGTGCTTGATGTTTGCTCACAGGTCAGCAAGTCCCGATGCTCCTCCAGGGCTCAGTGTTGCTACACTGGCAGTGCCGTGGGGAGCAGATGCAGGAGGACAGATGCCACCGGGAGCTGGGTGCGAGCCTGGTGCCTGCTGGGGCAGCTGCTGACCAAGCATGAGAGGCGATTTGCTCTAATCCCTCTTGCAGGGATGCTTCTTTCTTAAGGAGCTTAAGGAGCAAAGTGCTTCACCTGGAGGGGGGTGACCGGCTCTCCTGAGGGCTGCGGTGGCACTTGCCGGTGGCCCATGCCTCCTGAGTGCAGCTAATCTGCTGACTCGGCACAGCCCGGGCRCTTGGAGGCGGGCAAAGGGAAGCGGTGCTCCGCGGCTCATGCCGGTGAGTGATGGCCCCTGGGGCTGCGATGCATCGGCAGGGTCTGCATGCGGTCCCCTGCMTGGCAGGGGRGCTGGGCTGAATGRTGGACTGGGGAGCACGGCACCCCTCCCCACAGAGGCTGCGCCCTTGCTGGCGCAGAGCCCGTCACGGTTTGCAGGGCCGGGAGCCAGCTGCCTTACCACGGTCACGACCGAGTCTGCAGAGCCTCTCCTCCCCGGTACTGACCCCTTTCTGGCAGTCTCGGGATGAAATACGAGGTGAAACTCTTTGCCTCAGGAACGCGGTCTTCCCTGGCCGGGCGTTCAGAGTGATGAGCTTGCGTTGATCGGCAGCCAGCCCGCGTCTACAGCAGCCTGTTGCCCGGAAAGGGAGATTCTTGCTTAGCAAAAGGCCTCCTTGAGTACGAGCCTGKGTAAGGAGCTTTTGGCACTTCAGGGTGTTTTGGAGTACCGTGGAAATGCCCGTTTCATTTTMGTAGGCGAGAAACCTCCGGGTGGTCCAAGAGGCCTCTTTAAAAGYGTGTTTGGGGAGGCTTACCTGGAGGCCAGCTGGTGTTTGGAAAAGGCATGGCACCCTTTGGTAGGGTGCAGACTGGCACCACAGCCTTGCCAGCCTTTCTTGGCTCGGCTTCAGAAAACAGCTGTGTCTGCGTGAACGAGTGAACGCAAGGTGGGTTTCTGTACCGCGGACGGGACTGAGGAGCTCGCGGCATCACCTCCTGGGCAGCGAGGGGTGGTGATGCTCTGCCCTACTGCAGGCTTGTGCCGTCTAATGAGCGGGGCACGGCAAGCTCCGTCAGCACAGGAACCGGCGGTGTTCGTTCCTCGGGGGCTGGCGGCGCGGTGCCAGCTCTGGCAGCGCTTTCTGGAAAGGCGGCGGTGGCTCACGCCACGCGGGGTTCTGCGGGACGGAGCAGAGCAGTGCCCGTGCTKCTTGTTTGCCGAGCGTGGCTGGTTTGCTCGGCAGCAAGTTTGTCAGCCGAGCATCCGTGCACTTGCGTGATCTTAACCAGAGTTGTTCTCAAGTTTGCTGTGGCAGTGGATTTTTTAATATGATGATTTAATTAGAGTGGAACGATTTTAACATTCTAAAGCAATAATTACCCTAAAGACAGAACATATAAATTGTGTTACAGTGCAGAGTCAACACAAGCAAACATGTTTTGCTGTTGGATTACAAATATAGTATCTGCCTGAAGCTTATTTTTTTTTATTGCTCTTGTGTTGGAGCTAAAACTGGYTTCGCTGTTACCAAAACCATGGTCTTGTCTTGACCTCTGGTGAACCTCTGCTTCTGTCCTAATTCCGAGCAAGGAAGACGAGGAGAGGCGGAGGGGGTCCCTGCTCTTCGGAGTGAATGGTGTGAAGGCTGAGAAAAGCCGAAACGTGGTGCTGAGGCCTAACAGCTCCCTTCAGTTGCAGATGCGCTTTCTGAATTGTAGGATCAAGCAGTTGTGCAGACGCAGCACTGCACAGCTCTCCTCCAGTCAGCCCACAAAAAGAAAAGGTGTGTGCAAGTACCGCGGCTCTTTCAGAAGTACATCCAAGCTGTATTTACAGCTGGCTGTATAACGTGGCGTTCTTTCCTAACTTTAGCGTGCCAAACCGGCTGCTTTTCCTGACGCTTTCCTCTAGTGCTTCCTGTGGAAGACTGTGTGTCTCCCCAGCGAGTCCTGGTGCAGCAGGGGATCAACCGTCCTAATGCGCAGGAGCAGGAAAAATCTCCGTCCAGACCTCCCTGTGGCAGAAAACTCTTTTGAAGTGACTATTTTCACAGGACATGTCCGCTTTCCTTAGCGTTCCCCCCACCCCAACGAAGGTATTTTGTGGCTCATAAATAGGGGGAGCGAGCGTTTCCCCTGGGGCTGCAGTTCTCGTGAGCTCGGGCCTCCGGCTCGGTGCGTGGGCTGGGTGGCCCTTTTGTAAGCTTTGTCGGGTTCTTTTCATGCTTAATTGGGATTACAGGGCTCCCMACCTCTGCTGCTGGGCCTTTGAGCCGTGTCTTTTCAGACAAGCCTTGCTGCTCTTTTGACGGCGGTTTGCCGGTGGGTGAAGGCTCTCTGCRGGACCGGGCTGGCCGTGGCAGCGCTCGCCGGAGGTGCCTCGCCGGCGGAAAGCCCCACCGGAGAGCCGTCTGCTGTAGCGTGGAGGTGCCTGGGCGAAACCCTCCGTCCCCATGGGGGTCCCGGGGTGTCCCGCTGCTGGGGGACGGGCTGGCGTGGGGGGACGCAGCAGCAGCACCTTTTGGTGTTGAGTTCCTGGCAAGCGTGTCTTCTCAGGAGCACCTACTTGGAGGAGATCGCAGGGAAGCGCTCTGTGTCTGCGTTGCCCGGTGGCAGTACGGGGTTTTGGTGGCGAGTTGCATTATTTGGTTAACTTGGCAACACTGTAACTTACCCTGAAATCAAACATAAATTATTTATGGAAGGTTATCCCGCACATAAATCATCATTAGTGCAGCTCATTTTTGTTTAATGCCTACCTAACTGTGCTGTAGTCTAAAAATGTGTGTTTAGTGAAGTCAAGGGTTGCAGAGAAATTACAGGGTTTTCAAAAACCCATTTGCTTTGCTGGTGCTCACATCAAAGTCAATCTTGCCTTTCGTTCTCAGCCTTGTCGGAAACATGCAGCACCACTTGCAGGACTGTGGCATTTAGTGTAGGCTGGTGCTTGCTCGGAGTAAAGCAGCAGTGCTTACAGAATCGGGGACTGTGTGTAAGATTGCACTTCACACCCAGGCTGTGATTTCAAACTCTGTTGCTATTGATGAATCTTGATATGTATTTGGGGAGGGAGGAGGATGGGAGGACTGCAGCTGAGCAGAATGTTTTACAGGCCCCTCTCCCTTTTCCGTAGGGAAAGAGGGAGAAGCTCCTGCTACAAACTGGTTTAAGAACTCAATGTGGTAAACAGCTTTTTTTTTTTTTTTTTTAATTTTATTTTTAAAGCACTATCACCAGGCTGGGTAATGTAAAGAGTCTCGCAGACACATGCATGCTTTGGGTTTGTCTTGGAGGAGCTATGTTGCATATGCGACTGAAGCTGCTTTAGTCACCGTGCTGTGGTGGTTGTGGCACAGAAGTGGAAATTCATGGCACTAACTTGTCTCTCTTCAGGCGTTGCACGGCTGTAACTTGATGTCAGCAGTCACAGGCCCTGCAGAACGGGGCATGTGGCAGTCGTGCCAGTGTGGATCCGATGTATGTGGGCACTCTTGGAGTGTGCGTCCAGCTGCAGTTTACAAAAGCAAGTGGTGACGTGGGGAGCTAACGTGAGACACTAGAAAGGGTGGATTTTTGAGCGGTTGTCAGCCCCTCCATTGTTGAAATGCGTCCATTTGAGCATTCGTTGGCTTTTGTGACCCCGCGAGCGCATGCGTGCCTGTACATTTACACCCAAGCCGTTCCTCAGCTGGCTCGGGGATGTAAATGTGTCCGGGCTCGCTTGCCTGGGCACAAACACGTCACCTGCCCAGGCTGTGCCCATAGTGCTRCCAGGAGCGCTGCGCCGGCTGGGAAGGGTGGCCCTGGGGATGGTTGCATGGTGTCGCTGGGCTCCGGTCCTTTTGGCCATCAGTGCACATCTGCACTGGCGCATCCCGAGAGCGCGGCGGGATTTGCCTCGGGAAGTTGCGTGCTTGGCTGGGATACGGGTGCCACTGGGTGTGCAGGCATAACACTGTCAGGGGTGGCTCTCCGTGGTGTCCCTGGAGAGCAGAAGTGGTGTCCTCATGGGTGTAACGGCATTGCGCCAGCTGCAAGGGAAAGCTGATGGCGTTTGCCATCCTATCTTGCCTAGCCTGTCGGTAGCCTGGCTCGCGAGGGCACCGCAGAAGAGCAATGATTTCGAGGCAGTAAGCATTACTGGACGGGCAAGCCCGGAGCTGAGCTGCTATTTGATGCTTCAGTGTCGTGTACTTGATAGATTGTGTTGGAAAAAATTTAAATATGGCACTTCTCAAGGTACAGACGTTTCTAAGGGTGTTGCTTTTCTCAGCAACCCTAATACGTATCCTTTGAGGGCTGCACATGCTTGGATGTACTTAGCTAGTCATTGGATATCCTTTCTCTGGAAAGCAAAACGTAAAGCTTGCTGGAAGGATGGAACAGAAAAAAAATTGAGTTCTGTGAAGTTTTAGGTATGTTTTTGTGTATGTTCTTGATTGAACCAGTAGCCTTTTAGGAGTTTCGGAAATATCTAAGCTAATCTGTTTGCGGTGGTTCAGATATGAGCTTAATTTGACCTGAGTAGCCCTTTCTGTCCCATCCTCTGCAGTGCCCAAGGCTGTTTACAGGATTCTTAAACTCATCTCAGCAACTGCTTAGTGATGTGGGAAATAAAACTGCAGCAGCTTTCTTGTGGTTAAATGTGGCTGTTCACCCCGAAGATGCATGCAACATCTGCCACCCCTTACATTTTTCTCTAAAATATTAGAAGTGTAACCGTACGCAAATTCCACTGCAATCCATCTCAAGACGTGGTGAGCCTAGGGACGCAGCATGAGGCTACCGGCAATTAAACACCCGGCGAGGATTTATGGGTGCAGCGTTCCCTCCCCGCCGGGCTGTGGGAGCGTGGCCGGGGTGCTGCGTGCCACGGAAGGATGATCCAAGGGGCAGAAGAGCCAGGACCTGGATAATTCAGCATTGTCCTCGTATCAATAGGCTTGTTCTGGGGGACATCAATCTCCTGTTACTGGAGAAAAGCTGGAAGCTGGGACAGAATAAACACGGCGAGGCGAAAGGCAGTCCTTGTTTATGTGTTTGTCTTCATTGAGATGGTTTGGGGACAGGAGATAAGKTACTGAGGATCGTTACCGGCTGTTAGCCTTTCTATCTGGTTTTGCCTGAATGCGGAATAACCCCGGCTGGTTTAAAGCGAGGTGCCTGGGAGCAAGCAGGCTGAGGGTCTGAGCGTGTCGGGCACGAGGCCACCTTGCTGCCCCGTCCTGGGTGTCACCTGCAGCAGAGCACGGGGCTGGTGGCTGTGACCCRCCGCCTCCCCCGGCAGAGGAGGGAGCCTGGGCTGCTGCCGTCTCCTGCCCCGCTCCCTCCTGGCGCGTGCACGGAGCAATCTGCACAGACGGCTCCGAGATGAAAGCTGTGACCGTTGGGCAAAAGGCTGGCGAAGAGTTGGCCTTTTCAATTAAATTTTGTAGCTTCTGCCTGGGACGGGTTGACTTGCGGTGTGGAGCAGCCTGATGTGATTTAAAGGAGTGTTGTCCTATCCTACCCTGTCTAGGGGTGCYGCAAAACCTTTTCCCCTGTCGATCCCGAGATCTCCAAAGGTGTCCTGGCTTCTCCCCCAGCCCTTGCCACCCTCTCTGGCTGCGACATGTGCCCAGACCTGTTACAGAGGGAAGTAGCTCCAGGCGTTATTCTCACCAAGTGGGGTGAGATTCTGTCTGAAATCATTTCATCCTTCCCCAGAGACTTGGCGTGAATTTTATCTAATCGCCATGGCAACAGATAAAAAAAGGTGTGAGCACATCTCCTTTTGCTGTGATAATTCAGATTTATATATTCAGATCAGATTGGAGTTAGAGATTTTAAAAGGAGCAGATGCAGCAGAAGGTGTGACTGCAAATAATGTGGCGAGAACGTTTGATGATCCTGCCCTTTAAGAGGGGAGAGCGCTTTCCTGCAGGTTTTTTTGGAATATAATTATTCCATCAAATCCGCTTTAACAAGGACTCATTATAGTCCTGATAATGCAGAGTCACGTTGGAGACAATCTCGCACATGCACCAGAAGAAGGGACTACAACAAGTAAATAAAATGCCTGTGAACAGCGAGGTGCGAGCGCCCTGTCGCTGCAGGTGCCCCCGGGAAGCGGCGCGGGCCAGGCGGGGGTCAGCCGAGGTCTGGCTGCCCCGGTCCTCGTGCCGCCGCGGTGCAGCGCTGTCGGGCGCTTCCCGGCTGCCCCGTGCTCCCGGTGCCCGGCCGCGCTGCGGCGGCCCTTGCGTGGTCTGTGTGTGGGAGGCAGCTGGGGAGAYGCTGGCAGGCAGCCCTTGGGCTGGATCGGGCTCGCGCATCCTGGGAGTCCTGTGCAACCGAGAGCTTGCGGYGGAAGGTCGGGGAGCCGTGCGGGTTTCCAGAGGCCCCTTTCCTGGGTGCAGCTTTGGCTGCTTTCCCCCGGTGCGAGAGGCCTGGTTTTGCAGAGCAGGCTTGGCTCCCAGCGTTGTCGCCCGTGCAGCGGGTCTCAAATGAAGAATTCCCGGAGACTGCCTGAGCTTGGGTCGTCCTGAACTGAAGCTGTTTGCTGCTTTTGCTGTGCTGTTGCAGCTTCTGCAGGAGAGGAATGCTTCGTCTGAGGTCAGAGCAAGGAAGTCTTTGCTTCCTCAGCAGAGTAGAGAAGAAAGGATGCGGAGGGTTTTGGAGAAGGGAAGGTGCTATTGATCTAGCACTTGGCACCCCAGTCCCACGTGATGTCCTTGCCCCGGCTCCAAGCCCTGCAGGATGATGGAGCACGAGCCAAATACAGCACGACAAGCTCCAAGGCATGAAATATAGAGGAGTAGCCGTTCTTGGAGCTGCCATCTCTTTGTGTACCTGTAAGCGTAAATCTTTGGCCACCCTGAGGAGCAGTTGTGCCATAGGGAAGGGAGAAATGGTGCATAGAGGGTGGGATGGATGGCTGAGGGTTTGGAGCAGAAGCAGGTGGGCTGTAAATCTCTGCCTGACGCCTAACCCAGACCCAGCGGGAGATTCGTTTCCTACATTGCGCTGCTAGCCCTGTATCTGCCTGAGCTGCTGAGGGCTTAGGATCCACGTCGAGCTCCCCGGTGGTGGAGGCGAGGGGGGATGACKAGCACCAGGGAGGCCTTGCTGCATCCCTGTGGTAAATTGGTGYTGCCTGAGCTCGGCGCACAGACCATCCCAGCTGAGGAGGGGAACGCGCACAGGCCCCCGGGAAGCATGAGGGCGAAGGGTGATGAGCATCCRCTGCGTGCTCCGCTTGCTTCTTTGCAGGGGAGCCACGCGAGGAGGAGGGTACTTTTCTGGAGACAACAGCCCAGATACCTGCTGGGCACAAACCTTCAGCAACGACTCTGGCATGAGGATTGAGATGATTTATGTGAAAGAAGTTACTGGAGTGCAAAGAGCAGGAGGAGGAAGAGATCAGCAGGAGGAGATGCAAGGAGGAACGGTCTGCTAGTGGCAGCCGGGCAGGACATGTTGCGTGGACTCTCCCAAGTCCCAGGGTGACTTTGCGCGCCGGGGTGGATTGTTCTAGTTACGCTCTGAATTGCAAATTGCGATTTTGCAAGAAATACAAAGAAGTTAGGAGCAGGAGGAAAGTCCTCTGGAGCACCACTCCGGTGGCGTGCAGGGAAGGGGAGCGACCTGGGCAGGAGGGGCTTGGAGGTGCAGCCGGGGGCTGATTAACCTCCCATGGTGACACGTGTTCTCTACCTTATGAGTTGGCTGGGCTTGCCTGGAGGAGCTTGGAGACCCTTGGACCCTGCACTGCGTATCCTTGCGAGAGGATTCTCTGCTGAGAACCAGCCCTCAGAAAAGGTTACGGGGCCCAGCTCGCAGCAGAGCTGAGCTGTATAATGAAATTTGGTGCTACGTGTGCCTTCTGCACCTTGCTGAACCTGCTGCTGCTCCTTACTGCCTGCGTAACTGAGCTTAGAGGATAGAGGTCCTTGCTGAATTACAAGGGCTATGGTCTTGTCTCCCTGTTCAGAAGGCATTTGCTAAATTGTGRTGCTTTTGTGCATTTTAAAGACCTTCCTGCTGAAGGAGAGCTGAAATCCTCTGGGCTTTGAGTTTCTGTAAGGCACTGGAGCAGCTCAAGCTAACGCTGTGATCACGGCTCCGTGTGCCAGGCAGGACGGCAYGCACGCCGGGCACGGGGGCTGCAGCCTGGCTGGGGCTCAGGGGTGCTGCGGCGGGGGGGGGGGCTTCGTACAGGGGCTGCAGCCCATGCTCAGCCACGGGCCACCTTGCCTAAGGGATCCTGGAGTCACCCCTCTGCCTGGAGCGCTCTGCAGGGCTGCTACCAGCTTGATGGGCTTGGAAAGCACCAAAATCCCTTTGAAAATGCCCAAGCCAGCTCTGAGAAAGGGGTTTGGAGGGAGAGGGTTTGCTTCACCAGCTGTTTGCTGGCATGTTCAGATTCTCCACCCTGCCCGCGTCTTTTTCCTTTTATACCTCTTTTTTAATCGTCATCTAATGGAGTGAAGGCAGTGCTGGCTCCGGTCCTGCTACCCCAAGGTCTCCCCAGGGAGCTGTGCCTACCAGGGCAGCATGGCAGTAATGGCTACAGCAAAGCCAAGTGATGTGAAAGCCGTACAGGTCAAAACTTCTTTTCAAACCACACGTTTTCATGAGCTTGAGCCACCTGCCCCTGGGGCCTTGTGCTGGGCTGTGGAGGGAGAGGAACCAGCGCGGCGTGTAGCAGAGCTGAAGTCATTGCCGCTTCGTGCCATCACCGCGGATGTGCCCACCGGGGAGGCTCGCGTGTGCGTAGCCACCTCCTCCYGCACGGGCAGGAGCAGGGCCGGGGCGCTCGCCCGCGGGGAGGGCAGCCGTGGTGGTGCGGGTGTGCTCCTTCCTCCCCCCTCCTCCCCGTGCACCACGCACATACACAGATGCGGAAACAATCACGGCCATTATTCCYACCATGGTGACAGTGACAGTGGCAGAGATGCCAGCTTCCTAACACAGACGGCTTTATTTCATCTCCTCTGTTTTTCAAAGCCTCTTTCATTTTGTATGAGGAGACAGATGTGAAGGGCTGCAGGCTGATAAATTCTGCTGTCTTATGAAAAGAGAGGGTGGGTTTTTGTTGTGGTTGCTTCTCTTCCTCCCTCCCCAGCCCCCTCCCGGCAGCGCAGTGGCAGCCTTTTCTGTAGAGGACGCTCCCTGCTCCTGGCGTGGGACGCTGTCTGRTGGTCACCTCGCTGGGGCAGGGAGGGCCGAGTTCCCTGGGTGAACTTCCCGGGGGCTAGCGGGGCTGGGTTTTGGGTGGAGACCCTGGGGTTGTGGTGGCGGGCACCTGGTTAGAAGAAAATGAGCGCAGYGGTGCAGATGCCTCCCTGAAACGCATCCGCAGTGCCTGGCCCTGGCAGGCTCYGAGACGCGACTGAGGCTGCACGTTTGCTGGGGAGGAGTGATCTCGGCTGGCGGAGCCGGGGCTAAGCCTTTGCACGGGCTTACAACCAAAATCCTCTCCCTTCTTGTAGCTGTGCCAAGGTGCTGGGGTCGCCAGGTCAGGGAGAGTGCCGGCCAGAGGGCTCTGGGGCTGCTGTGGTGGTGGTCTGTGCCAGCGAGGAGCAGCTGCCAGGGTCGGGCGTGGGGAGCAATGCAGCGGGCACCCCTTTGGGGGGGCTCGTGGAAGCACGCGCTCCGCACCCGCTGGGCGCGGGGCTGCTGCTGCTGAAGGGCCTGCCTTCGCGGAGGACCTGGCCCTGAGGCTCCCGTGGRCTGTGGCATCTGCCCGGCGCGGGGTGTGGTCCCTCTGCGGCTCCCCTTCCTCCTCTCCTGCTCTGCTGACGATAGTTCTAGTTTAAAAATAAATTGCTCCATCTTTAATTGCGGTTTAAATAACTGCTTCATTTTTATTTAAATGTGGCTCTGTAAGGCTTGGAGAACAATTAGGAGAAAATACAGGGCATTGCTCTGGTGCATGTGTTCAAGCATATAATTAATTTTTTTTATTATACTGATGTTTGCCGAATCTGGAAAAAGATCTTATTGTTCCTCTTGATTTAGTCACGCACAAGATCTACAAATACACCAGCCATTTCAGGACTCCATTTCATAAGCYGTGAAGCCTTGGTGCTAACATGCTGAAGGAGGGCTCCTCAGATCGCCGGCCTTTGCCGTTTCTGCTGAGACGCCGGCGCGCATTAAACCGAGGACCGTGCGCCCAGCAGTTTGCAGCCTTAAAGAGGTTGGTAGGCTGCTTTCTCCCGCCCCAGGACTGTCTGCAGGGGCTCTGCGCCTCTCGAGTACCAGGCCGATGGGCCCAGCCTGGGCTGGGGCTGTTGGATGTGTCCTCAGCCCCTTCTAAAGGCTTTTGGTAGCCCCTGGTGCCGGGGGCTGCTACTGCAGACCCRAGAGCCTGCACTAGGCTGGGGGCTTGCTAGGGTGAGAGTTTGTGCTTTTTGTTGATGAATGGTATTAAAAGGCTAATAAATGACTTGGGGACGTTGGGTGAAATCTCTGAAAGGCTCTAAATGACCCAGGGACCTCTTTCACAAGTGAGCTAGCCATTCAGGRATATAAATCTCATTCAGAGTCGATAGGGATTAGGTTCCTAAGTGCCCGACACAGCTAAAGTGCTTCTGAAAACGTTGCTTGTTAGAGGGTTGCGGAGGAAGCTGCATGTGGTCTGGCGGGCTGTAAGCTTATCAGTCAAAGGTGCTTTACTTGGTGACAGAAGCCACTTGTGGTAAAGAAGCTGCTGGCCCTTTGGACTCCTGACAATCTTTTAACCATTTATTAAAGCAGCTATGAATTATTCTTGGAAATGAAATCTTAATAGCAAGCGTGGCAGAGATTTTTCACAGATGGCAGCACTGCCAAAAGCAAGCATTCAAGAAAACATTCATCAAAAACATTCATTTCTTTCAAAAAGAAATTGACGTTTATAGCGTAGACAAATTTGGGCCTCATTTGCTTTGCCTTTCAGTTTCTGAATTTTTAGAGGTCACATTTTTCTGCACCTTTGAGGGCTAGAAACTGGTGTTATTTTTAACTGGAAACTGAGATTCCTATATAACCACATGGTACCAAGAAATGGGACGTGCRAAAAGACTGGGTACAGCAGGACCCCAGGCACGGCGGCGGGGACAGGCAGGGGGTCCCTGTGGCTTGCTGCGCTCCCCGGGGCTCCAGCCTCTGCCCAGACTCCTGTCCCCCTGCTTTACGCCCTTCTGCCCCCCTGGGGCTCCCTGCCCTGCCGCCCTCCCTGCCAGTCTGGCACCCTTGGCACCGACTGYGGGCTGCCCCCGGGGCTTGCCTCCTCCAAAACCCGCTTCTGTGGTGGGGCCGTGGAGGACCGCAGTTGCACGTGGGGACTGTCCCCAGGGTGGCGATGGGTGCCGAGCTGGGCTCCTCCAAAACCCGCTTCTGTGGTGGGGCCGTGGAGGACCGCAGTTGCACGTGGGGACTGTCCCCAGGGTGGCGATGGGTGCCGAGCTGGG
>JASVER010000179.1:1023517-1055431 GCA_030449065.1 Oceanodroma leucorhoa
CACCTCTCCCGGTGACGGCGACGATGGCAGGGTCCGTGTGGGCGCTGTAGTCTGYGGTGCGATCAGACAGAGGGCTCCCGCACGCTGCTGCTCCGGCGCCGGAGAGCGGCCGTGGACCGCGTCCCACCCTGCCCAGGCGCCCGCCGGTCCCGGCCGTTCGGTGAGGCCAGGAAGGACAGGTGTGCCCTCCCTCCTTAAAAAGCCAGAAATTCCCTTAAGAGGGAGCAATTCATTTGCAGCTCATCTCCATTTCATCTGAAGGCTGCACCATGCTGGGTTTCAGCCTTGTTATGTTTTCTCTTGAGCAATACCTTTTATTTTTGCAGTGTTTAATATTCCTTTCCAGAGCCTCTGTTGCCTGTTCTGGGTCTTTCCACCAAAAGCAGTTTTGAAACTGTAAATCGTCGTGGCCGARCTGTACCTGTTGTTGCATGTCACAAGCAGCTGGTTCCCTGCCTGCTMGGGTGCTGTCACCACTCCCCAGCCCTTCCCTGCGCCCGCTTTCCCCTCCCTGCCTGGCTTCCCCGGTGTGGGGTACCCGTTGCAGGCAGCACCCAGCTCGGCAAGCAGCTTGGGCTCGCAGAGGAGATRTTTCTCTTGCCCAAGCCGGGCTGGGGCTCGGATTTGGGCACCAAGCGTGCAGGGCTGTAAATGCCATCTCAGGTCCGGGCAAGCAAATACCCGTGTAGGGAGCGCCTGCGCAGCTGCCACCGGGTACTCCCTTCCCCCAGGTGGCCCTGGGCTCCCCAAGCACACGGGCATGGTTGAACAGGCTTGTGGCTGCCCGGAAGAATGGTCAAATCCTCTCATTCTGCTTGAAGTCAGGGTCTGGCATCGAGCCSTCACGCAGCAGTCAAGCCGTCGGGTCCTGGGGAAGCTGGCGAATTGAACTGGCCTGACCTGGGCTGGCAGCATCGAGACCTTTCGTGTGTCATTGAGGGGAAGCACAGGTCTTTGTTTCCCCATTGCTGGGGAATTTTGATGGCAGCTGAAATGGGGAAGCTTCATGCTAGTTATCGCTCTGCYTTCGCCAGAGCCTGCTTCAGACCCTGACTGATTACTTGTAGCTGCTTCTCGCTGCAAGCCAGACCTCATTTGCATCTTGGAGGAGCAGCATGCTGCAGGCAACGAAAGCTGGTGACACCACTGGAGATTGCTTGTTGTATGTCATTTAATGTCCATTTGACTTGCGTCTCTTGTGTTTTGTTTGCAGTGTTACACGATGAACTTAATGGTGTCATATGCTCAATGGGTGCCTGTAATTGTAGCGCATTGTTTAATGCTGCGGTTTCTAAATGCTTCCTGAGCATATAGAAGCGTTAACGTTTCTACCTCATTTTCCACGCTTGTACGTATCCTAGTATAAAAGCTGCGCAAAGATGTGAGCGTTCACAAGAAGCTGGACATATGGCTGGGGGAGCTGGAAAGGGGCAGAGCCCGGCTGCCGCTCACGCCAGCGGTGCTGGTCCGGTACGCGGGGCAGCCTGGGCGACGACTGCCGGGCCCGGGGGTCTGCTCGGGGGCTGCGGGCCGTCCCTGCGCCGGCCTGGCCCTGGCTCCCTGGCAGGTGCGATTCGCAGCACCCCATGAGCTCCCGTCMCCCCTGAGGCAGCCGGGCACGGTCCCTGCCACAACGCGCTGGCCCTCCCTGCGCCCCTGGGCGAGGGCCGGTGGTCGCCCGGGTGGCGGGTGCCCAGCCTGGCGCTCCCCCCGCCGCCACCGGTCAGGGTGCAAGACACGCAGCTCCTTCCAGGGAGAGTATTGCCGGCTTCTCCAGGTGAAGTTGCTCTGCCTCTTGGCCTGCTTCCATGTAGTTAGTGCTGCTCCCGAGCGCAGCTATTGTATAATCGATCAGACATCCTGGCATGTCCCATTGTTTAAACAAGAGATATGGCTATTGCATACAATATATGTACAACATGCGCGTGATGGTGTCAAGAATTAACTTCATAATCATCTCTCTGATCTTTCTTGGCAGAGCTCTGGCATAACCTGTCGTGTCTTATCTAGCGGTTGCGTGTGAGTTATAGTTACCTCCAACCTGGCTCTCTGGATAAGATCGATGGCGGGCGAGGTTTTATAATGCCTGTGTGTGGATTCCTCCCTGCCATCCAGCAAAGCCTGGAGCAGCCGCTTGGCTCCTCTGGTGCTCTGGATGCCGAGGGCACCAGCTCCAGCTTGCAGCTGCRTAACATCTGCTTGAAACTCGGTGGGGGATCTCCTGCCCGAAGGTTGGGGAAGGGAAGGAGCCAAAGCACGCGGCCCAGAGGTGGGTTTGCCTCTTTGTGTCGGCTCTCCCAAGGGCAGGGTAAAATCAGATCTTCACGCGCAAAGGGAGCTGCTTAAACAGCGCGCCGTTAGCAGGACATTGGTCCCGGTGYCTGGCCAGGCACTGGAGCGTGCCGCTCGCCGCGATGCTGCCTGACTCCTCCTCACCTTGGTCCTGCGCAGGAACAGGGGGTTTGGGGTCCCGGGGGCTCAGCTCCCTCCGCGCTGGCTTCTCCACCCTGCTKTAGGTGTGCTTCAGCGTGAGCTTGGGGCAGCCCTTTCCACGTTCGTATGCTCTTCCGTTGCGCATCAGTTCTGTACCTCGAGCACTGCGGATCCAATAGTCTCATTTCCAGAAGCTGTTAAAAACGCACATGCGTTTCTCTTTCCTGCAGGGAAGACTTCTCTGGAGATTATATTTTTGTTCTAGTCGAGACCAGATTTAACCAAATGCCTGTCTCCACCATGTTGGCAAGAGCATCTTGCGATGCCCGTGTGCTATGAGACGTGAATGGCTGAATTTCTTCTTTATTTATACGTATATACACAATGTATGAAACAAAGAAGCTAAAAATGATGAATTGCGGCTAATGCTGCTGCGTGATGGAGATAAGGCTGTAATTATTTGTTTGGGCAGCTTAAATCAACACCAAAAACCTGATGGAAAACAAAGTGATAATTTAAATCTCTTTSTGTGGATCTCCTGGGCTGTGTGACCGAGCGTGAACTTATATCATAGGCTTGTATGATTTTTGCCTTCGTGCATGGTTGAAGCAGGTCATTTTGGTGTCACGCTTCACGTGCTGCCCTTAGAGCATGCCTGGGCCCGTATTTGGGGAGAGCCACACTTCTTACTTCTTTCTGGCAGGGTTTAGCACCTCTGTGCTGCCTCAGTCTTGGCGATTTGCTATTACTATTATTATTATTATTTGTGCCGCAGATAGGACTGCAGCCCCTGCGCGTCCTGCCCGCTCCGGAGATGGGGCTGGGTCTTTTGCCCAAGCCCAGCCCACCCTGGCTTGTTAGGAGAGAAGATGAGTGGGTTGAGCTGGAGCTGTCTCRGCTCCGGATGCACCTGAACCCGTGGCAGATGTTGTAAATTGTTACGTTCATTACGTTTGTTTTGCTTCAGTTTAATTAACTGATCGATGAAAGCCTATCGAGCTCTGACCTCTCTTGCGGCTGTAAATCAGCTCCTGCTGCYGGCAGAGTGGGGCTTGGGCACGGTCCTGGCTGCGCCGCGGCACCTCTCGGGGCTGAAAAGGCCCGAGGCGAGWGGCAGAGCCCCCGCAAGCGGCAGCGCAGTCCTGGCCCTGGCTTTCATTTTCTTCTGTCTCTTGTCCTTGGTCTCTGCATCGCTGCCTGTGCCTGCTTAGGCAAGTGCTTAAAGCCTCTTTGCTTCCGCTGTGGTGTATGAGCAGGTTCCGCGTTTTGCGGGGGCTCCTGCCCTCCCACCTTCTCGCTATTGCCCCTCCGCTTCTCCCTGTTSTTCACCTCTGCCCTGGGGGTCTCTGCCCCTTCTGCTCCTGAGCAATTGCATCTGGAAGCCTTTGTTTTCCTGGCGACCSTGGAGAGACATAATTTCCTTGGAAGGGAGATTTGGAAGCTGCCACCCCACTTCCCTTTTGCCCTGCCAAATCTTGTGTCTCCGGCTTCCCCAGGCTTGTATCTAGCTCGCTCTTTTTTTCCTTTTTTTCTTTTTTAAAACATCCCTCCAGATAACCTTCAGAGTGCTGATAGCTGAGCCAAGCTGAGCAGAGATGTTATCTGTGTTGGTTTCCAGTTGAAAGCGAGAGGCATTGGGACCAGCAGATGTGTCCTCTGTAATTAGACCCRCTGAACTGTTAGCGGGGAGGAGAGATGCACCCGTAAAGATAATGGAGCTCTTGTGGATGGCTCCGCGGAGCCGTCGGCAGAGCCAGTGGTGCTGGGTACTGGGACGCAATGCTGTCGTCTCCTCCTGGAAACCTGCCGCATCTTCAGCAAGGTCTTGTCTCCTTCCTTCGTGCTGCGAGCCCTCTACCAGGTCATGAGACCTGTCGTATCAACTGCTGTACTCGTTAAGAGACGCCCTAAGAGATGCTGGACTAGCCCCGGGTGGAGCAGCAGGGAGGGGGCTCGTGCCCTGCGCTCCTGCCGCCGGCGCTCGGGGGGTGGCTTGTGCCCTCTGTCCCCAGGTGCCGTGCAGGGGGGACGAGGGCGGACGCAGCCGGCACGGGCATGTGCCTTGCAATGTGTGTGTGCTGCGTTGGRCCTCGCTGTGGGAACAGGCTTTTTCTGTCTGATTTCTCTGGCTTTAAACAGGGCCCACAGAAACCCACCATTTCACATTTGGAGAGCTGGATGCGTCCCCGAGGTTGTAGCTGGAGCTCTGAGTTACAGGGTTTTGCATTTAATTATAATGAAAATTTCAATTCTGTAATCTGTGTTTAAAATCAGGCAAAACCTCTCTTGTTCCAGCGCTGATCCCTCCTGTCTAAAGACTACTGACACACAAAGCGTGTTCCCTCGCGGAGCACCTGGGGGGCTCCTGAGCTGCTCCAGCACCCTCCGTGGCAGCAGCAGCGCCGTGTGGCTTCTGAAGCCGGTAGCTGAACCCCTTTTCACCACCCTCCCTCTGCAAGAGCCATTTCAGACCGCCCTATTCCCTGAGCAGCTCTTTCGCTTGGTGTTTTCTTCCCCCGTAAAGATAGGGATGCAGCAGCTATGGCTTGAGCCGTTAGCCATGTCTCTCCTGCTTCAGACAAAATCTATGTTGCTGAAATCTGGAAAAAATGAACCGTGCTGTATTTGGAAGGTGTTCCTTTTAATCCCAGCCTTTAGTGCAATACTTTTTCCTGAAGAAAAGTGTTTTAGGGAAGGGGGGAGCTGCTGAGGAGAGACACTGGTGAATCTGAGGGTCAAATCAGAGGGTCCATGGTGGATAGCTGTAGTGGAGGAAAAGCTTTTGCGTCCTGCATTACCACCATGTATTTATATTTCAGTGTAAAGGGGAAAAATGCACATATTATCAAACGATGCACTTTTTTATGTTCTTTATGGCTTCTAATGCTATAGTTGTTTTTTTAAAGCCACTAAAAGCATAAGCATTAAAGCAATTTTCCAGACTAATATAGCAAGAGGTCTACCAAAGCTCTGCAACATTTGATAATAGTTGCCATCTTCAGCTGAAGATAATGATGTTAACAAATGTAATGGGAGTAATGAGTGGAGATTCAAAAAGCAGCTTTTGTTTAATTTTTTTGTAATGCAAATGAGTTTGGGAATAAAGAAGGAGAGCAGGAAATAATGAAAACTTCCTTTGAAATGAGTCTTAATCCTTGCAGCCAACCGCTGGGGGGTAGGAGGGGAGGAGAGGGGATGGGGAGGGCTGGGCTGTGTGCCTGAGCGGAGCARGGTAGCGCTGCGAAATTCAGCAGTCCCGGCAGGGCTGGCTCAGGTGGGCAGGAGGGGAGTCAGTCGCACATGAGGCAGTGCTCCGTTCCTGCCGCTGGCCTGCAGGAAGGGTGGAAAAGGCCGGGCCCCCGTAGGCAGCGGTGCGAGGCTGTGGTCACCTGTGGTCCTCGGCGCTGAAGGAGAAATCTCCGTTTGTGCAGAGTTTCTGGGATCTCTCCCGTCCCTGAAGAGGAGGGGTTGGGGGAGCAGGGTCAGCAGCCCAGCTCCTCGCAGGCATGGGTCTGGGGCTGACTGCTGTCTCCTGGCACAGTGGCTTGGAAGCCAAGCGAGACTCCCTTCCTCTTGCTCCTGGGAGGCTGGAAATASTGTGCTTTGTCTTTCTGCAGCACCTTCCACTTCAAACTGATGCCAGCTGAGTTCAACCTGATGACAGCCCAGCGACTCCCTCTCCCCATCAGAACAAGTGAATTTGCTTTATTTAGATTGACTTCCAGCCAAAGTGATAGGTATGAGGCTGGCAAATAAGCATCCTTGTGATGAGGACTGGCACTTATGCATGTGCAGAAGATTCAGGTCTGTCAGCTTGTGTCAGCTCGCCTTCTATGGAGTGTTTAATCTCCTAACCCTTGGCCAAGAAATGCATTAAGAGATCTGGGGCAAGTAGGAGCTCAAGAACTGAGGAATGCTGCTGCCTGCCCCTCTTCTGTTAGTCTGCCCGTGAGTGATGGGAAGAGGGCAATGGGAGGCAGCACGAGTCAAATCAGGTATTGCGCCTGGAGGAGAGCTGTAGGCAGTGGAGTTGGAAACCGGGAGGAATTGGAGGAACTGAATAACGCCTCTTCTTCCTAAACAGGGTCTTCTTAAGGGGTGTAAGTGGAGTGCCAGGCAGATCCCRTTTGGAGTGGGACTGTGGAAGTGCAGGGAGCGGTGGGTGACCCTCGTKCCTGCGTTAACTCAAGGCGATGCGGTGGCACCGGAGCCCGAGCTGGCTTGCGCTCTGTCAGTGAGCAGATGGTGGTCACGGCTGCGTGAATGTCCTTGGGCACAAAAAGCAGCGTCCCCGGCGCTGGGGGAATCGCGTCTGTCCCCTTTCAGCGSCCGGGCTGCCGCAGCTGCGCGGGCGGCAGGGTGGGATCCGCTCCCGCCGGTGCTGCCCCGGCTCTGGGAGAAAGCAGAGCTCGACCAGACAGATTTGAGCGGCTGCGAGGCTCCTCTCCTCCCCAGGGACAGGGCCACCTTTGGCAGGTGCCCTCCACAGCCTCGTCTCTCCCTGCGTGTTGGATGTGGAGCTGGAGCACGCGGGTGAGCAGGCAGCCGCGGTCTGAGCAGCAGCGTCGTCACTGGCCTCGCTGGGGCAGCGAGTCGGTGTTACTGGGAGAGGATAGTAATGCTTCTAATTTTTTGAGCGTAGCTCCCTGGCACGTGCGAGTTGTCTCTCGGGGCTCTCGAAGGCAGCGATGCTCAGCTCGTGAGCGCTGGCCGGGTCGCAGCGAGGACGGAGCGACGTGGCTCCAGGCCAAATGCGACATCTTGAGGGAACAGGCCATGCTATAAAACGAGAGGCCTTCGTGTTCTCCTCATCTTCCTTATTTTTTGGAAGGGCGAAGATGTGAGTTATTGCATCTGGCTTTGCAATTTACAGCTTTTAATTAATCTGAAATTCAACGTAGACTTTTACGATAAGCAGAGGCATCTCTGCAAGCYGGGGAGGAACCTTAACGATGATCCAAGATGAATCTGCAGGATGAAATATCAGTGCAATAAACAAGGCTATATAAAACAGAAATGCAAAATAAAAAAATGCCCGAGATATCAAAGCAACAATCTACAAATGAGATTTCTTTTTGGAGCCCTTCCCTGCTGTAACAAGAGCCGTCCCTACTTGTGGGCATTTGTCAGCTGCCCATCAGTGTGATATCTAGGCTAATACAGTAGCCGTCTTTTTAACAATCTGTTGGGTTTGCAGCGGTCACAGCAGCACCGTTCTTTGTTCCAGCATCTAGCGATGATGGAAAGCGAGTCAACGAAACTTTAGCTGTCGACATGTGACGGATACTCAATCCATCACCAGAAGGCTGTTAGGCCAGGGGAAGGAGAGGTCTTTTGAGTAAGGACAGCTGGTCTGGGACCCAGGTTTGGACATGGTGCTCTGGGTGCAGCTCCTTCCCCCCTGCCTCCGTCGCTGCCTGCAGGCAGGGGCGAGCAGGGCTGGGGGGTCGGGAGGTGTGCTCCAGCCCGGTGATGCACAGCAGGCGCAGGAGGRTCCCTTGCGTTTTGGGCCAGTCATCCTCTCTCCGTTGAGGTGCACGTGGCTACGGTACTTTGCTGTTCTTTCTTGCTGCGTAGGGTCAGAATTGCGCTCTTTCTCTGAATTCCGACACGATAATTTGTCTTTGCTGTATAACAGGGCTGGTTTAGTCCCTCCGGAGGGTTGTTTGTGGTTGCTAAATAAACCAGCACTACCAAACTCCTCATTATCTGGTTCACCCTTTCTTGCTGATCTCTGTCTCTGTGCTCTGCAGAGTAAACAAGGGCCTTCTGACCTGGCTGCCGGTGCTGTGCTGGGGCTGCCTGCCCCGAGCAGCAGCTGCCCGGGTGGATGCGGGGGCAAGCGGGCGACTGGCATCCAACGCCGCCTCCCGACGGGAGCTGCGGTGCCGGGGCGGATGTGCTCGCGGGAGCGTGGAGGTGGGTGCCGGCTCGTGGGGCACGTACCCCTCTGCCTGCTGCTGTGCGCTCGCACGTGGGTGCAGGGGGCTCGGCTGAGCCCCAACCCACGGGGGTTTCTGCCTCTGCTTTATGGGGCTCCCTGTACCACTGAGAAGGTTGAGCTGGCAGTGGCTTAATTTGCCCGGCGACGGTGCTGACATCTACCTTGTTTGTTTAAGAGTGCAGACCCTAATTACYGTGCGGATGCTGTGCTGGAGCTGCGCGGCCAGCGCCTGCCACGTGCCCGCTGTGCGCCTGGTGTCACCGGCGGGGGGTCAGGGTGGGCAGCGCCGCTGGGGCTCGGTGGCCCCGGCACCGTGCAGCTCCCGTGCTAGTGGGCTTGTCCTGCTAGCGGGACCTGGCTGTCCCCCGGGGATGCCACCTGTGGCTGGGGATCGTGCCTCTGGCCTCCCTCCAGCCCTGCCGGCGTAACGCGGCTCTCCGTGTCTACCGAAGCCGGGTTCGGTGCTCGCAGGTGAGCGCTGTCGAGGGCTGGTGCAAAAGCTGGCTGGTTGCGGGCAGCATGAAGAGCCACTGCACTGCTGGTGCCCTTCTGTGCGGGTCTAGCAAGCTGTGAGTTCCTGCCGGGGTGCTGAGAGGTGGAAATCAGGTGCTGAGATTATTGAAATGCTTTGGCCAGAAGGCTGGAAGTTGGGCTTGCTTCTCCCCCTGTTTTTCTTTCTGCAGCTTTCAGGGTGGTGCATTATCCTCTGTTTTCCTTCTCCAGCCACCTAAACACTGGAAAATTGCAATAATGAAGGGTAATGATACAGTGTGGGGAGCAGGCTTCCATTTCAAGTCTTTTAAAGTTGTATAAACAGAAGCAGGAAATGTTTATTTACAAATATTTTCTCGTGAAAAAGATGGGGGAGAGCRAGCTCCTTTTGTCTCTGTTAGACACGTCCTTTCATTCCGCGAGCCTTCCTCCCTGCTAGCACCCCGCCGRTGGGCCCATCGGCACGTGCCGGGCTGAATCCCTCTGGAGCGGGAAGGTGGGGGGGTGGGCACGATGCGGTGGGCGGGAGGGGGTGCCCCCAGCCCCGGCTGCCCAACGTGCCGGGGGTGGCTTCTCCTGCTGCCCCTGAATGGCACACCCCAGGCCCGGTGGCAGCGGACCCGCTGGTGGCAGCGGAGGTCCCTCCTTTCCCCGACGTGCCCGACGGCAGCGCCTGATGGCTCTGTGGGAGCTTGGGTCCTTGTGGCCTGAAATTCTCATTTGAAATGCAGGCGAGGGGCAAGCCAGGAATTTGCTTTTAACATCAATATTCAGAAATAGCATATGTGAATAATTGATGGTCCTGTGAGCTGGGGCTTGTCTGTCTGTCACAGCAAAGCAGGGGTGACGGGATGACAGGCTGGGRTGAGGGGAGACTCCCCTCCCTCCCGGGGCACTGCCAGAGAGTGGCATGCCGAGGGTGGGMTCTTGCCTGCATCTCGGCAAAGGCTGCCGGGCTGCCTTCGGCTGCTGCCGGCGTGCCGGGGAGCCCGGCGTCGGGCAGGRCTTCTGCCTGCTCGCCATCATCCTGGTCTTGGGCAGGGTTGCCGCATTCTCCAGTGTGGGCTGTGGGGCTGCCAGCAGCTCCTCCAGCTGCTTTCTGGGTCCTGCTGGGCTGCGGTGGCCGAGCCACTGATCTGGATGTTTTAGGCGAAAAATAATCTGTCAGCAGGATTTGCCTGATCTTAAATTAGCTCTCACAAGAAGAGCTTAATCGTCGGTGCTCCCTTCCTGGGTCAGTGTCTCCTCCCTCCCCAAGTCAGCCCGGCTGCGCGCTTATGTTCCCCTCTCTTTTTTAACATCTATTTTTATTCCTTCTTTCGGGCATCCTTTGTCTTTAYGGTGATTACATAGGGTCAGTTCAGTTCTGAGCAGGCAGAGGCTGCCATGTTTTCCATGAAACACTGGCAGTTAGACCAGAATAGCTGTCTCCCTAATGATAACGTGCTGTGCAATGTCGCTGCGGTGCTTACCGCAGCAGAAGTTGGGGTGCTGCAGGGCTTGGGCTGGGGAGGGCTGGACTTCTGCGGGAGTTCTCGTCCGTGTGTGCCCCGGTGGCCCCAGGGCAGGCAGTGAGGCACGGGACAGCCCAGCTCTGCCTCGCCCTTTGCAGAAGCGTTGGGGCTGCTGTGTGGCTRTAGGGGATCGGTTCTGGCTTGCTCCGGTGGGTTGGACTTGGAGCTCCGTTTGGTTCGAGTCCTGTTTCTGCCTTAAGGTGCTCGGGGGTGCCTGCAGCCGCTCTGCTGATCCTTGCAGCTTGCCAAGAGTTGAGCAGTCACGCTGGGACGCGTGGTGTCACCGTCCGCAGAGATGGTGGATGGACCGGGGCTCCTGCAACTGGCTTGGCTGGAGCCGATCCAGCCCCTGCAAGGGCCATGCCGCTGGTGCCGGTGGCTTACCCGCTCCTCTGAGCCAGGCTGCTGTCTCCCCGGTAGGACAGGCAGGTCACTCGGTGGGGCTCAGCCTCCTGCCAGCCTTGGGATGCAGCAAAGCCTCACAGTTACCCCTTCAAAGCCTCTGGCACTTAACTGCACGAAGCAGGGGGAGAAAAAAAGACCTCCCCCAGCAAAAACTGCAAAGGAGAAGTGAGAGCTGGAGCCTTTATTGCAGGAGCCCTGAATGGGAGGGAGGAGCAGGGTTTGAGCTCCCTGCCGCTCTCTCTGAGCTGCTCTACAAAGCAGCCTCCCAGCTTGGCGAGCGAGATACAGCGAGAGGTTTTAAAGTTGTGACCTTAGCAAATGTATTAGACGGGAGAAAAGAGCTTTTCTTCCTTTCCCCCGTTACGGTGTCAGCGTAGCCGTGGCTTTTAAACCGCGTTACACAGGCTTGTCATCTAAGATAAAATGTTATTAAGATAAAATGCTACACAGGGAACAGTAGGGGACTTCCCACCACTGTATTTCAGTGCAGCCGTAGGATTGCGAGGCCGTGCTCTGCCGCTGGCGCTGAAGCTGTCGCCCAAAGCTGGGGCGGCCGGGGCTGGAGCCCGTGCTGCCGTGGGTCCCTGCAGTGGGGCAGGAGTGGGGTGCCCCATCCCGCTGCGCGCTTGCAGGGCAGTGGGCGCGGGTAGGTGCTCCCCCACGCGTGCCAGCGTGCCCAAGCGTCACCTTCCCCTTCCCGGCTGTGGCGCGGGGCTGGGCTGTCGCCCGTGGGCAGGCTGGCGAAGCGCAAGGGGAGGCGAAGGCATCAGGGCACCGGCCTGCATGGAGCTGACAGCGAGCATGTGGGCGGCCGAGGGGCCTTCCCGCGGCCCTCCTTCACGGGTCAGGGGACTTGCCGGCTGCCTCCCTCTCCTCGGGCCTTTGTTTGCCTCGCAGCCCCAGCGCCCGAGGCTGCCGTCTTCGCGTGCTGCCGGCAGCCCCAGTCCCAAGCCGTGGCCGGTGCAGCCGGTGTCTTGCGTGGCCGTGCCGCTGTCGCGCATGCGCTGCGTGTGCACGGCGCAGCTCCTGCCGCGGCTCAGGGCACCGGCCACCGCTGCAAAGGGTGACTGAGGGTGGGCCCGGTGCGCGCACAGATACCGAGCCAGCCCAGCATCCCGCTGCGTGGCTTTAACCAGCCTGGATCTCCCGCTTAGGGGTGGTGGAGCCTCTTTAGCTTTGCTGACAGCCTGTCGATAATATTAATGTACTCCAGCCTCTGCTAATGTCCGCGCTAAGTCTCCTCCTGCCCTTTGCCATCGCTTCTCTGATGCTGGACATTTGTGCAATGCAACTGTGACATTAATCTGCTGAGCTGTGCTCGCAGCGGTCGGTGCGAGAGGCCCCGGGAGCACATATGCAGGCGGGTGGCGTTTGAATTTCGAAGAGATTTGCAGGCCCGTCTGCCAGTGACAAAGACTTCTAGGTGAATCCTTTAAAATGACTTGAAAAAAGTAGCGCTGTGGTGCCCCGCTCCTGCACTTCCTCAGCAGCTACAAAAGKAGAGGGCAGGAGGCATCTCTCCTCCGCTCCGAGTCTGGAGCGAAGGAGGGACCCCGAGGTATGTGTGTGATCTGCAAGCAAAGCACAAAACAAAACATGGAGAGGGAAGAGCTGCTTTGACCTGACACCAAGGAAGAACAGAAAAAGGGAAGAAAGGGGAAAAGAGGCGAGCTGTAGTTACAAGGCTGGGTAATCCCTCAGTTGAGCCCGGCGAGTGCTGTAGCTGGAACGTTAACTCGTCCTGGGCATGTTCAGCTTGTAACAGGGATGAATGTAAAAGCAATGTTGTTAGCTGCCTTATTAAAGGCTTGGGTCTAAGTCAATATGCACGTGTCCCAGGTGGCTCAGTGTTGTAATTCCTAAAGCTTCACAGTTCTTTGCCAGCACTTTTTGCTTGGAGGTTCCTCCTTGTCATTTAAACCCTCCCACCCCTTTGCTGTCCTGGGTTTTCGTCTCACACCTGGGGAGAGGACTGGCCCGGGGCTGGGCAGAGGCTGAGAAGCCCATCTGAGTGCTGCCGGCACGTCCGGCCCTTGCCGTGGGTCTCGCCCCAGTCCCAAGCGCTGATGCCGCCCAGTCTTGGACCGCGCTGGAGGTGGCAGTGGCAGGGCTGCCCCGTGGTGTCACGGCTGGTGAAACGTCCCTACGGCCTGCCCTGCCCTGCCCAGCCCCCACGGTGCCAGCGTCCTTTCCAGCCGTGTGTGCAAAATGGGGCTCGGTCCCAACCCCCGGCATGCAGCACCCGTTTGGTTGCAGAGCCGATGTGATTAAGCCATAAACAGATCCTACAACCTTTGGTCACTGCACGATTTATGAAGCCGGCAGAGCGCGTGTGATTGCATGTGTAAGGCTGAATGTCTGACTCGCATCTGCYGTATCTGCTCTGGTGAGCAAATATTTGCAGGCAGAAGGAGATAATCCCCGCTCGTACAGGTATTTACCCATCACGTTCAGCTTCTTTCTGCCTCCCTGCCTGCCAGGCTGAGCGAGGGCCCGCACGTTACCTGTCCTCCCTGCCCRCTGGGAGGTCCCCTCGGCTCGGAGAGCAGGCTCAGCCCCAACCGGGAATCCCAGTACAGCCGCACATGAGATTTCACGGTCTGGGTGGTTTTCACCCTTTTCTCCCACTCTCCTGTCCTCTTCCATCCCCAGTCCTCCGCGCGCTGCCGCAAACTGCTCTMTCCCTTGGCAGGAGCTGTGCTTCGGTGCTGCGGTCCTGTGCGCTCCTCCTGGCTGGTCGGGAGGGTTGCGGACTTACCGTCACCCTCGGAGGGAAAGCCCACCGAAGTGGTCCCATCCCAGGGCCGGGTGCCTGCAGCTGCGTGCCGGGGCAGCGCTAGCACCCGCGGGTGGCTCCGGGGCGTTTTGTGTGGAGTGGGAGAAGCGATGCTGTGTTTGTTTTAGCGAGAGGAAAAGGGTTTGTGGGGATTAGGAAAAGGAAAAGCCTGTTGCCCGTATTGCAGAGTTGTGGAGCTTTCCCTGGGCGGCGGCTTTGCTGAGTGCCTGTCCAGCCCACCTGGGGCAGGGGGCTGCTGTGGGCAGGGGCTGCCCAGAGCCTGAGCGCCTGGGGTGTGCTCCACATCCCTCCCAAAGGGGATGAAGGGGACAAATGAGTATTGTCGTGGGAAAAGCTGCCCCATTAATACCGATGGGCCTTAGCAATGCAGACAGTCAATGCTAGGCATGCCCTTCTCCTAAGTAATGGGACTTGTTTTTAACTCAGAGATGTCCCTTAAAGCTAATGAAAATGTGCATTAGGGTAGACCACTTCCTTATTTGCGTGATCTTTCCGTTTGCCCTTAAGTCTGATTTACATGCGAGTGTAAAAGCCCACGGCCTGCGGAGCCCCGTGCCCCCAGACTGCCGGGCGGTGGAGGAGCTTTGCAAATGGAGGGCTGCTGGCTGGGCAGCTGGGGCGGACGCAGCCTAATGGCTATTAGGGGCTGATTGCACACACGCACAGCTGGTGCCAGGGAGCTGAACAATAAAGTAGCCACTCTGGACTGATTGGGCTAATCCGTGCTGCAGACCAGGGCCTGTTTTCATTAGTTTTTCCCGATCAAATTAGATTGCCAGACGACAGATCCTATTAAAGGAGGGGAGACCTCCAGCATGGCGTGTGCCCTGCTGGTCCTGGGATGCTGGCCATCGCCAGCTCCCGGAAGGGAGGAGGGTGCTGGCGGTGCGGCTCACGGGCACGAGGATGCCTTTGCCCTTGTCCCRGGMRCAGAGCGGGGACTCTCCCTCGAGCGCATGCGGCTCCGACCCTGCCTGGCCACTTGGCAGAGCCCCGTGTCCTTCGGGGAGAGCGCTGCCGGMTCTCGCAGGTGCATCATTCCACACRTCCCTTGCATAAAGCATCCTCCCCGAGCCTGCACCAAGCTGGCTCCTGGCCTGTATTAATTTAATTTCATTTTTAACTCTCTCTCCTCACAGGCAGGGCGGCCCCAGCTGCGAGCTTTGGCACGAGGCTTGTGTGTTGTGTGCTCCGAATAGCAGATTACRCTGTCCTTAATCCGTCTGCGCGTTCGGGGACCCTGCGCTGGGTTTTGACTAAAGATACGCGTAATGGGATTTGGGCCTCCTTGAAATATATTTACTAGCAGAGATGATTGATCGGTCTATTGATGAACTGCTATTGATTAGCCTTACGTGGCTTTGAGATGGTCGGGCTACAGCCTGCCCGTAATCCATCAGTAATTACTTCATCCTCCCGTGAGATCAGTTGCCACGAAAAGATGTTTGTGGGGCTGGGGGTGCAACCAGCTGTTTCTACCGACAGGACCCCGGCAGTGCCACTGCAGTTTGCCGAGGAGCCGCTGGCTGCTCTTTCCCGACACTCAGAGGTTGTTCATACACCTGTAAAGGCAGCTGGGAGAGGGGCTGGGCAAGAGCGGTACCCGTTTGGCTGTAGCCCTTGGTTTGAGGCTTTTGGGGCCGAGCCGTGCCTGCAGTATGGGTCCGGGCATAGCACGGGGTTTGCGTCTGTCGGAGCAGAGCCGGGGATCGCTCTGCGGTGGGGTCGGGCTGCACCGGTTTGCTTGCGGTCTTTGGGAAGGGTTGAGCTGTCAAGGGGAAAAGGTCTTGGGTGTGAGGTACCTTCTGTCCCTGGGAACCGACTCCAAGTCGTGGCTGTGCAAGTGGGGAGGGGCTGGGATCGGCTGGTTTTGGACGTGAACTTCTGCAACCTGATYCCTTCTGCTTTGAAACTGTAATTTCATGCCGGTGCCGGGGAGGCAAGTTGTTTTACTCGRCTGACGTTTCTTCTCCTTGATTGAAGAAAGGGGCAGTGCCGGGGCGGGACGGAGTTCCCAGCAAGCATCATTAATAGCAATTTCASTGCCCTGCTTATTGATTCATCGTGGAGTTATCTCTTTCAGGAGGATTTCCACTGTTACATTCGTGGTGTTACTTTGTCATCTCTGTGCTACARAGCCAGGTCAAGTTTGGCTACGGGAATATTCCCATCAGAGCCTCCTGCAGATCTGAGCTGATGCCCCAGGGCACAGGGATGTGCGGCGGTCCAGGCTCAGCAGCACCCGGAGCTGGGCTTTGCCTGCTGGTTGGGTCAGTCCCACGGGGCCACTCACGGGAAGCCACATCCACGTGTGGGGCCAAGTGGCCAGGCACAGGTTGCTGCTGGGGATTCACAGCAGCGCTTGCTCCAGCTCACCAAAACACCGGTGCTCTGGGTAGTTCCGCGTAGGAATAAATGTTTCAGTTGCGCTATAAATAATGGAGCGAGTAAAGTTGTTGTGTAAGTGGTGCTCTGGGTTTTGCCAGAAGGTATGTAGTTTGTTGTGGGGGGKTTTTGTTTTGTTTTGTTGTCATTGTGTTTTACCTTCCCCCTGCCTTTTTGTATTTTCTTGAGTCCAACACGGAAAGCTTCACACAGGGGACTTGAGGGAAGGCAGCCCTGCTGCAAGGGAAGGAGAAGATTAAACTGTTGAAACTAAGTAAATCAATTCTTGTTGGTGTTCTTTGCAGCGCTGTGAAACCAGCAGCGATGCTTCCCTGTGGACAGGAGCGGCCTTCATGGGGGCTGTTTCGGTTTGGCTTTTAGCAAGTGGTTTTTGGCATCAGAGAGAGAAAAAGCCCGGCTAGGCCCTGGCTGCTGGAGCTGAGTGGAAGCCCAGGTGCAGAGGGCAGCRATCGCCTGCACTTGCCTGGGGTCTGCCTCCTCCTGATGGGATGCAGCTGGGGGAAGGAGGGGCTACGGGGGCCAAAAGCTGGGCTGCTGCCCCGGAGCCTGCCCTGCTCGGTGCAGTCAGCACCCCAGGGCGGCGAGTCCTGCGCTTGTGTCCGCGTGCCTGCACCAAGGGCTGGCAGAGGTGGTCCGAGGTCTGCTGATGTCCCTCGGCAGCACCCCCAACTGCTGCGCCKTGTCCCTTTGCAGGGAGAGGAGTGTTTGAGCGTTGAGGGCTCTTATGTTGTAGCTGATAGCCCTCTCCACGCGTCCTGGGATTTGCGTGCTCCACCTTGATGCTGCTGTATCCTCGTTTCTGCTGGCCGTCGAGCCAAGGTCAGTCTTTACCRTAAATACTGCCAAACCCTGAAGGCCTGTAGGCAGTCTGTCTCTGTGCTCCTTCAGAAATGAGAGCTTTGCGGAGCTCCCCAGGCGGTGCCATCCGGCCTGTTTCGGCTGTGCCCCAGGGAGCGTGCGGATGCCCTGAGCCCCTTTCTTGCGGGAGGTCCTCTCCTGCTCTGCAGAGTTTCCCGGTGCCTGTTGCTYCGGTGGTCATGGAGTGGCTTGGAGGGCTGGAGAGGGTGCCGGGGTGGCATGGGGGAGCACCCCGGGAGGGCTGGAGCRGCTGGGCTCCCTGGGGAGATGTGCCTGGGCACAGGGAACGGCCACGGGCTGCGGGGGGTATCAGCTTTACTCTCTGGAAGTGGGGAAACCATAGAGCTGTTTTTCACTCATGGAGTTGAAGGAAGGAGGGAGCTTGCGAGCCTGTGGTTTGTGTTGAAGTCAAGGCTATCGCAGTGCCCGCGCGCGGGGCCGGCTGTGGGCAGCAGGCACTGCTGCTCCCGGCTGGCGCGGGCAGGAGGCCACGCCTGGCGCTGGTTAGTTCTGGGGCTTTTTGTTCTGCTTTGACGCAACCCAAAAGCGTTAGTGAGGGAGAGTATGGGGGAGGCTGGCCCGCAGGAATGAGATGTGTGCCCTGTTTCGGAYGTGAAAGCGAAAGGTGTCCCGGTGCCGTGAGCGCGGTGCTCTTCCACAGCAGTGCTGGTGTGAAAGGTGGCTGGCAGAGCKGGTGCTTGCACACCTGAATTTCCAGCTCCCAAACCCCACCGAAAGGCATGTATACGCGAGGGAGTCTGTTGTGCCTGCGCAGGTGCGGGTCTGCTGGCAGGTAGCTCCAAGTCCCGGCCTCTGCCTGGGGCAGGAGGAGCTTGGGGCAGGGCTGTGGCTGCGCAYGGGGTTTCCGTCGTGCCCGGCGTGGTTGGCTCCGGGTCCCAGGCAGGGCCTCTGAGTGTGACTGGAGTATATGCACTTAAAAGTAATTACCCCCAAGAAAAAGCTATTGTGTAATTGTGGCTGGTAATATTCTGTTGCTGGAGCCAGAAATCCCAGCTGTGGGTAAGCGTGGGCTCACGWGTGCTGCGGAAGCAGGATGACTGGGAGCGAGTGTGCGCGGTGGGGGCTGCTGGTAAGCGGGGCAGCCCGCTGACGGTTTGCAGAAGTCCAAGGAAACCGGGGGGGAACTTTGTTTGCTGTGCCTGAAGAGAGCCAGCAAGCTCCACCTGGGTGTTTATTTCTCATCGTCCACATGCATGCTCCTGCCRCGAGCCTGTCGTGCCACCTTGGCTTCCAGGGGCTGAGCGGGGCTGGTTTCCTGCCCCGGGATACCTGGGGCTGACTAGTTTGGCACTTGGSGATGCACTGAGCAGCGTCCAGCCTGCCAGAGATGCCGGAGGTGCTGCCGAGCGGGAGGTGTGGCTGGAGGTGAAGGGTGCTCGGAGCAGTTGGGAGGAACTGGGGGTTTCAAAGGCGCCCGGCTGGACRGAGGCGCTCCCAGCAGCTCCTGCTGCTCCTCCTCCTCCCCCTCCTGGGGCAGGGAGCAGGCTGTCCCCCCCTCTTCTGAGGGTGAGGGGCTTTGYGGACAACCCAACAGCCCGGTGTTCGGTGGGGGAGTGGATTAAGAAGGGGCTTTGCTTCTCTCGCAGATGAGTGCTTTTAAGCACTCGTGTGGTGTTGTGCATCCTGCTGGGAATAAGCCAAATGTTCGGACAGCTGGCCAGACCCTGGATTGGGTGGGCTTTATCTGTAGGTGTTGCACACAAGATCTTAATTGATTTATCTGGACACACGACTTTTAATTTTATGGTGGAGTTAAGAGCATTGCCCCAAATCAAGGGGAAGGGGATAAAAATGAGATGRATCAACATCTCCACATCCATAGACATAGGGGATCCAGGTTTGGATGGGATGTGTATGGCAGGGRTGCCCCAAAAGCCCCGCTCCGCTGGGGCTCCCGCCCTGCCCCAGAGCTGGGCAGCGGCAGGCGCGGAGCCGTCCGGCTGAACGAGCCGGGGCGGGCAGCGAGCCTCCGTGGGCACGTCCATTCTTGGGTGCTTGGGAGTCTGCGGACCGAGATGCGTGTGCCTCTGGCTGCTCGGTGGGATGTGAAGGACAGGGAGATGGCAGCGCTTCCTCCCTCCTTACCTCCCTGATTCTGCTCCAAAGTGGTGGGGAGAGGAGGGGAAGCACCGAGCAGTCCTTTTCCTGCGAGTGGCAGAAAGCATGARTATTTCACAGCTCTCCGTGGGCCTGGTGGGAGCAGATAGATGTGGTTATAATTTTGCTTGACAGGTGCCACGCTCCTGGGGCTTCCCGCTCCCTGCTGCCCCTTCCCGAAATGCGGACCCCCTCTGGGCCCCCGGGGAGGGGCGAGCTGTGTCTGCCCGGGCATCCCCTGGTGCTGTGCCGGGCTTTTCCCGATGCCCGCAGAGGGGCTGCACACTGGTGATGCTCAGGCTGTTTGAGGGCTCCCGTGCCACGGAGGGAAGGAGTTTGGCTGTGCAGGACGGACCCCTGCAAATTCCCRCTGGGACCCCGGGGGGCTCTGCAGGCATCTCCCCAGGCGCTCTGCGCTGCTCCCAGGATGGGCGCAGGGCGCTGGCCCCGCTGTCGGGTCGGATGCTTGCCGCGGCAGCTGGCGCGAGGCGGGCTGTGGGGCTCGTCAGCCGGAGAYGGTCCCGGCTTTGGTCTGGCCTCCATCACTTCCTGTAGGAAATCACTTCACTTACCCAGATGCGAGTGTACAGACGCGCTGCCTGCGGGCTGCCCTCCTCTCCCCCGCGAAGCCCGAGTCTCTTACGCAAATCGCTTTTCACGCTTCCTTAATTGAAACTGTCAGATGGGCTTTACCTTTTTTTTTTTTKTTGTGGCGATACAGACGTATTAATTCCACTATGGATATCCCGGCAGCTAGGAAGGATCAATAAAATGAGGTTGCATCTGTGACATATATATTGCAGGAGCAGCACCAGCAATATTTCATCRGGAAAGCCGAGCCAAATACGCGCGTGCAGAGCCCCGTAGAGCCCGTTCGGCCACGTAAAAGACAGAGTTATTGACTGGCTTTAGTGACCCTGGTTTTCCATGCCCCGTGGCAGCTGGCACGGCACGGGCAGGGGGTGAGGAGCAGCTCCCTCCGGCCCCCGCTTTGCTCGTGTCTCCGCACATGTCCTCGCATCCCSCAGCCGCAGGAGCCCAGTCCAGGGCTGCGGCGTGGGTTATTTTTTGGTGTGTGCTGAGCTCGCTTTGGTCGGGGTTTGAAGGCGCCGGGGCGTGTGGCGGGGCTGGCAGGCAGGGTGCTGGGGTGCGGTGGTGCTGGGCTGGGTGCGCTGGCTCCTGCCGCTTCCCGCCCCCCGCTCGCCTCCCTCCAGAAATCCCCGCGGCAGGGATTTGCACTTTGATTATTTTCAAATACCAGTTTGTGTAAAATTTGATTTGAGGAAACATTTTTCTCCCGCATGCTGTAGGATTGAGGGCGTGTAATCCCTCCTAAATCGCCTGGACGAGGTTTGTATTGCAATGCCAGTATCAGAGCTAACAAAAGGGGATTAGACGGGAAAATTCTGCGTGAAAACCTGCCGCTCTTTGAGGGCTTTTAGTACAAAGAAGATAAGATAGGTAGAGCAGAGCCATTTTTAACCCAGTTTTTAATGCACTCAGTACCTCTCCTTTCTGAGGCAAAGGAGAGGGGAGATGGCATTCRTTTTAACCCTTTCCCTTCTGCTGACTCTGGGGTGCAGGCTGATGCTTTCCTGCAGGAGCAGCGGTGCGGGGGGAGTGCTCCGAGACAGGGAGGATGCCCGTGACTGGTTTTTATTCCCTGGGGCCGTTGCCAGCCCCGAGGCATGGCATGCTCTGCGGCCATGCTTTCTAAGCGGGTGGTGGGGAAGCGGGGAGCCCCGTGGGAGCCCCCGGTCCCTGGGCTGCATCGGCGGCTTCGCGTTGAACTGCAAATGCTGACTGTGCAGCTCACAGCCCCTCCGTGCCGCCCAGCCTGGGAGCAAAGCAYGTTCCCGTCTCGCCTGCCCGAAGCTGGGCACTGTGGCTGTGTGTCCCGGGCATGGCTAGCTGTCCTGCCGGGTATGGTAGCCGTCCTGCCGTCGCACCGCCTGTCAGATCGCCGTCAGTCAGGAGGCGGCATCGTAATGGAGACAGCTGTCAACCTTTGCGGGCGGATCGCCGCTTGCGAATATATTACAGGAGCTCAGCAAGTGCCAAGGCACATCAGGCCAGGGGAAGAGATGCTCCAGGGAGAGATGAAAGGATCCCTTCAGTGGAATTCATGTGGAATAAGCTTTCCACGAGAGATATTTCCTCCTAATCCTCCTTAGCGCTCAGCTGATGCCTTAAAGCATCAGAGGTTTATGTGCCTKTTAAAAATTCATTCTCTCTGCTATAAGGGCAGGTGTGTACGTTATCAGCTGCCGTGCCCGGGCCTCTCTGACGCACGGCTGCGCTCTCGGACCCGGCGAGCATCCTGCCGCAGCGAGTTCCACGGGTCCCCTGCGCACTGGACAAAAGCAGCCTCCCTCTTCTGTTGGCTTTAAATGCGCTTCCCTGGTAGTCGTGGCGGGGTGAGCCGGGTCACACCGTCCGTGGGTTTTCAATGAAGAGTCTGTCGGGGGCAAGTGGAAAGGTGGTCGTGGGCGCCCAGCAGCAAGCGCTGGCTTGCGGGATGGGAGAGTGCCCTCCCTGCTGCCTTAACCCCCATCCATCTGCCCCGCTAATTGCAGCCGGACTTAGCGCATAATATTCCACTTATCTGGTCAAGGGATACGTGTTCGTTATTACAATTGATTATCACTAAAACCCGTCTGATACCCAGATTTACAGCATGGCTGGAGAGCCAGGTGGTCTCCAGCCTTGAGCAGCCAGGATCTGGCACGCTCTTCCAGCTAGAGCCATCTCTCCATAGGCGTTTGGCCAAGGAGAAAAGGTAAATGCTTCACCCTCCTGTAACAAGCAAGAAGTGGCTTGGGAGCTGCCCGCTGCCGCCCAGCTGGGCCTCGGCCGTGCCGGTGCTGCGGCTTGGCGTTTCTGAGCTGCCCTGTAGAGCCCCCGGCGCTGCTCATCCCCCTGCATTTCTCCCACTCACGTGCCTGTGGTGTGTCCTGCAGCCCCTGAGACACCCGGGCACGGCTCCCGGGGCGAGCASAGCGAGTACTGTTCTGCAGCTCTCGCACCGCAGAGTGTTTTACTGCAGTGGTTTATGGTCCTGGACGGGGCGAGGACAATGAAGTTGTGAGAGCTGTCGGGTGCCAGGTTGTCTTTATTCCACCATCTGTGTGTGAGAGGTGGTAGATGCCTGTGTGCTCAGCCCCGTGGCGCGATAAGATCCTGCAGATGTTCTTGCTCRCAGCCTGGGTTTGGTGACGAGTGCTGTGTCGAGAGAACCATCATCAATCTGCTGCATATTAATAGTCACGAGYGGGTCAGACTCTTGGAGGGGACATTTTCCGAGCGACTGGACAGAGAGCTTTCCTACTGTTGACGGGGCCGTGCCCTTCTCGGCTGCTGGAAAATCCCACATGGCTCTGGGAGATGTGTTGGTAGCCCCAGAGGGTGCTCCCTGTGCTGTGGGTGCCCGGGCGCTGGTGATTCTGCTTGGTGCATCTCTCTCGCACCYAGCACGTGGCTGGAGCCGCAAGGAAGGGTGCGCGATCCTGCTGGAAACSAAGCACATCGTGGCGAGTGTCCGGAAGAGCCTGTGCGAGGCAGAGGGGTGGCTTCTGCAGCACAAGGCTCTCGTGGTCTGCGTAAATGGGGTGGGAGGAAGAGAGGAGCCCCTGCGCCTCCTCGTCTTCACAACAGCTCGGTGGCTGCATAATAAACAACTTGACAAAGTGTTAAAATCCTGAAGGCGGGGTTGGCAGGAGAAGGAGAAGGGAGGTCATAATTGCACGGGAAAATAATGAACTGCGCTCTTCTTGGAATATGCAGCGCTCTAACAAGAATCAGAAAATTAATTATCTTCTGTAATTAGTGTAATGACCTGCGCTATTAGAGGTTATTTACAGCAGGAATAAAACTTCCCCCTATAAACGTCAGGCTGCACCGCTGGAATACAAAGGCTGGAGCAAACCCCGCGCCGGGTGCAGCGAGGGTGCGGAGGCAGGGCGCTGCCCACCTCCGCTCAGCCCACCCCGGGGCCCGGCCGTGCCCGGCCCGCTGGCAGTGCTCCTTCCTCCCTGGCTTTCGCATTCCCTGTTGCCTTCTGTCACCCGGGCTTGGTCACTGGCTCTGCTGCTTCGTGGGGACTCACCCCCCTCAGCTGTATCGGAGCCTGTCTCGGGTGGGCTTTCCCATCCCGGGGCTCGTGGCTCCTGAGCCACCCCTGCCAAATAGTGCTCATCTCCCTCTGGGGTCCTGGGGATGTTCAGATCTCTGCCGTTAACTCTGAAYGAGCATCGCCTGCTTTCCCCGGAGCTCCCCGTGCAGCCCGTGCCCGCTCTGGAGAGGCCCTTTCCCTCCCGGAGGCGAGGGACGCCAGCTGCGCGTGCACGGCTCAAAATGGAGCCATTAGCCTGCTATTGTTCCTCAGCCTTAAGACTCCGTGGCTCTAAAACTGTCCTTTTCTGTGGCCGGGGCGTATAAAATGGGTCTGTAAGCAGCGTTTCCAGCATGGTGCGTGGGGAGCGAAGGCAGCGCGCAGCCCCTGGCAGCACCCCCGCAGGCACCGGGGGTTTGCGGGAGGGTCTTTCTTCGGCGTGGCGATGTGCATCTGCAGCCTGGCTCGTGTGCTGCTTGCTCTWCAGCTGCCTGGTCCCAAGGGCTGGTCGGGGCCAGGAGCAGGGGCAGAGCAGTGGGCGCGCGGCTGCGGGCACGGCAGCTCCTTGCGGCAGGGTGCGTGGGYGCGATGCTGCGTGATGAGCCCCCCGCGCTCCTTGGTGGGTATTTGCCTTCTGCAGTTGCTTCTGAAACAGGGCTCTGTGGCGAAAATGCCCACCGCGGGGGAATGACGGTGTGTCACACAGACTTCAGTGGTGACAGAAACAYCCGTTTGTGTTTCCCCACATGAAAATGCAGAACGGCAGCTCACCACCCAAAGGAAATATTTGGTAGCTCCGGTCYCATTGAGGATGTTTTGGCATGGCTGAAGCCCGAGACGGACAGGCAGCAGTGCACCAGCGTGGATGTGCGCGAGGGGGGCATTTGGGTTGGTTCTCAAAGGTACCGGCAAGCTCTGGTTATCCCTTCTCTTTCCTCTGATCGCGTTGCTGCTCTAACACTTGCCAGCCAGGCTCCTGGCCCGGGTGCCGTGTGGGGGCCGGACGGGTCCCATGGGGAAGGCAGCATGGCTGTGCTCAGGGGTGCTGCCCCACGGCGCTGCTGGTGCCGCCTGCCGCAGAGCAGACGGGCGCTGGTGGTGAGCCCTTGGCGCCGACAACGAAGGGTAGGACAGGGAAAAAGTTTCCGCGTGGCGAGGGTAACCTGAGAATTACTTGACATTTTAGCGTGAAGGATCATGACTCTTGCATTATTAAAGATGCAGTGATAAAATGGCTTACCTGTCACTGAGAACCTACATCAATAATTTAGTTTGGCACCTGGTGATTAAGATGAAATAAGCACTGGCCCATCTCCCTTCCCAGGAACGGCACTGGTGCTGCGGCGGCTGCGGCCACRGTGAAAGCCGACGCGATGCCTCCCGTGGCTCCCGGTCCTTGCGGCTGGCCCACTGCCCTCGCACGCGTGCCCGGAGAGGCCAGGCCACCTCCCTGGGGGCTGCCGGGCAGGGTTAGCCAAGCCGAGCGCGGCCGGGCGTCTGTGCAGTGCCCGAGRGCTGAACGGGGACGGGGCTGCTGCTGCAATAGCTTAACGTCTGATGTAACCTCATTGTATAAACAGAAGAGAGCGGGGCTCTTGAAACCGAGAGTGTATTCCTTCCAACAGACCCTTAATGTAATTTGAATGTACAATCGAGGGTTTTTATAGCTTAATATTCCAGTGTTTGTGGTGCATCCTGGAATTTAAGTGTCTTAAATGTAATTATTGTTAATTGCTCACACGATTCTATAAACTCATCCAATTAAAAAAAAGTTATTAACTTTATAAAATATCGCAGGCGTCCCACAGTGCAATATATTTGCAGGAAATAACAGCTCGAGCAGGCAGAGCTGAAAYGCAACCAGGTAAATCGGTGACACCTTGTATTCCTCCCTCTCTTCTCCCCTCTCCTGAAAGCTCTTTGGAAACGCATTGTCTCCGCAGCTCAGGAGACCGTGCACGCCCTGGGCTCGGTTTTTGTGTGGGTGTGCGAGTGGAAGGCTGCAGCCGGTGGGACGCTGAGAGATGTTCTGTGGCTTGGGAAGTGGCCTCCGGCGCTTTGCCAGGGACCCAAGCAGGAGCCTCGCTCCCTGTTTATTCTGAAACCGCCCCGGGGAGCACCCGATGACGTTGGGGAGTTCCTGAAGTGGGGCATGAAATGCACAGAGATCTCCGGGGGAAATGAGTGGGGCTTGGAAGGCTGCCGGTGGAGGGAGGGGGCCCGAGCAGACGTTCCTCCCTCCTGGGCTTGCCCCACATCCTCCTGCTCCCTGGGCTGGGGGGCAGTTGCAGCCGGTCAGGGATGATGGTTATAATCTTACAGTCTAGTGCCAGGATTTATAACCAGGTATTTATCGTCCCCTGATTGCTCTGTGCTGCCATTTAACTCATGCTCTGGAAGAGTTATTTAATGCACAGTGAGCGGAGTTGTGCTAATGCTGCCTTACGCACGTACATCTTCTCCAACCTCCTCCTCTTGTTTTCCTTACGGGATTAAAATCCTGGGTGCCAGTTAGTGTGAATACAAACTCAGCTGGGCACAGTAGGATTTCGGTTGGAGCCGCCTGGCTTCGGAAGGATTGGCTGTTTCCCTTCCCAGGTGCCCGCCRCCTCACGTTGGCTCTGCCTGAAATATCGCTCGGGCGAGAGCTAGCTGAACCCTCTCGGGGAAGAGGGGTGTGCTGGGCAGGATCTCCCCGCTCCCRGTTCCTTCTGGCCCGGATTACAAGGTGTCTTTTTCCCTTTCCATCTTACTGCTTTTCCAGTAGAGAAACAAATGGCCTCTAGGAAGGAGAAGAGATGGAGAGAAAGGAAACTTTCTCTCAGATGAAGACAAAATTGAATTCAGTTCGTGACCGAAATGAGAAATTTCCGCAAAAGCTTCATTTTGGTGAAGAAGTATTTCCTATGGGATTGCTTCTATACAAAAGCCTTGGTAAGAAGCTATTACAGCTGGTCAGATGCTTTCTCTGAAAGCTATTTGTGATATTTGCCTTCTCCATCTCTATTTGCATCCTTCGCTGGAATCGCTCTCCCCYGCGCAGCGGTCCCAGCCAGCCGGGGCAGGAATGGCGGCCACTAGCCGTGGCGCTTGAGCAGCCGACTTGAGAATTGGTGGCAATTAACCCGTCCTTTAAACAGCAGGATTTTGCAGGTAGGCTTTTCCATCCGAAGTAGCTGGTGATTTAGTGGCTTCTGGGACAGTGATGGGCTGATGGAGAGCACGCATGAAGCGGCATTTGTCAAATTAATGAGGCATTATAAATTATATCCACAATTTTCTCTTCCATTTCCCGCCGCCCCTCCTGTCGCTGGCAGGGAGAGGGCACGTGCAGAGCTGCTCCCGAGGTCCCGTGGGGGCCGAGCGCCCGCCTGGGCCCGGGGYGCAGGCTCCGTCGCGGGGGATCAGGAGGATAAAGAGGCAGGCAGTTCCCTGTTTTCACTGGGAAACTTGATGTAACTAGTATTGATCTCTCTATTACCTCTGTGAAGGGCAGCTTCATTTTTCAAGCATAACAACCTTTGTATCTAAAATACAGAAATTGATTTTGAAGCGGGGGCTGCTGGCGTTGGCAGGGAGGGAGCGGAGAGCGACGGGTAGGAGGAGGCTGAGCCACAGAATGAGAAGAGAGTCCTTCCAAAGTCGGGAGACACGTCGAGCTTGTCTGATCGTATTACCTGCGGTCCAGCATGGAAATAATGGTGTTTGAAAGTCAGCAAATAAACTTTGCTGAAGGTCCTTTCCTTTTCCCYGCTGGAAGCAGAGGGGAGAGGCAAGGGGCTGGCGGGGAGGGGGATGGGTTTGGGAAGAGACCCATCCCTGTCAGGGAGGTGTCAAGCTGCTCCTGTCCGGGGAGCTCCTTGCTCTGGTAGTGGCAATGGTGTGTCACGTTGTGGCATGGCACRGGAGCTGGGATGGCCGGGAGAGGGTCTGCGAGCAGCCGGGGCTCGGGCACTGTGGAGAGCACACCCATGCCAGCTCCGCCAACGGCTTGGAGCCAAACTAGGCACGCAGCTTCGTTTTAGGATTGTTACAGTCCTGCTTAATTGGCTCTCGGGCTCCCTGTGCAAGGCGTCCAGTGCATCTTAATGAGGGATTCTCAAAGACTGGCTTTTTTTCCCTGGGACTAGAATGAGGTGGTGTTTAATATTCATGTGTAGCTCTGCTCATTTGAAAGGTAACAAGGGAGTTAGATTCCCTGCTGGCAATGAATYGTAATGGGATCTGGGCTCCTAAATCACCTGTGCATCATGATGCTGCCACTGCCCRAAGTGGGCTGGCCTGGAGGTGGCCACCCCGCAGGCACGGTCATGGTGGTGGTGAGGTCTGTGCTGCAGCGCCCGGGCTCCTACCACCTTTGGTGAGCCAGCATGGTGCTCAGCGCACACCGAAGGCGTTCCAGGTCAGCACTGGCTCTGGGACGTGCTTTTCTGCACCGCTCGTGGTCAGGATCTGGAGTATCTTGCCAGAAGCAGTCCCAACGGTCAAGTTATTAGCCAAAAGCAATTGGATGTTGACATGACAGGAGACACTGCAGAGTGAGAGTAGTTACTGACGTATGTTCTGACAGAGCTCTTCAAGCCCTTGCTGCAGGCAGGGCTTGAGCTGATCTTTGACCATTCAGGTTAGTCCACATCTTCCCACGCCAGGATTTCTTGTGCTTTTGTGCCCTGTGTTGGGTGCTGGGYGCGGGGAGAGGCGAGGGGTGTTGGAGAGGCTGGGTGCCGGCATGTGGCGAAATGCAGATGGCCACTGATATCGGCATATGTGGAGGGTGCCTGGGTGCTGGGAGAGTTTGCTAAGAGAGGGGTTGGGAGCTGGAGCTGCTGGGCAGTGTGTCCCACTGTCCTGCGGGCCCTCTCAAGGGTGTCGTCCATATGCCCAGCCGTGCTCCCYCACAGCCCTTCCCTCAGCAAAGGAGGGTGCTGCCACCTCCCCGTGCACTGCATCAGCCTGGCCTTGGAGAGGAGGCATTTGTCATCCCTGCTCRTTGGGAAGAGACAGAAAATAGCCATGGGGAGCAGAGCTTTCATGGGGCTTTTGCTTTTTATCTGCTCCCCTGACTTTACTGCCATCCCCATCTCGCCGTGCTTGGGGAAGACAGGAGGGAGGAGGTGCTGGGTGTGCGCCAGTGTTGGGGAGAACCTCTGGGCATCTCCTGCTTGACCGGACTGCCCGTGTACAGCAAAATGGTGGCTCCTGGAGCCCTTCCAGGGGATAATTCTGTTCAGTGAATTCCAGCTGTGCAGAGGGGACCAGACCAATGTCATCTGCGTGTACTGCCCATACGCASTGCGAAAACCCCTCACTTTCAGCCTGCCCCCCAATCATCCCTGTATGAACCTTCGCAGTCCTGAGCAGAATACTTGTGCCTGGCTCGTCAGAGAATCAAACTCTTGTTTATGGAGAAGATGCTTTCCCCATTTCCCTCTCCCTCCCTCCCTCCTGCTTTCTCTCATTGTCATTTTAGCCTAGATTAAAGAAAATAGGGTGCAGCGCTGTGCGCATGTTCTGAGCGGTGTCTTTTCACAGTGCTGTACTGATGCCAAGCAATAATGACAGGTTCAAGCTTTTCTGCATCACAAATGAACTGCATGCAAATGGCTAGTCCTGAATGGAGAATAATTGTCAGCGCGGAGAGTCCTGCCTCCGCCGATCCAGCTCCACCTTGCTTCAGAGGGGAGAAGGCTTCAAATGGTTAACGGGAATGGAGACGTGGAGATAGCGGGGAGCTGCCATTTCCACTCTGCTAGAGCCTAACCTGTTAGTGCAGAGCTGTGTGAAGAATGTCAGGGATTTGTTCCAAGCGTTATCGAGATGYGGCTTTACATCTGTAAATCCTTTTACGCATCGCAGCTCAGCCGTGAGGCTTCCCCACGTGACGGGCAGCGCTCGCTGCCTGGCCCGTGCCAGGCCGGCAGCGGCACCCAGGCGGGGGCAGCCGCTGACATTGGACGTGATGGCGCTTTCGGGGCCCATCACACGCGCACTCCACTTTGGGGTGAATCGCCCACAAAACGTTGCGGCTTTTTACATAACTCTGGCTGCGGATGAGCCCCGGCCTGCTTGCTCTCATGTACTGAACCATCTCTCTCTCTAAGCTACTTCAGTGCTTTTAGTATTGCCCATTAGCGTCGTACCAAACAGGCCGTCTCCCTGCCTTGCACGCATTGATTATTTTTAGTCAGGATCATGTCTGCGAGAAGCCAAGGGTGAGAGGCACGCAGCTGGTTTCAGCTGACCCTTGGGGAGCTTTTCCAGCTTATGTCAGCTGAGGATTTGACTTAGTGCTACTTGGCTTTTTTGCCAAAATATTACTAGCAGAACTGGATTTAGCAAATGATTGTGACAGTCTCCAGCACCATCAGAAAAACATGCTCTATCATTCACTGTGATGTGTGCTGATGAGGGGAAAAAAAAGGCTTGTTCATCCATCAGAAATTCAGTGATGCTGTCTCTAGGTGAGCAATTTGCCAGCGTTACCTAGTGTCACTCATTAGACACAAGATGTAACAGTCTCATTTACTCTTCAGGCTTCCTGCCACTTAGTTACTTTTGCATTTGACTTTGCAAGCGAAACTTAAGCTCGTTTTTAGCCTCTGTCGAACTCTGCTTTCAAATTCTTGCTCGTTAAGCCCAGTCACAGTGTGKGGGCCGCATGCACAGGAGAGGGGTTTGGAAGCCAAAAAAGTGCCCTGGTGCCTGTTGCCATTAGGCTTTGCAGAGCAGCGCGTCTGTGTTTCAAAGACAGAAAAGGAAGCAGTTTCTTCCCTCCCATCACTAGGTCTTAACTTTCCAAAACGCCTTGGCTTTGGCTGCATTTTAGCTGCATTTTTTACAGATTTGTGGGCTTGTAACTTTTTAATACATCTACATTTTTACATCGAATTTGATTGATGCCCTTAGCCCCTTTAGGGTTTTTTTCACTGAGACATAAGAAAAGGGGGGCCAGAAAGTGCAAGGACTTAGTTTCCTCTGAAGGAGCAGAACCAGGGGCTTGAGCGGGTGTTTTGTGGCCGGAGCTTTTGCTGATGTCTGGGAGCAGACACACCAGAAGATGCAGGAGGTGGGGCATGTTTCAGTACTGAACCCGGGTGTTGCCCTTCGCTGCTTGTCTCTGCCTCTGTGTTTATGTGGTTTTAATGGCTCCTCTGGCTGGACACGAGGTGTGAGAGCGGGGCGGGGTGAAGGTGAAGCTGTGGGTGCTGCTGGCGCGYGTAGCTCCTCTGCGCGCAGGGATGGGGCAGCTACTGCCATTCCCTGAGCTCCCAAAATTTCCTGTGGCCGACCCGGCTGCCAGGGCTTGCAGCTAACCAGGGCCTGTCGTGCAGCCGTGGGGGCCATCACAGTAGAGCTCGTTGACATCCATCTCTTTCTGTGGACAGGAATGGTCCTCTTTGTTTTTARGAGAGTCCTTACTATTTGTCTGTCCCTTACTGCATCATCTAAACTGCATCCTATCGTTGCTGATTTACATGCACTGGCTTAGGATGAATTTCAAGCTTGGCACAGGCAAAGGACTAAGTAATTCGAGTAACGTTAAACCGAACTGTAGGATGTATAAGCAATGACTTGGGAATGATTCTGCAAGATGCAGACTAGGAAACTAGCATTCAAGAGTGCTTGGTTTTGTGCTGAGACAAAAAAGGTCCTTAGAAACAGCCTTCATATCTTTACACCGTTGGTTTAGTTRTCACTGCAGCTGAGATCTTCAGGAGGGAACGGGTGAGGAACAGTCATCTATAACCTGATGGGGGAGACGGTGGTAATCTGAGGATGCCTCTGCACATGGTGCTGGAAAATCAGTGTCTGTCTCAGGCACCATAGAAGGGGCTGATTTCTTTACCCTGAGAAACATGAAAGCCCATAGTGTTTAATGTGGTATAGAGCTTGTACTAATCACAGTGGAGGAACTGGTGTTGAGATACGCATTACAGTGATAATTCTGCAAATTCCAGAGCATTAGTGTTATTAAAATGTCAGGCTGATGTCTTCCTCAGCGTTAAAACTCTTAATGCACTTTATCCTTTCAAACTCATGGTGCTCCAAGTTAAAGCATGAGAAAAAAGTGGTTACAGAGCAGAGGATTAACAAGAAAGAAAAGGGGGATGCCCTGTTGCAAGGCTGCTGTGCAAAGAGCTTCCTTTAGCACTTGTGCCTTTCAGTCAGGTTAAACTCCAGCAAGACATGCTCACTTTTGTGACAACCGTCTGAAACTCGCTCGTGTTGCCCAAAGGGAGCATTAGCAGCAGCGCTGAGCTCTTAATGTTGGAAAAGAGCCGCTGTGGTTGGATTTGGCCAATAATCCCAGGTGCATGCACAAATTCATCCTGCCCTACAGCCAAGTGGCAGGAAAAAAGCTCTTCTGTACCTGCAAGTACAAAGCTGGCCTGGGGCTTGTGGCTGTTGATGGGCTTTTGCGTATACCCAGGTGATAGGTCAGGGGAGAAACTGTTCAGGAAAATGAAAACTGCATCGATCGTATCTCCTCGCATCCATGGTGCATGTGCTGGGTGGTTGTACCGCTTCTTCAGACCAGCTTGGATGGCACTTCCTACTCTTCGGAGCTTCCTAGGGGAGTCACTAGGTCTGTAGGTGGAAACACATGCTGGCAGCTGAAAGGTTTTGCAGGGAAGAAGAGATGAGAAGCTGAATTCTTCCTCTGCCACGTCGGCACGCTCAGAACCCCCAGAGTACAGAAAACCTCTTTAACGTCTTGGGCAAAAGACACCCGTTCCTTTCCCCCATACGCATCAATGAGTAAATAAGCCAAACCCGCATCTTCAAAGGGGCGGGGGGCGGGTGGGGTCCCCGCGGGTGGGGAAGCGGCGGGGCC